>OX333072.1:51721002-52226895 GCA_946863875.1 Alloplasta piceator
GTAAAGTTAAGATTCTGAAATTTCACTGAGTTTCAGTCACTTTGGAAAGAATAGGGATCGCTGTAACTTTAAACAAGTTTTACTCAAATTGACTTCTTTCAACGTTGTCCCAGCAAATACTCAAAAACCTATGAGCCTATTTTGATTTTTTTTTTTAATATTTGGAATCCAGTAGCTTTCAGTCTGTACGTAGTTGATTAAGAAATTTAGATTATTGCTATTTTTAAAATCTGTTTGAATGAAAAAAAGGGCTTGAGAATGAAAAAAATTTCGATTCGCTACCATTTTGTAAATAATCAAAGAAAAAAAGGCTACTCATAACGACAGCTACATTCGTATAGCTATTGATTTTTTTCAAATTCCAAGCAACCATTCACTAAAAGATATCAATAGGGCAAGAGAGAGCATTTTTCTGGCGTTAAGATAATCTCTGTTCATTTTTGAGATTTTTCAATAAAAATTAATTTTTCAATAAAATAAGTAAAATATATACTTAGTAAAATAACAATAAGCCGATCCTTTAATAATTATTTATCGCTGTAAAAAAATTCTCAAACATTAACAATTTTTCCACTCCTTATAGCGGCTTTTCCCATTACTACTTTTGGATATCATTTGAATTTGAAATAACTTGGCTGATTTTGGGGAAAAGAAAAAATTGACGTATAAGTAGTTGAATAAAAGGGAGAACTGACTATAGGAGGAAACTCATGCCCGACGTAATGAAATGTGCATTATAACGGGTTTCCGGCTTTTATTGTCCCTTATTTTGATAAAACTATTTTAATGAAGATTAATTTTCCATATTGTTCTACAGCTCCATTGATTTGTTATTGACATTGACCACGCGACATACCACAATGATTCAATGAAAAGGATATATCATGTATGACCATTCTACGGATTGACCGCATATTGCCGATGGTAATTGTGATACACTGATTATACTTTTGATAGTCATATGATCTGTATGTTACAATTTCATAACTTATGTACCAGCAATGCAATCATTTTTTGAGATTGACTACAATGTCGGATCGAAAAATTTGGCCAAAATCGAAACGAAATTTTCCAAACTTTTCTGTGCTCAAAACTTTTTCTGTCAACCTTTTAAATTATTGTTCATAATTATTGTTAAAAATACTATAAGCTTTCGAGTCTTATCTCCGGATAAACAAATGCGTGTAATTTTGCATTGACAATCCCTGGCAAAAAACTATATGGCGAATTGATAAACAATCATTTATGAACTAAAAAAAACGAATCCAGAATCACTGAAGTTGGATAAAAATTGCGGATTATTAATCGTGATGCAACTAGAGGGAAACTTATTTTAGTGGAATTTTTCAAACCATCGATATTCTTACCAATCCATCTTAATTAATATTTTTACAGGCGCAATTTCTCTTTGGAGGTTAATCTACAAATATAGATAGGAATGTTTTTCGAAATTAAGCACTTGTATGTAAGCTGGTTCACTATTTTGCGTCTTGTTCTTATAGATAAGCCCAACGGTGCGGAAAAACTCACATGAACGAGGCATATGAAGTTATGAGGTTGGCGATTGCGAGAAGAACTCGATGCCTCATATTGTCCCCCTCCAACAGGAATCTCCCCTTTTGCGCCTGCGCGATTAGAGATCCGTTCATAAATGCGACTTTCCCGACAGGCACTGTGGCACAATTTGCTGAAAAAGAAAAGAATTTTTTCCCTTAAGGCGGTATTCTGGTCCAGGGACATATATTTTAAGCATTTTGTCGAACTCGATAAACGAAAATAAAAAATCTTTTTGCCCTTCTTTTTTTACAATGTATTTGTTAATAATTTGACAATAATTTAAAAAAATCGAGAAAAAAAAGAAAATTAAATAAGTTATACGCTGGTAGAGTGGGGGCTAAAAAAAGGGTGTGCTGGCTGACACGATTGCAAACCTTTCAAGTCATCCGATAAATTTTTTTTAAAAAGATTGTTAATTAGTAAGAATGCCGTTATTGTTCTGTGCCTCAGAAAAAATGGAAAAAAATTGTTCGCAAAATGGCGGCTGCCTGAACAAGAAAATATGGTTTACAACTCTTTTTTTCACAGTTCTCAATTTTTTTACAATCGTAAAAAAAATAATTATGATACAAAAATCGTAGAGGTGATAGAGAGTTATACATTGAAAATTGGTAAAAAATTTCAATTTAATCGGTTGAGTAGAACTCGAGATATCATGTCAACCGTGTTGTGAAAAATAGTTTTGAGAAAAACGCCTTTTTGCTGTGACGTGGCGGGCGTACTTGCTGCGTCACTAAAATAGCTATAACTTTATAAGTTATTGGATTCAAAAAATTTATTTTCAAGGATATGTTATTGAAGATCTAAACTTTAAGAATATGCAAAAAAAATCGATTTTTTTGAAAATTCTAGACCAGAATATTCTCTTAAGGGGACCGAGTCAGCGTGAAATCGGAAAAAAATCGTTAATTTTTTTAATTTTTTTTCACGTTTTACAAACTCTTTTGCACCTTTTTACCAAGCCATAGACCCCAATTTTGAAAAATGGTAAAGTTACAGACGAATCTGTAAAAGTAGAATTTCAAAAATTTCGAAATCGATTTTTCAAATTCTGCTAATTTTTTTTCACAGATTCTGGGTCATGAATAAATAATATATATCATGATTAGAAAGTGGGATGCGGCTGCCTCCTTTCTTTTTTAGAATTTTTTTTTCTTTTAGTTTATAAAATTAAAAAAAAATAATAATAATTTATAATATTTCTTATAGAAGTGAAAAAATAAAACAAAAATAAAACATGTCTTGAAACATTTTGATATTGTGCATATTCTCCAAAGTAAATGAGAAAAATCTTTTATCGAAAAAAAAGTATTCTCATTTATTTTGAAAAACATGCAAAACATTGAAATTTTTCAAATGATACATGTACGGACCAATTAAAACGCTCAAAAGACGTGATTGGCCCACACAATTCTACGGGCCAATCAAAAAAATTGTTGAAAGTGATCAGAAAGTGCCTCGAAAATTTTCTAGTAAGTTTTCTTAGTTACTAATTTTTTTTTACCAGCAAATTATTAGTGAGTTGCGAAACACATGTTCGCTCGTGGTTTATTTTTTTTTGTATTCAATTATTTTTATCAGTTGTTTATTTTTTTTCAAATGTAATATTGGAGATTTACGCTAATCAATCGAGAAATTACGTGCAAGTGCTTTTTCGATCTCGACAAACGACACGAGCAGGTTCACAGTGGTTAGTATCACTTCATATGTTCATATGTTCATATGTTTATTATAATCACTTATTTTCATGAACAATGGTGGTCGCTGTGTTTGCGAAATAATCAAATTAATTTTCATACTCCTCTAAAAAATTTTCAATGAGTGAATTTAATTTTGTGCCTTGTATACAGATAACCTCTATATATAACCTCTAAACTGTCAACAGAAGAGTTTCCAGTTATTCTTAAATTTTGAGCAATTTTTTGGTAAACATTTTTTTTATTAAGAATAATAAAAAACATGAAAAATGAAAAACCGTGACAAGCACGCAAAAAATGTGTTTTTTTTTGTAATAACCTTGGAAAATATTGTTTGTTATGCAGATACATGAATCAGTGGAGCGGAGGACTGCGCGCAGTCCTGGCCAAACCGCTTGATGGATTTTATCCTGGGAGGTCTCATTTTCTTTGTAAGACTTTTCCGGACCGCTTGTATGCGACACATTTTCATTAAAATCAAAATTGTATTGTGTGCGATGCTCTAAAAACCAAAAATGGTTCAAAAATTCAAAAAGTGGCCTGTAACTCTATAATAAGAACCTAAAAAAAATGTGTCACATACAAGTGGTCCGGAAAAGTGTTACAAAGAAAATGAGACGTCGCAGGATAAGATCCCGTGTAGAAATGTGATAGGGCAACCATTAGTTGATTCTTGCCCCTGATCCGCCCTGCCTGATCCGATTTTCCTGGCAGGGCCCTGACATGGAACTTAACGACCTGGTCCCTAGTTATCACATTGAAATAATCACTTATTACCAGGGCCCTACATGATCAGAATATGAACAGTTTCCGACGATGTTATTTTTACACTTTTATGCAAAACATATTTTTGTTGTATTACCCTGGCAGGGCTCTGATGTGAAAACTATTGGATTGCCCTGAGTATTTATTAAAATAAAATTATTTGTATATCGGCTTTCAGTATAATAATAATAATAATAATAATAATAATAATAATAATAATAATAATAATAATAATAATAATAATAATAATAAATAACAATAATAGTAATAACAATATTAATAAATTAACAATCATTGCCTCGTTTATTATTATTATTATTATTATTTAATTATTATTTACATTATCAACTTTATTCCGCGAGAATAACAAGCAATTGTGCGCCTGTCACAAGTTCGTTACGTAAGCAGAGGATTATTATTATTATCACCACGAACCGCATCGCGTTAGTTCCGAGACTTGGCGCGAGATGTCGCAGGACAGCAACCGTTGAACTCCCATACGGATAATGTGTTCAGAATGCTTATATAGACGGGTGCGAGCACGGATGTTAGCAGAAGTCGGTGTCGGAAGAATCCATACAAGGAGTTCCTGCCGTCTTATGTAATTGTACTTATTTATTTAATTCTCGTAGAGAATTTCCGCTCACTCGGAATCTAATATTCTCTCCGAGGATTGCCAAAAGAAAAGTGTACCCTAAGAAAGGGTTGCCTCGAAATAAATAATAAGATGCATACATTGAAAAAGGAGTACCTCGTAAAAACGAATTGTTCAAAAAGCGCTTCGGTGTATGATCGTGACCGTGATCAGGGCCTTTAAGGGCATGATTCTAAAAATCTTAGGGGCCTGGTCAGGATCTGCTAGGGCCGGATCATATCGTCATAGGGGCCTGATCATGTCCGCCGGATCCGAAAATGGCCAGCCAGGTGTTACATGGCATAACAGGGCCTGTTAGGATGAGCGGATCATTTCCCTACATTAGTTAGGGAGGGCAAGTCAGGGGCAGAAGTTTTTCCCTACCAAAATTTCTACACGGGATCCATCAAGCGGTTTGGTCAGGATTGCGCGCAGCGTGTGAAACTCAAAAAATTATTTATGAGAGAACCGCTGCACCTTAAGGGTTCTAATTAGGGCAAAAAATTTCTACAATTGATACGTCAAATGATAGATCATTGATGAAGCTTGCACCAATCCTACGAACATTTATATTTATGTTCGAAAATTGGCGTTTTGACGCTGACTGGGTACCCTTAACCCGGGCTTCAATGAGAATATGTACTTTTTTCACTTTCAGACGTATTTTTTAACAACTAAAATCCAAGTTTTTCAAAAAATTCATGTACACTCGGGAGACAATTCTAAATCGGTTGGTAAAAAGAAGGTTCGTGGGCCTACAGAACGAAACACAACCGATGTCAAAGCAATGACCATATTGTTATATATAATAAATAGTTATTAATTATTTAAGATAAAATAAAATAAATAATAATAACAAAAATGAACAAAATAAAATTAATTTATAGAAAATAGATAATTATATGTCAAAAGTAGAATTTTAAATTCAGGTCGTCCCAAATTTTCATTTTCTGAAAGATGCTTTCGTTAAGAATGCTCTGACCAAATTTTGTAAAGAGATTCGTGAAATTGACGGAGATACGTCATTTTATGTGAAACCGTGAAATACCAAGCACGAAGTCGAAAAAAATACGCATGAGGGTCGGCTGCGTATAAAACACGGGAAAAAAGGATGAGTCTCTGGATGCTGAGGAGCTGTTCTATAGTCCAGGAATAGCTGACTGATGGTAAGAAAAAAAAAACAGATATATAATTTAGTTAGTATGTCGAATTATCCTTCAGTAAAACTTTGAACGCGTTTTTCTAGAAACTACGTTTTTCAACCTGGTTGACAGCATATTGGAAAAACTATTCATCCGATTTGCAGGAACCAAGTCTTAAAATGTATGAAAATCCAGTCTCCATGGCACCACGTGGGGATTTTTTTTCTAAAGGGCGCCCTTCTCTTTTTTTTCCATAAACGCTGAAAATTTTGTGTAAAAATGGGAAAAAATTCGCTGGGTCGCCATTTTTTTTTTAAATATCGAAATTCCCCTCATGGTGCCGTAAACCTATACGTCTAGTTTATAAATATATTTTTTTTGTATTTTTCAGATGAACCCTTTGATTTGATTGCTGTCAATCACCAAGCAGCAACTTCGTCGGAGTGCCTTTTTGGAAGCGGCGTACACCGCAAACTATTCTTATGATTCCAATCAAAAAATTTGTGTAGTGTCTTCGATATGTATACATTGAATATTAGTAGAAATAAAAAAAAACCCATTTATCGTTTGCTCGAAAAAAATTATTGAAAATACACCCTCGGACCGCGCGCGCACCGTGCTCTGGTGCTTTAATAGTCCACTAATTAGGTAATAATAAATAAAAAATTACCAGCATTTCTTATTATTTAATTTTTAAAAAAAGTGATTTTCACACGTGAAAATTCGGAGAAAATTTGAAAATCATCCCCTGCTTCACAGTGCTGTCAAGCTTCATCCCCCTCAATCAAAAAGCTTTTCTTTCCAAAGGGTTGGTTTGGGTATCGATCCTTTGTGTCGAAGAACTGATAGGTGGGTAGATTCTGAATATTTTTTGTACGTTCGTCAATTTTTTTTTTATTCATGGTCGTTCCATCACCCAGCAATATTTATGCCTCTTTTCCTTTTTTTTTTTTTAACCAAACCCTACCACGTTCCTCGTGTTTCTGGTGAAAATTCACGTTCCCGTACATCTTTCTCCCGTGGGAAGTTGTCGCTGTAAATTTAGAGAACACAAACACACACACAAACACACAAACACAAACTAACACACACACACACACACACACACACACACACACACACACACACACACACACACACACACACACACACACACACACACACACACACACACACACACACACACACGAGTGCATGGATAAACTGCTCTTTCCTCCTCTTTCCGTCCTATTTTTTTAGCACCCTTTTGCAGTTGCATGTATATGTAATAGCGGCGTTTTTTTCGCCCCAGTGGAAATATGCACGCATCACGGTAATCCGAAACGCCGTGTCAAACGATACAATCTTCCAACGCGTGTGGAATAATTTTTTAATTTTTTTTTTATTTACATACATCTTCATGCACTCTGCATATTCTATGATTTGCACGTGTTTGTGATATATGCACTGCCGTTCAAAAGTTTGGAAACACTCGCACAGATTCCGCTTCGCACAAAAAGTTTCACTGGTCTTTTAAAAATGAAGTTATTGCAATTCAACGAACGGCGTTTCGAAGGGGACATATTTAGCTTCATTTCGCTTTTTCCAACAAAATTTTTCTTTTCTTTTTGAACCCAGTACGTCTTTTGAAATATGATCGTTTTTTGGCTTTTTATTGGCGTTGAAATTTTGGCATACGACCCATGAAATTTTTTGAAAACTATTTTTCGCATGATAAACTTGTGAAGGGGAGTATAAGCTTCAATTTCGTTTTTCAAAAAGTTTCGTACGATTTCTTTTTGTAAAAATATTCAGATTTTCGCAAGAAACGATCATATTTATAAAATGAAGCGTAACTCTAAAACTACTGGGTTTTCGTAGAATCACAAAAAAGATACTAAGTTGCATACAATTATTCTGCATTCAATGAAATTTTGTCCGAATTTTTTTTCAGAATTTGTTTTCAATAATTTTTCCTGTCGACGAGATATTTTTTTATCTTGAACAATCGGGTCTCTTACTTCATCTACACGGGTTTTCAGAAAAAAGCCATGTAGATGAGGTTTCACGATGAATAAGCCGTGTACATGAGGCGAGGGACCCGATTGTTTAAGATAAAAAATATCTCGTTGACAGAAAAAGAAAAAAAAAATTGAAAAAAAGTTCTGAATTTTTTTTTATTGAATCCAGAATAATTGTGTGCAACTTTTTACCCTCCAAGTGATTTCACAAAAACCCAGTAGTTTTAGAGTTCCGCTACATTTTATAATTATGTTCGTTTTTTGCAAAAAAAAATCATACGAAAAAAAACAAAATTGAAGCTTAAGTCCCCCTAACAAGTTTTTTTATATGAAAAACAGTAAAATAAATTTTCATGAATCGTGCGCCGAAATTTCAATGCCGAAAAGAAGACCACGTTCCAAAGGGCGTACCGGGTTAAAAAAAATCGAATTTTTTTTTTGGAAAGAGTGAAATGAAGCTGAATATGTTCCTTTTTAAGGGTGTTCAGTCCCTATGAAATCTTTTAATGTTAATTGTTCAATAAGTAGCTTCTTAATCGTCGAGAAATTTTTACACGACCTCCTGAATACTTCATGTAAAAACATATTAAATTTTCAGAATCCTATCATCATTACTTCAACCTCCTTAAGGATTCAAATGAAAAATGATGAGAAAATTCTGAAAATTTGGTATGTTTTTGTATGAAGTATTTAAGAGGTCGTGTAAAAATTTCACGACGATTAGGAAGCTCGTTATTAAAATATTAACATTTTGTTAAGAACAATTTTTTAAACAAATTAAAAAAATATTTATCAATAAACTTCATTTTGTGTCTGTTGCTTTCAATATAGTGTAGGTATTAAAAAATTGAGAGGTGAAAAAAAAAGTTATCGCAAAGTTATATCAGTTTCCATAAGACTACATGTAATTAAATTTAATTTGTCAATATTAATTGTTCGATAACGAACTTCCTAATCGTCGTAAAAATTTTACACGGCATCTTAAATAACTCATCCAAAAACATACCAAATTTTCAGAATTTTCTCATCATTTGCAATTTGGGACATCCTTAAACGCCACTTATCGAATTGAAATATTGTCATTTTTAAAACAGCAGTGAAACTTTTTGTGCGGTGCGAAATCGGGGCGAGTGTTTCCAAACTTTTGGACGGCAGTGTATATGCTTGTGGATGGCGAGTAATATTCGTAATTGAAGTTCCGTGCTCATCGACACAAGCAATAAAAAATAGGAATTCACAAACGAGAGGAACGAAGGGTTGAAAAAAAATGTCATCCTGTGTGTATCGATGCGAGGAATGAAATTACCGGACGGATCAATTCGGTGAATCAGGAAGAGAGGAACATTTCTACCCTTCCCCTTCTTTTCCCTCTCGCTCTCCCCCTTTTTCTCTTTTTTCCAGTGCATATCACGGCTTTTGGGGGATGAAAAATGTTTGTAAATAGTAGACTCGAACGCGTGGATTTGTTTCCCATTGTCTTTAGTATACATGCGCACATCTACATGGATATATATAAATATTTTACTTGTGATAGCGCCTATCAATCGTCCGATGAAAATCCAATTTCCCGTGTCGCCTCATATCCTATTATTGTATATTTGAAATCGTATTAATTGGTGATTGTGTTCGGGTGTTCGTCGAATTCAAAGTCCCGGAGAGATGGGAATGAAATAAATCGAGAGAAAGAATATCGGTTCGGGCTTTTTGCGAGCTTGTAAAAGGAAAATCAGGAAAAATAGGCGGTCTCTTTACACACGCTGTATATAGGGTTTGTATCGAGTACAGAGAACGGTAAAGGTGGAAAAAGAAGATGGAGACGAACATCAAAGAGCACTCGGGGAGGTTTATATACGCGTCTCCATCATCCGTTTACGCTTTCGATGGAATCCTAAGCCAATAGCCATTACAGAGTTTTTCCACTCTTCCTAATTTCCACCACGGAGAGCCTATTATGGGTCCGATTCCTTGATTCTATTTTAATTACCTCATCGCGTGCTCGACGTTACGAATTGTTCCGCATTTTCTCTATTATTCCGCGATACAGCGTGGAACAATTTTATCCCTTCTTCACCACTAAAATTTCGAGAATACTGAGAAGAATTACGTGAAAAAAGACGAAATTATGATATTATGGGAATCTTGAGTTTATTTTGAAATTATTGCTGATGGTATCGTGATTTTTTATTGAAAAGTATTTTAAGTAAGGATTTTGAGTTAAAGGTCCCATGAACTCCGACGAAAATTATTAATTTGGTTTGAATAAGTTTATTTGGAATGAATAAAGATTTATTCGAATATTGGCCTCCTAAACTATCTACAAGACCAGTTTAAAATAATTTAGAAACGTTTATTTTGAGCAAATTCTTTTACTCAGTGAAGAAAAAGCGTTTTAGTCCTCCCAATAATTTTGCGAATGGTAAACTTTTTAAAAGTTGATAATTTCGATAAGGACTCAATAATTTATAATCCAAAATTCACCGGTCCTATTTTAGTTACCACTAAGTCATTGTCATTGTCATTGTCATTGTCATGGGTCTGAATGGCCAGTAAAAAATTAAGGTCCAAGCGTTGAATATTAATTGTTTGAAATGCAAAACTTATGAATCATATTTTAGAGTTTTTAATTATATTTTTATATTAATTGTATTTTTATATTAGTATTTTTTAATTATATTGTATATCGATTATATTTTATAGTCATTTAAAGACCAATTATATTTCAGATCGTAGTTATTTTTGCTAAGCCATAAAACCTGCCAAATCAATGTGGTTAAATATGTACATAGGTTTGAAATTTTTAAAAAACCCATTAATTTTATTTTTTGTCTAATACTACAATATGTCTAGAATATTTTGTCGAAGTTTCAAGTCAATAAGAGTAACAGTTTAGGAAGTGAGCTTTTAGAAATAATTCTCCTCATTAGCTAACTTAAATTCTAAAATTCTTTCTCAAAACACTATTTTTGAAGTCAGTGGATATTGCTCAAAAACTAATGCGCTGATCTTACTGAAATGTTGCACACTTTTTCAAAATAGGATTGACTAATGATTGAACGAAGGTTTTTTTAACGATTGCAACTAATTCTACAAGGCTACACGCAGTGTAAATTGTAATAAAAATTGTACTGTCTAACATACAACTCAAAAAATCAATTTTTTTTTCTAAATCCTACGTTCAATCGCCGTTATACTTATCTACTGATATATAAAAATTGGTTTTTCAATTTAAGATAAAGCCATCATGAGTTATCCTGACCACCACGAGGACACTTATTTAGCGGTCACCGCGGAAACCAGGTCCCAGCGTCCGAATTTTCCAAATTCTCAATGGAAAATTTGTAAAATATTGTTTGAATGTTACTCTTTCGTATATTTAAAATTTTCAATGAAAGAATTCGTTGGCTATATAAAGAAAATATTCCTTATTGTTTAACATTCGCAAGCCATATGCAACCCCTTAAGTAAACTCTCGAACATTGTTGGTAATAATTAATTTTTGCTTCCTCATAAAGGAAGCTTTGTTTTCGTGAACATTTTTTTTTCGCGATTTTTATGCCAATATGTTCAAAATGTGCTAAAACATCGAGAAATCATTTTTAGAAAAAATGTCCGGATGGATGTATGTGTGTGTGTATTAGACTGTATCAAAAAAAATCGATAATTTTTTTATTAGCTTTATGCGATCTTAATCTATGCTTGGACATAAAAAAATAATTCTCGCCAAAGATGGGGCCGGTCCTTTAAGATTTAGAGGTATCTTATCGGACTTATGTCTTTTTTATTTCGTTAATACGTAGATAACGAATTCGCATGAATGAAACATACATTTTTTTATTTAAAAATGATAAATATATTCTAAACTTATGTATAAATACTTAATATAGGGAGTTCCATCCCGAATCGGACAGTTTAAAAAACTTTTTTTTAATTTCCTCAATTTTTTTATATTTTTTAGTTCCCATCAAAAGCACTTGCTGTTACATTTTTTGATTTTTTTGATTACTCGTTCAAAAGATATTAAATTAACAAAAAGAACCGTTCTTTTTTGGTATTTTGGTCATAACTTCTTTAATAATGGTCCAAATTAAATTTTTTTTTCTAAATTTTTGTTTTTTAATGACATTTCCAGAAAAAAATACAACAAAAATACTCGACATGTTTTTGAATAAGTTTTTTGAGTTCTAAACTTTAAATCGCGTTTTTAAAAGTGAGTGTCATTTTTAATTTAAAAAAAAAATTTTTTTTTTAAGCATCTATCTATTCAACAATTTTTAAGACTAGTCCGATCGTGAGATTTCCATAACTACTATCTAAATTTTTCGATTATAGAAAATTCAATTTTTGTTTTCATCATAAATTATTATGAATACGGATTTTTGTTACTGTATAGTATATTTTCAATCATTTTGAATTAATTTTGACACTTTTTCATTGTTAACAGATTTTTTAAATGAATAATTAATCGAATAGAAAATAACAATAGTTCAAGAATTGTATGAGTAGGCATTGAATCTAAATAGTGTACCGAATGTTGCTGTCAAATTTTCACCTGAGAAACTTTATTTAGATGCAAAAGAAAGATTTTATTTGCGATACAATACTGTGAAGTCAATCACAGGGGGACACAAAAATTTAATTCAATTATGTCAATGAGCAACGGAAACGTATTGGCAAAGAAATATTCTAATTCAGGAAATAATCGCATATGTAAGGTTTTCAAAAAAATACGTGAATAAATCGAAACTGTTGTTATTATTGTTCATAAATAGACTTAACGATTAATTATTAATTTGCAGAACCTATTAACAGAAAAAAGTGTCAAAATAAATTCTTAATATTGAAAAAAATACTATACTGTAACAAAAATTGGTATTCATAATAATTTATAAAAAACAAAAATTTTAATTTTCAAAAATCGAAAAAAAGTAGTTATGGAAATCCTACGATCGGCCTAGTCTTAAAAATTGTCGAATATATAGTATATTTAAAATTTAAAACTCAAAAAACTCATTCAAAAACACGTCGAGTATTCGTGTTGTATTTTTTTTCAGAAAATGCCATAAAAAACAAAAATTTTGAAAAAGAAAACTTTCAATTTGGACCATTATTAAAGAAGTTATGACCAAAATTTAAAAGAAGCGAGTTTTTGCTAGTTTAATATCTTTTGAACGGGTAATCAAAAAAATCTTAAAATTTAACAGCAAGTGTTTTTGATGAGAACTAAAAAATATAAAAAAATTCAGGAAATTAAAAAAAAAAAAATTTCAAACTGTCCGATTTGGGATGGAACGCCCTATATTCAGTATTTATACATAAGTTTAGGATATATTCATCATTTTTAAATAAAAAAATGTATGTTTCATTCATGCAAATTCGTTATTTACGTATTAACGAAATAAAAAAGACAAAAGTCCGATGAGATACCTCTAAATCTTGAAGGACTGGCCCCATCTTTCGCGAGTATTATTTTTTTGTCTAAGTATAGGTTAAGATTGTATAATGCTGAACTGAAAATTATCGACTTTTTTTTATACAGTCTAGTGTGTATGTGTGTGTGTGTATCCTGAGTTTTAGATGTAAATTATTTATCACTCGAAAACGCTTCGAGATATCAAGCTAAAATTTGGCACACTTGTCTGTTACGAATTGCTCTTCATTATGAAAAAAGACTTGTTTTAATTGTAATGGATGTTCAGATTTTATCGACTTTTTTCGTTTTTGCAAGAATGGCGTAAACGCTCTAGCCTCTGCAATTTTCAAGATATTGCACTCAAACTTTGTACAAAATTAGTATAGCTATTAAGGTTGTTTGGTATTGAATTTGGCGAAAATCCATCGAGGGATTGAAATTTTATGAAATTTTGAATTTTTTGAAACATAGCCTAAGCGCTCTAACTTGTGCAATTTTTAAGATATTGTACTGAAACTTTGCACAAAGGTAATATAGCTGTTGAGGTTGTTCGCTATTAAATTTGGCAAAAATCTATCGAGGGAATAAAATTTTATGAAATTTTGATTTTTTTGAAAAACCGTGCAAGCGCTCTAGCTTGCACAATTTTCAATAAATTTCACTGAAACTTTGTACAGAACTTGTATAGCTGTCAACGTTGTTCGCTATTAAATTTGGAAAAAATCCATTGAGGGATTAAAATTTTATAAAATTAGGAATTTTTTGAAAAATAGCGGAAGCACTCTAACTTACACAATTTTTAATATATTTCACAGAAACTTTGTACAGAATTTGTACAGCTATCAAGGTTTGTTCGCGATCAAATTTGGCGAAAATCGATCGAATTTGCACATTTATTACTAATATTTTGCTTCCTCATAAAGGAAGCTTTGTGTTTCAATAGTTAACAAAACTTCCTTTATGAGGAAGCCAAATTTGATCGCCATACTAGCTGTGTGTTAAAGCTATGTGAACTATGGATAAAGATGAGGGAGCAATGTGCAAATTTCAATTTGCAAAGTTTTTTATAATCCTCATAGTTGATTTTGAAGTTTCTTTGGAATTCTATATTAATTATGGCATACAGGCGGACAATGATGGTTCAGATTTCCCGACGCAATTACAAATCATAGCGTACTCTCTGTATTTCAATCCCTGTACGATAATTGAAGAAAAAAACCGATGATCGTAGATATAAACCATAAAAGTGACACCGTGAACTGATAAAACCCTCGCAGTTACAGTAACCCTAGCCGTGACTCTCGTTTCCCAACTATAGTGATTTGCAATACTCGATCCTCCCTTCCCTGAGTCAATTCGTTTGAACTGCGTTAAAACGCTTGGCAAAATATTTCATTTGTCAATCGTTGCTTTCATCGTCGTGACGCGTGAAAATTAACTTCTAAATGATGTTCTAGTATTTTTTTTCACACCCCGAACTGAATAATTGATTTCTTTGATGGGAGCAGCTATTTCAACCAATCTCTAGTTTCAAATTATCGTAAGAAAAATCTCCTTTTGATTCCGAATTAGTTTAATTAATCAAAGAATTTAGGCAATGACGTCAGTTGCAGTTAATTTGGTTACAACTCTTTTGTTTCGAAAACTTATTTAAGGGGTTATGCGCAGACAAGCTTGAAAATAAATCTTTTTTTTTTTAATTTCACACTGAAAAAAAAATCGTTGAATGTGCAAAATAAATTTTTTTGTCTCGAAATTTTGTTGTTTTAACAGTTGCTCAGATATGCTAAATAAGCTACAGTTGACACCACTAAAACTATCAATTAGATTTACAAAACGTGTTTTACGAAATGATTTTGTTCGATAAGCTACTAGAGTATTGTTTTATTTCGTAGATATTTATTTGTCACAACAATATGTCAGCTTGAATTGAAGAATCGACTCAAGCGAATCGTTTTGTCGTACTGAAAGAATATTTCATGTCTTGAACTAAAAGATTTCCTCCGATTTGGAAGAAGGCTTTGTTAGTACAAACAAGTGTAATTAGTTATTCCATTTCTTGGAGACAACAAAAACTTTTGTATAATTATTTTTTTATTTCGTTCCACCAACCATATATTAATCATATGCAAATAAATCGTTCATTTATGTTGAAATTAATTTCTCAGTCTATTGAACAATAATTTTGCTTACGTGAAATAAAATTCTCCTCTGAAACCAAACAAGACATATTTTTCAACCAAAGTTCAATTTAGTATTGTATCGCGATGTTATTTTAACAAAATTGAAGTGTTTAATGAAAACATTGACTTGTTTAATTTTTATTTACTGAATTCGCATTTCCCTTGACAAAATATTTTGTAGGAGATTGTTGGTTCATATTGTCATTATTCGCTCAGTTTATTGAACAATAACTTTGTTCACGTGACATACTATTTTTCTCTACAACTAACTGTATCATATTGTTGAATCAAAGTTCTATTTAGTATTTAATGGCGGTATTATTTTAAGAAAACAGAAGAGTTGGATAAAAATATATATTTATAAAATACACTGAGAAAAGTAAATAGTCGAAACAAATAAATAAATTCAGTTGACTCCGAATTGGTTGACTCAACCCTGGAATAGTCTGAGTAACGGAATATTTAATAGAGTTGACAAAATAAATGATTTGGCATACTAATATAAACAGTTGACTTCATATAGTTGATTCAAGTTTTTCTCCAGTTCCGACAATGCATGACGCATTGCCGGAACTGGATGAAAATGGTGACCTGACTGATTTATTGTTGAAACAACTAAAGTTAATAGGTTGTGATGACTGAATGACATTTTTTGTTACAATCCATTTCTGCGTCGCTTCAATCCACGTAAATAGTTCAGAAAACTGAATAATCTATTGGATAGCCTAGACAATGGGTTTGTTTTTCTAAAGTTGACTTAACTTAACCATTGTTAGATGAACAATAAATGTGCTTGAACCTAATACTCATATTTAGTTCGTCAAATCATCGGTTACATTCAAGTTTTTCAATAATCGTAACGAATCCATCCGTTGAATTCAATAAAGTTGTACGGATAACATCAGAGGTTAACATCCGAGTATTTATTAACAAACAATAAAAATAAAAATAAATGCGAGCACTGGGCCATTCTAAGATATTATCTTATGCATTTTTTGTATGTACGATACGAATTAGCGAACAGATGTTGAAAATGCTGAATTTAACAATGGAAAGAGGATGCGGGAATCGCCAGTGAGAAGGGACAGGGGATAAATTTATCTAAGAAGGGTCGGAGATGGTAATAAAAATCAAAATAATAAAACTTATGTTTAAGAAGAGAATATATTGATTGAGTGAAATGAGGAATTATTATTTTGATTTTTATAACCATCTCCGACCCTTCTTAGATCAATTTATTACCTTTGGGGATATTGAGACCTTTCGGTGTCTAGAGACCTTTCGGTGTCTGATACCTTTCGGTATCAGCCTCATATTTCAGAGACGGGGATCGTCTAAGCGTGTTCCAGCTCGTCAATTTATTCCCTCTCAACCACCTATTCGCTTGCGAGAGAGCTGGTAATGCCGGCTGGCCCTCTCGCGGTCAAGCTTGGTACGCGCGCTCGCCATCTCGAAGATTTTTGCAGAACTACGTACCGACGCGACGTATGGTAAGTGTCGATAATGTTTTTGTTTACATGTGTGAAGTGACAGGTGAACGAGTGTGGAAAATAAGCGTAATTAAGTAATTAAATAATTAATAATTAATAAGAAAGTGCGCGCTGATCGCTTAAAACATAAAATTAGGAAACATTAATGAAACGAAAATGCGTGGTCGCGTAAATACATGAGTTGAATTCACGTAATATGACTATCGTGCTCGCGTTAAAAAAACAATAATAAATAATAAAATTATACGCAGATTAATCAATGCGGATGTGGAGTGTGTGATTTTTTCTCGCATCGCGATTTGTCGCGTGTGAGCGCCCTTTATTTTAATGTTTTTTTTTTATATTTATTGTTTTGTGTTTTTGCAGGTTAGGTGCTTCGTTGAATTCCTCATCACGTCGTGAGATATTAGTAAGTTCTATTAGTCACATTTTTAGCCTTAATTTAATGTAAGTATGATTATCTTTGATAATTTGTTTTTTCTTTCTCATTTCAGGTTCATCGGATGCAAGGCGAAGGCCTCCGGAGAGGCTATTTTTGGTTCACGCAGTGAGACTGCTACGCAGACAGTATTCTTTGGTAAGTATTATCTGAAAAGTTCAAATAATGCAAAATTATATGTATATGCTCAAAAAGATTAATGAATTTCTTTGATTTTCAGACTGTGGCTTAGTCGCAGCCCTTCGGAGAGATTTTTCTCTGCAGCGTAAGTCGAAATGACAGTGGAGTGATTCTACAGCTACTGGTAAGTTTTTTTATCTTTTCTAATATATTTTTATACATGTTGAATAATCATATACTAATGGAATTTTTTCTCTTTTTTTGTTTCAGAAAAAATAATAATAAAAATAAAATAGAAAAAAAATGTTTCGAGGCAAACGGCCACGACGGGTGACAACAATTGCCCCCTGGCTCGACGCAGTTTTTTTGAAAATTTATTTGTAGTAAATTGGAGTAAATAAAAATCTGAAGAAGATCCGAACCAAGGATCGAAACGTAATCAAAGAAAATTATTCCATCGACACCTGGAATCACTCGGTGGTCGTATCGAAGCCGATTCAACAAAAACTCATATTTCTTTGTAGGTTTTTTCAAAGTTTCCTACTCCTATATTCCTATCTTTTCAGGATGTCGGAGAGCTTGGGCGTGGACGTGGATCGTCGCGATGATTGCTGCGTTGCTGACTACATGCTCTCGTTGAACTCGTTCGTTGTCTCTGCGGGTTCGTAGACCTGCCCCCATGGCGAGGCCTACGCTTGCTCTTCACGAGCCTCTGCCGGGCTGATGACTGCGGTGGATTTCCTTCCCTGGTTTGGAAATCATGAGAACGTTCGAGAGAGACTGCTGTAGAGTTAAGCGTGTTCTCTTCACGTTGGTGCGAGTTTGCCGTAAGGTTTGGCGCAATCAGAGCCAGCCATGGCTTATTTTTCTCCACTGTAGAGTTTAGCGGGAGATCAGGAACCATAAAGTTTGGTTGCCTGTCTTGTTGTGTAGTAGAAACCGCCGTAGGGTTTAGCAGGTAGTCAGGAACAGTAAGGTTTGATTGCCTGACAGGTTGTGCCATGGAGTCCGTCGTAGGGTTTAGCGTATCCACGCTTTGCTATGTTGATGAATCGTACCTCCTGGCCATAGGGTTTGGCGCAGTTAGCATTGACTGAACTTCAACGTTGTGGGCAGGTTTTAAGAGATTGCCGTGAATCTTGCAGGATTTTCCATGACGATCGATGACGACTATCTCGCCTCCGAAATGGCATTCGATAGGGAAAGGTCCTTCCCCGGCGGGAGCTAGTCCAACGTGGAACCCTTCGATAGCTTTGGACTGCGGGTGTGTTTTGGCGTACACCATGTCCTGTGGTTGGTAGAGGGGACAAAGGGAGCCATTTCTGGGTCATTGCTCGCGTATCTTTCCTGATATTTGCGTTGATTCTACCGTATTTTTTCGTGTCGAGCGGCCGCCTCGACGGTAGGAGGAACGAGAGGCCCAAATTTCCACTCTTCAGGTCGTCAGAGGGTCTGCCCGAATAGAGCTTCACTTGGCGTAAGCCCCGTAGCTAAATTTTTCTTCGTTCGTAGGCTGAACAGTATCTGTGGAAGGTGCAGATCCCGATTACGATGTTCCCCTCCGACGTGAAGTCGTAGCCCCTTCTTGATTTCCTGATTTCTTCTTTCAGTGGGGTTGGCGCGTGGATGGTAAATGGCGGTGGTCCACGGTTGAGCTTTCCACGCATCACACGAGTCTAACCATTTTTTGCTTGTGAACTGGGGTCCGTTGTCTGACAGTATCGCCTTTAGATACCCCTATCTCGCGAATACATCAAAGTTCAGAATTTTTATGATGTGATGGGTCTCTGAGCTTCCAAGGGGAAACGCTTCAGTCTAGCGCGAGAACATGTTGGTTACGAGCAACAAAGAACATTTCCCTCTACCCGAACGCGGAAAGGGGCCCATCAAATCGACGGCTGCAGCCTCCCAGAGTCGCTGTGGTTGATGAGGCCTGAGCGCATAGATAGCGTTGCTTTACGTGGTTCTTGAAATTCCTTTCCATGTGTTTCCATGTGAGGTAGGCCTGCATTGTCCGTGGAGTTTCCCCCGCTCCTGAAAGACCAGCTAGAGGGGAATCGTGGTACTCGTACAATACTCTTTCAATAATCGTGTTGGGAACTCATAATCTCCAGTTGTCGATAACTCGACGCGAGAGTCCTCCATTTATCATTTTAAACTCATAATTGAGCTCGTCGTTCTTGATGGTCTCCACCACTCGGCAGGATTCAAGGTCGGTCTGCTGCGCTGCATTAACCGCCTCCATGAAATCTTCGTTTTCTATATTTTCTATTACGAAGACTTTCAGTCGATCCGCGATATCTTCTTTATTCGTTTTTTCAGGCGGCACAAATCTTTCTTGATCATCCAATTCATCCACGAAACCTTGATTACTTCAAGATTTTAACTCTTATCCTTATTCTTAAGCTTAAGAACTTTTTCCCTCTACCTTTTATTCTGCTTTTTCCCAATTGCAAGACTTTGAATGTGATTCAATGTTCGTCCAAGAACTCCATCAGTGCGTTCAATTTACATTTGAAGCCCTGTTCCTTGAGTCTCAAGTGCAACGGCTCCAAAGACAATGGCTCGTAAGTCAATACCTTGTGGTACATTTTCTTGTCCACCTTCAGGAGTTCATTGAATCCCTGTTTAAGGGGGTCGAGTCAGCGTCAAAACGGCGATTTTTAATATTAATTTATAATTTTTGTAGAATGCTTACAAATATAATGTATCGTCCACCAGTTGAGGTACCAAATGAACAATTTTTTTGGACTAGTTAAAACCCTTTACACTCTGCGCATGATTCAGGAAGAACTGCCAGACAGATTTTGTTCTACAACATCTTATTTCCTTCGTAACGCTTCTTCCCACGAGATGAACGCGACACATTTTGATTCAAGTCAAAATTGTGACCAAGACGATGCCTGGAAAGTTCAAAATAGGCTACGACTTTCAAAACTGGCCTGCAACACTGAAATAAAGGGCAAAAAACAAAATGTGTCGCGTTCATCCTGTGGGAAACAGCGTTACGAATGAAATAAGATGCCGCAGAACAAAATCCGACCAGCAGTTCATTCTGAATCATGCGCAGAGTGTAAAAACTCAAAACTAGGCTTTCCGGGACACCGGTGCGCCCTAAGGGTTCTAACTAGTCCCAAAAAATTGTTCATTTGGTACTTCAAATGATGGACATAACATCATATTTGTAAGTATTCTACAAAAATTATAATTTATTATTAAAAATCGCCGTTTCAACGCTGACTTGACCCTCTTAATGTTCGTTGAAATGGCAATTTTATTCGGCGAAACATCCGCCGAATCGGAAAATACGGTGTCTTCGGCTATAATGGAGACTTCAGTCTTAACGCTCTCTTGCGATAGTGACTTTTTATTCACCAGTGACTCATGAATTGTGGTGTATCCATAGACTCGTAAATTGTCGGAGGCGAAATTTTCTGCGACACCGAGTCTTGATTTTTTTCCGGTGTATTCGTTTCTTTGCGAGTATCTTGACAGTCCGACGTACTTGTTGGCATTCACAGCGATCGTGTTAAGAATTTCCTCGCGGAATTCGACGAATGACAATCGCGAGATGGTGAGAATACTTGCCGACTCGTTCCCAGCTGAGGAATCAGCGAAAAATCGTAATTCAATGGTGAAAATCCATAAAAGATATTGCGCTCGTTCGTTGATGTATTTTCTTTATTGAAATCTGGCTCGTTGACCGGATATCCTTCGTAATCCATCTCAGAATCTGAGGAGATGAGAATCGGACTTGACAATCGAGGACTTTTGCCGCTGGTCAACGGTGTTCAATTTCCGTGTGGTGAGGCGTCTGGATTTTTCAAGTTCTGCGTAAATATTTCGTCGTTTTTCTCGAAACAATCGTATTCCGGTAATTTGTAAGAAGTTTTACGATATTTCGTAGGAGTTAATAACCTTTGCTTGCAGCCACCGTCATTCTTCAAGTTCTTGATATTTATTTTGTCTTTATCCTCAAGAAAATTTCATTTCGGAACTTCTGAAGAAGGCTCACGGTGTGTCGAAGTGCTTGGTGTCCTTGATAGAGAATATTCATGATTTTGGAAGCTTCGACGTATCAACGAGCTTCTCGTTCGACATGCGTACCGCGAAAAATAGAAAATCCGACAATATCAATTCAAGAGATTCGTCGATCCTGCGAAAACTTAATGATAAAGTCGATAATGTAATTGATGATGCTATTTTGTTCAGAGAAGGATATCAAAGGTTTACGCGGGGCTAAATATCCGTCAACGTTTCACGAACGGATTAACCAAAAAACTAATAATATGACAAATTCCTTCAAATTGGTGGATGAATTTCAAATTGTGGATGGAACCCTTCTAGAGAAATCGAGTCACTCGTCGAAAAAATTGTCTCTCTCTTCTCCTCCAAAAAATTCTTCTCGGAATTACGAAATATCCAAGGAAAGAATGAAAGAGTACGTGATCTCTAGTTCGGGCAATGAAAAAACTGTGAAACACGCTGCTGAAAATTATCTCAGCAGGCTAAGAGTTCAAACACTTTAAAAGAGGATAATAACGATATTCAGTCAAAGCTTCCAGAATTCGAAGCAATTACCACAAAGTCGAACAAAGAAAAAAACTTCACAAAATTCTAAGACAGATTGTGACATAAATTCCGACAAATCATTCTCAAGACCAAAAAGTCCGAGAAACTCTGAGAATCAAAGCTTCCAAAATCATGAATATTCTCTATCAAGGATACCGAGCACTTCGACACAGCCCGAGCCTTCTTCGAAAGTTCCGAAATGCAATTTTCTCGAGAATAAGGACAAAATGAATGACAAGAGCTTCAAGAATGACGGCGTCTGTAAGCAAACGTTATTAACTCCTACGAAATGTCGTAAAACTTCTTATTAATTACCGGAATACGATTGTTCCGAGAGAAACGACGGAATATTTACGCAGAGCTTGAAAAATCCAGACGCCTGACCACACGGAAATTTAACACCGTTGACGAGCGGCAAAAGTCCTCGATTGTCAAGTCCGATTCTCAACTCCTCAGATTCTGAAATGGATTACGAAGGATATCCGGTCAACGAGCCAGATTTCAATAAAGAAAATACATCAACGAACGAGCGCAATAATTTTGATGGATTTTCACTATTGAATTACGATTTTTCGCTCAGTCCTCAGCCGGGAACGAGTCGGCAAGTATTCTCATCATCTCGCGATTGCATTCGTCGAATTCCACGGGTAAACTCTTGTCGCGATCGCTCTCAATGCTAAGAAGTACATCGGACTATCAAGATACTCGCAAAGAAACGAATACACCGAAAAAATCGAGACCCTTAGTGTCGCACAAATTTTCGCCTCTGGCAAATTACGAGTCTATGGATACACCACAATTCAAGAGGGAATTGGATAAAAACTGCATAAAACCGCAAAGGTAAAAGAGGGCGAGACAATTGTTATATCACATTCACGATCAACTTCACGGCAACAAAAGCTCCACAACCTCGACGAGTTCCAAAAACGATAAGGGTGTCGTGAGGAGCGACGGCGATGAGTCACCGGTGAATAAAAAGTCACGAAAAAATTATAGTGACTCCAACGATTTCGATGAAGATACGTTACTATCGCAAGAGAGCGTTAAGAGTGAAGTCTCCATTATAGCCGAAGAAACCGTATTTCCTCGATTCGGCAGATGTTTCGCCGAATAAAATTGCCATTTCAACGAACATTGAACAGGCATTCAACGAAATCCTGAAGGTGGACAAGGAAATGTACCATAAGGTATTGACTTACGAGCCACTGTCTTCGGAGCAGTTGCACTTGAGACTCAAGAAACAGGGCTTCAAATGTAAATTGAACGCACTGATGGAGTTCTTCGATGTAGTGTATGAGTATGAGCGTGAATATATATGATATTCCTTCACGCGAGAGAATAGTTCAGTCACGCTTAGCTTGCCGAATAGGAAGCATATCGTAAATAAAAGGAACTGTTAATCAATCGTGTCGCCTTCTCATTGTTTCCCTACCCCCTCGTCTCCTCAAATATTACATTCGACGAACAGCACATCACATTCAAAGTCTTGCAATCGGGCAAAAGCAGAACAAGAGGCAGAGGAAAAAAGTTTTCGAGGATAAGAATAAGAATAAGAGTTCAAATCCCGGAGTACTCAAGGTTCCGTGGATAAATTGGATGATTAAGGAACATTAGTGCTGCCTGAAAAAACGATTAAAGATGATATCGCGGATCGACTGGAAACTTTAAAATAGAAAATATAGAAAACGAAGATTTTATGGAGGCGGTTATTGCAGCGCAGCAGAACGACCTTGAAGTCTGCCGAGTGGCGAAGATCATCAAGAACGACGAGCTCAATTATGAGTTCAAAATGATAAATGGAGGACTCTCGCGTTGAGTTATCGACAACTGGAGATTATAGGTTTTCAACACGATGATAGAAAGAGTATTGTACGAGTTCCACGATTCCCCTCTGGCTGGTCATTCAGGAGCGGGGGAAACTCCACGTGCAATCCAGGCCCACTACACATGGAAACACATAGAAGGGGATGTCAAGAACCACGTAAAGCAATGTCATCTATGTCCTTGCACAAAAGCAGCACGTTCAACATAAACTGATCAGCTCAGACCCTACGCAGGCGGTATTCTTTGGTAAGTATTATCTGACAAGTTCAAATAATGCAAAATAATATGGATGTGCTCAACAAGATTAATGAATTTCCTTGATTTTCCGACTGCGGCTTAGTCGTAGCCCTTCGGAGAGGAGATTTTCCTCTGCGGCGTAAGTCGAAATGACAGCGGAGTGATTCTACAGCTACTGGTTTGTCACGGAACCTTGAGTACTCTAGGATTTTAACTCTTATCCTTATTCTTATTCTCGAAAACTTTTTTCCTCTGCCTTTTGTTCTGCTTTTGCTCAATTGCAAGACTTTGAATGTGATGCACTGTTCGTCCAAGAACTCTATCAGTGCTTTCAATTTACATTTGAAGCCCTGTTTTTTGAGTCTCAAGTGCAACTACTCCAAAGACAGTGGCTTGTAAGTCAATACCTTATGGTACATTTTATTGTCCACCTTCCGGAGTTCGTTGAATGCCTGTTTAATGTTCGTTGAAATGGCAATTTTATTCGGCGAAACATCCGCCGAATCGGGAAATACGGTTTCTTCGGCTGTAATGGAGACTTCACTCTTAACGCTCTCTTGCGATAGTGACGTATCTTCATCGAAATCGTTCCAGTCACTATAATTTTTGCGTGACTTTTTATTCATCGGTGACCGTGACCGGTGACGGTGATCGTGAATGTGATATAACAATCGTCTCGCCCTCTTTTACCTTTGCGGTTTCATGCTGTACTTATCCAATTCTCTCTTGAATTGTGGTATATCCATAGATTCGTAATTTGTCGGAGACGAAATTTTCTGCGACACCGAGAGTCTCGATTTTTTTTTCGGTGTATTCGTTTCTTTGCGAGTATCTTGACAGTCCGACGTACTTGTTGGCATTGAGAGCGATCGCGACAAAAGTTTCCCCGCGGAATTCGACGAATGACAATCGTGAGATGGTGAGAATACTTTCCGACTCGTTCCCGGCTGAGGACTCAGCAAAAAATCGTTATTTAATGGTGAAAATCTATCAAAATTATTGCGCTCGATCGTTGATATATTTTCTTTATTGAAATCTGGCTCGTTGACCGGATATCCTTCGTAATCCATCTCAAAATCTAAGGAGATGAGAATCGGACTTGACAATCGAGGACTTTTGCCGCTCGTCAATGGTATTAAATTTCCGTGTGGTGAGGCGTCTGGATTTTTCAAGCTCTGCGTAAATATTTCGTCGTTTTACCTGAAACAATCGTATTCTGGTAGTTTGTAAGAATTTTTACGATATTTCGTAGGAGTTAATAACCTTTGCTTGCAGCCACCGTCATTCTTCAAGCTCTTGGTAACCATTTTGTCCTTATCATCGAGAAAATTGCATTGAGGAACTTCCGAAGAAGGTTCACAGTGTGTCAAAGTGCTCGGCTTCCTTGAGAGAGAATACCCAGCAAACACACTTGGATGATTTACGAAACATTTACGTATAATTGAAATGTAATAACTACGTCATACAATGTTCATCACAAATTCGTAACTTTTTCATAACTCACGTAAACGAGATGTATATAATACGTCCTGACGATATGTAGTAAGGATGTCAATGAAAGATGTAGGAATTACGAAAAACTATAGACATAACAAATACGTAACATTGATACGTCAAGATCTCGTCACTCTTATACGAGATATTTACATGTACTGTAAACTTGTCAAACTGTTAGGAGGCGATGCTGTAACAATTATAGAACATTGGTGATATTATAATCTCGTAGTATAGGCTACGTAGCAAATATGTCACACTGTGACATAAATGTTCTAAGACATTTCTTGTAACAAATCCGCAACATATACGTATCATATATTACAAGAAATGTCTTCAATCATTTTAAGGTTATGTCGATTAAGGAACGTAAACAATATGTGAGTGTAAAGTACAAGGAGGTGATATTGAATAATCCAGCGTAATACAGAATAAACCAGAATAATACAGCATACATTGCAAGAGGTAAGTTTAATGTGATCCCTTTATTTAAAAGAAAAAAATAAGTAATATGGGTATTTGCCGTGATGAAAAAACACCCAGGAATTTCCCTTACTCGGTTTATAACCTTATTCGCGTTGCACGTTCGCTTAATTTCTCTTTGCCCTTTCTTTCTGTGTTGCAGGCCTGTTTTGAAATTGATAGCCTATTTTCAATTTTCCAGGCATTGTCCTGGTCACAATTTTGACTTTTATCAAAATTTGCCGCGCTCATCCCATAATAAAAAGTGTTACGATGGAAATGAGACGTCGTAGAACAAAATCTATCTAGCAATTCTTTCGGCATCATGCGCAGAGTGTAAGAACCCAGTTTGAGTTTTTACACTCTGTGTAAAAACCTAGCTTTGAGTTTTTATACTCTGCGCATGATTCAGAAAGAATTGATAGGCAGATTTTGTTCTACGACGTCTCATTTCCTTCGTAACTCATTTTCCCATGAGATGAGCATGACATGTTTTCTGCTCTTTATTTCAGAGTTGCAGGCCTGCTTTGAAATTGTTAGCCTATTTTGAACTTTCCAGGCATTGTCCTGGTCACAATTTTGACTTTAATCAAAATGTGCCACGCTCATCCCGTGGGAAAAAGTTTACAAAGGAAATGAGACGTCACCAGCAGTTTATCAGCGTAGAGTATAAAAACTCAAAACTAGGCTTTTCAGGACACCGGTGCACCTTGAGGGTTCTAACTAGTCCCAAAAAATTTTTCATTTGGTACCTGAAATGGTGGACGATACATCATATTTGTAGGTATTCTACAAAAATTCTAAATTATCATTAAAATGTACTTTTCAAATGTTGAAATAAAAATAAAACTCCAACCTAATATGTAGGTTGGAAATACATCAATTTTTTGTAATTTGTTCATAAAATATGTATATACGTAAATTACCTGTAACCACGAAATCACATTGACATCATTGTTACGAGTATTATGCGTTACCAGGGTTACGTTTCGTTTCGTAGGAGTTACATCAATGAGCTGAGTTTGTTACAACTATGATCTGAGTTTGTTACATCTATTATCTGAGTTTGTTATGGCTATGTGATGAGTTTGTTATATCTATGAGCTGAATATGTTACATCTTGGGTATGAGTTTATTTCATTATTATTTCTCGTAGATGTTTCGTATCTGTGACTTGTTTATAGGATGACATATTTGAGAACAAACTCTGCTTCATTCACGGAGTTTGTGACATAAATGTTATGTCCAATGTAACACACGTTACGTAACATTTTCGTAACTATTTCGGAACTGTGTTTGCTGGGTATTCATGATTTTGGAAGCTTTGACGTATCAACAAGCTTCTCGTTCGACATGCGTGCCGCAAAAAATAGAAAATCCGACAATATCGATTCGAGAGATTCGTCGATTCTGCCGAAACTTAATGATAAAGTCAATTATGTAAATGATGATGCTATTGTGTTCCGAGAAGGATATCGAAGATTTTCGCGGTGCTAAATATCCGTCAACGTTTCACGAATGGATTAAGCGAAAAACTAATAATATGACAAATTCCTTCAAATTGGTGGATGAATTCCAAATTGCGGATGGAAAATTTGTAGAGAAATCGAGTCACTCGTCGAAAAAATCGTCTCTCTCTTCTTCTCCAAAAAATTCTTCTCGGAATAATGAAATATCCAAGGAAAGAACGAAAGAGTACGTCATTTCTAATTCAGGGAATGAAAAAATTGTGAAACACGCTGCTGAAAATCATCTCAGCAGGCTAAGAGTTCAAGAACTTTAAAAGAGTATAATAACGATTACGAGATCATCGAAATAAATGACGTGATATTCAGTCAAAGCTTCCAGAATTCGAAGCAATTACCACAAAGTCGAACAATGAAAAAAAATTCACAAAATTCTAAGACAGATTGCGACATAAATTCCGACAAATTATTCTCGAGAGCAAAAAGTCCGAGAAACTCTGAGAATCAAAGCTTCCAAAAACATAAATATTCTCTATCAAGGATACCGAGCACTTCGACACACCGTGAACCTTCTTCGGAAGTTCCGAAATGCAATTTTCTCGAGGATAAGGACAAAATAAATGACAAGAGCTTGAAGAATGACAGTGGCTGCAAGCAAAGGTTATTAACTCCTACGAAATGTCGTAAAACTTCTTACAAATTACCGGAATACGATTGTTTCGAGAGAAACGACGAAATATTTACGCAGAGCTTGAAAAATCCAGACGCCTCACCACACGGAAATTTAACACCATTGACGAGTGGCAAAAGTCCTTAATTTCAAGTCCGATTCTCATCTCCTCAGATTCTGAGATGGATTACGAAGGATATCCGGTCAACGAGACAAATTTCAATAAAGAAAATGAATCAACGAACGAGCGCAATAATTTTGATAGATTTTCATCATTGAATTATGTTTAAAATGTGTTAAATAAATGTTAAAATGAAATTTATATTTTTTAATTTATATTGAAATATCCTTGCATCGATAGCTTCACACTCCTTTTCGAATCGAACATAGATATTCTTTTTATGATGTCGATTTTCGCCTAGCAACGAGAAAAAAAAAAAACGACATTGAGATCTTCTCTAACTGTGATTGAAGAAAGACGTGAAAATTCTTCCATCGGTTTTTCTTTTGATCTGAATCTCATCCAACGAAGAATACCTTGGATTTATTAACAACAAGAAAGCTGTCTATGTACCACTGGACAATTACAAGCTCGGCAAAATCCCGTTCTCTCACCATGATGTAATCCAGGTATTTCTTTCTTCTGACTTATTCTTTTTCAAAGGATGCACGACCACGAAACTTCTCGTCTCACTAAGCTTCTCTGGTCAATTTCTCGCTTAAGTGAGACCTGTCGTGCATCACTGGTCTACACGCTTTTTGGACAATTCCTGGATAATTTTACAAATATTTGGGTTCAAGACCGGATGCATTCGCGTCGTACAAATGGATTTATTTCTTCAATTTTGTACGACCTGTCTTGAATAAACGACTTCTTTCTCTCTATGAGATTCTTGGATTTTACTCAATTCATTAAATATATGGGATTTTTTTTCTATCTTTCAAAAATGGCATAATCCACTTTCATCATCACGTCTAATCGTGATCTCTTCTAAAAATAGTCCAATTTTTAACTTAATTTCTTTTTCCAATGTTCAAAATATTAATTCTTAATTCTTTCTAATTTCTTTCAGTGATCCGACATCCTGTAGATATTTCTGCGCTTATTTTAAAAACCCCCCTTTTTTTAACATTTTGGTCCTTCGAGCCGGATATAAATAATGCGCAGATAAATTTACTTGGATAATCAACATGCGAATCGAGCATATTGAATTCAGAATTGATCAACAGTTCTCATGCATTGAACTCATTGAAAATGCTTTTAATATTCTCACTCAAGTTGAAATTGGTCGAATCACTCGAATCCGAATTTCTACAAGGATTGAGGCCATAAAGGAGCAATGGCTCCAATTTACCATCAACAATGAAGCTATTAATTTAGCGATCTCCAAACTTCGAATCGAAGAAAGAATAAAGGTAAGAGAATGTTCTTATTTTCGAGAAAAAATGTATTCAAGAACCTACAATCGATATCTTGAGAATCTTGAAAAAATGAACGAGCTACTCGAGTCGCAATTTGAGTTCAACTCAAGACCATTGGCATCTTCATCATTCTCTCAATCAATGCCCCAATCAACGATTTGTCATGCACCTCGTCTTCCACGAATCGATTTACCGAAATTCAACGGAAATCTCGCTGATTGGCTTTCTTTTCGAGACCTGTTTGTCTCTCTTGTGATTTCCAATCAAGCGATTTCAGCGGTAGAGAAGCTTCAATATCTCACGTTGAGCCTTCAAGGATCTGCAGCACATCTCCTCAGAAATACCGCGTTAACTGCTGATAATTTTCAAACATCGTGGGAAGCTTTGGTCTCATTCTATGAAAATAAAAGGCTTTTGGTCAATTCTGCGTTGCAATCTCTTTTCTCAATTAAAAAATTGACCAAAGAGTCAGCTTCTGACATTGAGTACCTCTATACATCAATAATGCAAGTTTATCGAACCTTGGAAGCATTAAATCGACCGATTCGAGCTTGGGACGATATTCTCGTATTCATGATAACCCAAAGACTAGATTCAGAGTCCATTAAAGCTTGGGAAAATTGTTTGGGATCGTCAAAGGAACCGCCAAAATGGGAGCAATTACGAGATTTTCTTCTAACAAGGATGCTCTCTTTGCAAGCTGTCGAGAAATCACAAGCCTTTCGGCAACCATCAATTTCTCGTCCACCAGCAAGATCCCACTTCGCAGAAAAAGATGAAAATTCGAATGGAGATTCCTTCCGCAGTATGTCGTGTCCTCTATGCTCTGAAAAACATTATGTTGCGTATTGCTCTCGTTATCAACAAAAAACGCCAAAACAACGAAAGGAAATTATTACTGAAAAAGGGTGTTGCTTCAATTGTCTAGGCTTTCACCAAGTGAACAAATGTAAATCGACGAGAAGATGCAATAAGTGTGGCAAGAAACATCATTCTTCGCTACACGTTCAAGAGAACGTTCTCCACCCTTTTTCCAGTTCAACCAACAGCGTCGAAAACAGTGATCACGTCTCAAACGACATTCCAGGAAATAAATCCGTTAATCACGGTTCTCCTGCTTCAAATGACAAACACTCAGTTACGTTGTTAGCAACAGCACAGGTCAAAGCTCGCAATCCACTTGGAGATGTCGTACAAATCAGGGCCCTGTTGGATCAAGGGTCCGAGATAACCTTGATCACCGAAACGTTGGTTCAACGTTTACGTCTCTCCCGAGAAGCAACAACATTTCCGATACTTGGGATTGGAGCAAAAACAGCATGCCATACAAGAGGAATCGTCAAGTTTAATATCACTCCCCATTTCGATTCTTCAAAAATAATTGCTTTGAACGCTCACATCCTGCCCAAATTGACTGCATCAATTCCTTCTGTTAATTCGACAATTGTGGAATGGCCTCATCTTCGAAAGCTTCGTTTAGCTGACCCCCAATTTTCGAACTCTGGTAAAATCGACCTTCTTATTGGTGCAGATTCATATGGGCAATTGCTTGAAGGATCAATTGTCAAAGGACCGGTTCATTCCCCAACTGCTCAATTAACCACTCTCGGGTGGATTATCTCGGGACCAGTGACTGAATTTTCCAATAATTCAAACCTCCAGACATTACACTGTTCTGTTGACCATGACCTTTGCAATCTTCTCGAAAAATTCTGGCACCAAGAGGAAATTTGTGTAACAAATAAGGCAAATTTATCGATTTCCGATCAACAATGCGAAGACCATTTCCTCTCAAATTATTCTCGAGACTCGAAGAGCGGAAAGTACGTGGTTCGTCTTCCATTTAAAAACTCCTCCAAAGAACTGGGAGATTCCAAAGTTCCAGCGATTCGTATGCTAGAACACATGCAGCGGAAATTCGTCTCTTCGCCAACCTTTTTCAAAGCCTACTCGGATTTTCTTGAAGAATACGAAAAGCTCGATCATATGATGAAAGTCCCCGAGAAAGCTCAAGAGCCTGATAAATCTTTTTATTTACCGCACCATGGAGTTATTCGAGACTCAAGCAGCACAACAAAACTAAGAGTCGTATTCAACGGATCGTGTAAATTAAAAACCGGAAAAGCAATTAACGAAATTCTTCACACTGGATCAAAACTTCAAACCGATTTACTAGATGTCATCATCTGGTTTCGGCAGTTCAAGTACATCTTTTCTTCGGACATAGAGAAAATGTACAGGCAGATTGAAGTTCATCCAGACGACTGGAAATTTCAAAGAATTCTCTGGAAAAAGGATGGAAAAATCGAAAAATACGAACTCACTACGGTAACTTACGGACTTGCATGCGCACCCTTTTTAGCTCTGCGTTGCGTCAAACAATTGATACAAGACGAAGGAAAGAAATTTCCGTTAGCGGTGGATATTCTGTCAAAAGGACGATACGTTGATGATGTTTTCGGTGGCGGTGATACTATCAGCGATGCCCAAGAAAAGGCGCGCGAAGTACTCGATCTCTGCATGGCGGGTGGTTTTCCACTTCGAAAATGGAACAGTAATAATAAGTCCGTTCTTAATTCGATTCCTTCCGAATATCAAACGAATAACGCATCAGTTGTATTCCATGACAACATCATCCACGCCCTCGGGTTATCGTGGAATACATCCTCGGACTTACTCCAATTTAAATTGCTACCCCTAAAATCAACGTCGTGCACGAAACGAACAGTGTTATCACAAATAGCTCAATTCTTCGACCCTCTTGGCTTGCTGTCTCCAATTTTCATACGAATGAAAATTTTTATGCAAGAATTATGGTCTCTCAAACTTGGGTGGGATGATCCACTTCCTCTTTCACAACAACAAAGCTGGAAAAAACTTCTTTCGTTGTTGGATAACCTGGATGAACTAACATTCCCTCGTTGGATGGGAACTTATTCGAATACTATCATCGAGTTACATGGCTTTTGCGATGCGTCACAACTCGCTATGGCCGCAGCAGTGTATGTTCGGACACTCAATCCTCAGAATCCTGTCACAGTCACGCTCGTATGCTCAAAAACTAAAGTCGCTCCCATTAAACGAATGACCATTCCACGTCTTGAACTTGCAGCAGCAGTGATGTTAACGAAATTAACATCACATTGTCGTCAAGTCTTAAACCTCCGTGATGCTCCTTGTTATCTTTGGACCGATTCTTCTATCGTCAATATTTGGCTAAATAACCACCCTTCACGATGGAAAGACTTTGTGCATAATCGAGTCTGTTACATTCAAGAAACAATTCCAACCGCCCAATGGCGACATGTTCCAGGAACTTGTAATCCAGCAGATTGTGCAACTCGAGGAATGTCAGCAAAAACTTTGCAAACTCACACAATTTGGTGGCATGGTCCATCTTGGTTGATTGAAGATCCTACAAGCTGGCCCAATTTTCCATTTCCGGCACCAGAACCATCAACCCAATTGGAAGAGAGAGCAATAAATGAATCCAAGATTTCATGTGTCATCATCCCGTCACAATTTTGGAGCCTCTTGAATAAATATTCTTCCTTGGATCGATTACTTAGAATTACAGCCCTTTGTCAACGAGCAATAAAATTGTTCAAGAAGGAACTGATAGTGATAACAGGTCAATTCCTTACTCCTATTGATATCGAAAACGCCAAGAAATATTGGATCAAACAGATCCAACGACAATGTTTTTCTGCGGAAATGAACGCTATAAAAAAAAGAGAAAATCTTGCAAAATCAAATCGCCTAGTTCGATTAACTCCTTACATAGACGAAGACGATCTATTGCGAATCGGAGGCCGACTTGAGAACTCACCATTAACTAAGAACGCCAAACATCCATATATCCTTCCGAGTCACGATTATTTTTCGTACTTGATTATAAATCAAGCTCATGAAAAGACGCTTCACGGTTCCACCCAAGAGACCCTGTCCTTCATTAGAAATGAATATTGGATCATTGGAGGACGAGCTCCTATTCGCTCTTACATCCTAAAATGCGTTAAATGCACACGATTCCGGAAAGCGAATGCACAACAACTTATGGGTCAACTCCCTCCATCGAGAGTAAATCCATCGCGAGCATTTCTACATACAGGCGTTGATTACGCTGGTCCATTCTCCTTAAAAACCTGGAAAGGCCGAACAACCCGAACTTACAAATCATGGGTAGCTCTTTTTGTTTGTCTATCTACCTCAGCGATTCATTTGGAACTTGTGACTGATTATTCTTCTGAAGCTTTCATTGCTGCTTATAAACGCTTTGTTGGACGAAGAGGAATATGCGCTACATTGACCAGTGATTGCGGTACTAATTTCAAGGGTGCCGATCAAGAGCTTAAAAAATTGTTTGCCGCGTCCACCCAAGAATTTCAACAACTCTCGTCTTTTATTGCTAACGATGGCACCAAATGGATTTTTAATCCTCCCTCAGCCCCCCATTTTGGAGGAAAATGGGAGGCAGGAGTAAAATCTTTCAAATATCATTTTCGACGAGTTACCGGATCTTCACTTCTTACTTATGAAGAAATGAATACCATCTTGATACAAATTGAAGCGATCTTAAATTCACGACCAATGTCCCCCTTAACGAATGATCCTGAAGATCTGGACGTTCTTACACCAGCTCACTTTCTTATTGGCCAATCCTTAACCTTGATTCCCGAACCAAATCTTGAGCATCTTCAAGTTTCAAGATTATCACGTTGGCAACACCTCTCCCAGATGATTCAAAGTTTTTGGACAAAATGGTCTCAAGAATATTTACAACGTCATCATTCCATTTATAAATGGAATAAGCATTCAGATCAACTCTCTAAAGGGACTCTTGTTTTTATAATTGATGAACGTTATCCTCCTGCAAAATGGGCATTAGGAAGAATCATGCAACTTCATCCAGGAAAAGATAATCTCGCCCGAGTTGCTACTATAAAAACTAGTACGACTATTTTCAAACGGCCAATTGCTAAATTGTGTCCTTTGAATATCGAGTTCTCCACTGAATAATTTCCCGTCTTATTTTTCTTTCGTCTCATATGTCGACGAAGGCGGGCGGTATGTTTAAAATGTGTTAAATAAATGTTAAAATGAAATTTATATTTTTTAATTTATATTGAAATATCCTTGCATCGATAGCTTCACACTCCTTTTCGAATCGAACATAGATATTCTTTTTATGATGTCGATTTTCGCCTAGCAACGAGAAAAAAAAAAAAACGACATTGAGATCTTCTCTAACTGTGATTGAAGAAAGACGTGAAAATTCTTCCATCGGTTTTTCTTTTGATCTGAATCTCATCCAACGAAGAATACCTTGGATTTATTAACAACAAGAAAGCTGTCTATGTACCACTGGACAATTACAAGCTCGGCAAAATCCCGTTCTCTCACCATGATGTAATCCAGGTATTTCTTTCTTCTGACTTATTCTTTTTCAAAGGATGCACGACCACGAAACTTCTCGTCTCACTAAGCTTCTCTGGTCAATTTCTCGCTTAAGTGAGACCTGTCGTGCATCACTGGTCTACACGCTTTTTGGACAATTCCTGGATAATTTTACAAATATTTGGGTTCAAGACCGGATGCATTCGCGTCGTACAAATGGATTTATTTCTTCAATTTTGTACGACCTGTCTTGAATAAACGACTTCTTTCTCTCTATGAGATTCTTGGATTTTACTCAATTCATTAAATATATGGGATTTTTTTTCTATCTTTCAAAAATGGCATAATCCACTTTCATCATCACGTCTAATCGTGATCTCTTCTAAAAATAGTCCAATTTTTAACTTAATTTCTTTTTCCAATGTTCAAAATATTAATTCTTAATTCTTTCTAATTTCTTTCAGTGATCCGACATCCTGTAGATATTTCTGCGCTTATTTTAAAAACCCCCCCTTTTTTAACAAATTACGATTTTTCGCTGAGTCCTTAGCCGGGAACGAGTCGGCAAGTATTCTCACCATCTCGCGATTGTCATTCGTTGAATTCCGCGAGGAAACTCTTGTCGCGATCGCTTTCAATGCCAACAAGTACGTCGGACTGTCAAGATACTCGCAAAGAAACGAATACACCGAAAAAAATCGAGACTCTCGGTGTCGCAGAAAATTTCGCTTCCGACAAATTACGAGTCCATGGATACACCACAATTCAAGAGAGAATTGGATAAGTAAGGCATAAAACCGCAAAGGTAAAAGAGGGTGAGACAATTGTTATACCACATTTATGATCAACTTCACGGCGACAAAAGCCCTACAACCTCGAAGAGTTCCAAAAACGATAAGGGCGTCGCGAGGAGTGACGACGATGAGTCACCGGTGAATAAAAATTCACGAAAAAATTAGAGTGACTCGAACGATTTCAATGAAGACACGTCACTATCGCAAGAGAGCGTTAAGAGTGAAGTCTCTATTATAGCCGAAGAAACCGTATTTCCCGATTCGGCGGATGTTTCGCCGAATAAAATTGCCATTTCAACGAACATTAAACACACATTCAATGAACTCCTGAAGGTGGACAAGAAAATGTACCATAAGGTATTGACTTACGAGCCACTGTCTTTGAAAAAGTTGCACTTGAGACTCAAGGATTAGGGCTTCAAATGTAAATCGAACGCACTGATGGAGTTCTTGGATGAACAGTGCATCACACTCAAAGTCTTGCAATTGGGCAAAAGCAGAACAAGAGGCAGAGAAAAAAAAGTTCTCGAGGATAAGGATAAGGATAAGAGTTAAAATCCCGACGGACTCAAGGTTCCGTGACTTACCAGTAGCTGTAGAATCACTTCGCTGTCATTTCGACTTACGCCGCAGAGGAAAATCTCCTCTCTGAAGGGCTGCGACTAAGCGACAGTCAGAAAATCAAGGAAGTTCATTAATCTTGTTCAGCATATACATATAATTTTGCATTTGTTGGTAATAGAGTAATTTATGATGTGTAAGTTGGCAGCATCGCTGTAGGCACGGGTGTGATATTCAATCGAGTCTACGTGCGTAACTTCCGTGCAAGATGTGAATAAGAGAGCAAAGCCTCGTGATATTAAAAGTTTCAAATCCATCTATACCTTTAACATCGTGAAAATATAAACGTACGCGATAACTCCAAAAGCTTCGCACCAATGACCCTCTACTGTAACGATTTATCTTTCTAATTATAATTCAAATATATTCTTTTACATTTGATATGCCTTATGTCTGTTACCCTCCATAACCTCCACAATCAACAGGTTATGGGCCCAGAACTGAGAGAGTTGTGGAAATAATCAGACAAAATCGAATTGTGTAAAACAAAATAAAAAGTGTTCGTGACTTAAGAACAATAAAATTTAAAAAAAGACTAAAAATCAAAATGAGCGCTCGCTCTCAGGAAGAATTCAACACGGTTGAGAGGTTAAGTAGTGCAGATACTTACCAGGTATGGAAATTTCAATCAAACATAATCTTTCGCTCACACGGTCTCCTTGAGCACATCACCTCTGAAGTAACCGAAGCACAAAAAACATTGGAATGGAAAAAGAAAGATGTTGTTACGTCCCGCGACTTTCGGGATTTCTCTTCGTTCTTGAGTTTTCCCATATCGGGTAATTCTCGAGAAAAATACGTGAGGAAAAGGAACACGATTGAGACAAGGGTCTATTCTTACGGTGTGGCCATATTTCCACCAATTTTCTGCCTCAAATTACGGGCCATGAGGACATCGTCGACGCCTGGTTAGTCAGGCATCGACTCGGACCATTCGAGAAGAGTTTCAAGCGTTATCGTTATGAAGGCTAAATAAAACAATCTCCATCATCGGTGCGTCAAAACATCCGTCGGAGATATGGGACTCCGCGAAAAATATAGGGCTTTTGTGGGGCCAAGCGACACTCGAACGTTGAAATCTTGGGGAGCGCGTGGCACTCACACCAGCCTAGCACAATGCTGAGATCTTCACGCACACTAGAGTGCAGCCACACCGTCGCCATCATATACGAGACGGCGAGGAATTATATTAGTACGTACGATCAGTGGTTCTTCTTTTCCATTTTTATTAGCTTAATAATTACGAAATCCCGAAAGTTCGCAAAATAGGACGATAACATAAATTCAATATTAGAATCGAGCATGGAAAATATCGGCTGGGTCAGGTCATGCGAAATATAAAGTAAAATTATTTTAACACGTAATAACGTAAGGGAAAAGTTTTTCTTGAGAAAATAGAATTTCGCCGACTAAGGATTTCAACGAAAGACAGACGTTGCACTAGTTTATTAGGGTAGGAAAAAGGGAAAATACAAAAAATGACATATAGAAAAAAGACGAAAAAAAAGCACACCACTGTCACTTGAAAAGGTCATACACGTCCCCCATAGCAAAATTAGTCATTCTGCGTACAGAGAGAAAAATTATTAAACATTGCAGTGCAACCCGATATGTTATGTATAAAAAATCTTTTCAACGCTGTGTCGGGAGATTTTTAGTTGAAGAAACGCTATCGGCATATTGCAAACATCCGGAGGTAATAAATTTGTCAAGCAAAACAAAATAAGACCATGCGAGAGAAAATTGAGATGACGCTGGGAAAGAGAGTCCTTGTCCAAGGGTCCGAGAAAATTTCCTCGCGCCCCGCGGACGGCACGAGGCTCGCTACCCCTTTGAGTTGTTTCGTTCTCTCTCGCACAATGAGTCGCCACAGAGACGCACACCATATATGGGCACAAAAAGATATTCACCAAGCATTGCTCAAGATTCAAAGTTATTAAGCTCAAGAGGAATTTTAACCTAAAGCGGGCGTGCGAATTATGCTAATTTATAAGCGTGTGTATGAATGAATGATTTATTTTAGGTTCAACAATAAGAAAATCACAAAGAAAGAGAATTTGAATTAGCAAAAATATTATTCAAGAATAAGAACAAAATAGAATTATTGCATGAAACCAAAACAGTTTCTATTACTGCAAACCAAGATATACTTCTTTCAAAAAACCCAAAAATTCTAATTCAAAATTCAGAATTCAAATTTAAAAATCCAAATTTTTTTTCAAATATCAAATAAATGCAATCTCAGGAAAACCGATTTGGAAACTGGAACAAATTATTTATCAAATACATTCCGAGAAAATGTTAAAATTGAAAAGCTTGGTGATTAAATTATTCTCAAGTGAACAATCATACACTATTGGAGTAATTAATTTACCAAATAATTTCGGAGATTTTCTTTCATATTGTTCAAACAAATGCACATCGCGAATTATGAAAAGTTAAAAAGCGAATCGTAAATTACAATCATAAACTACAAAACTGCCATATTCTACTGACCTGATTAGAATAAATAGTTGAAGAAAAATTATTAATAAAGCAAAGCCAGAAATTCATTTGAATAATTTGCAATACAGAATAATAATTCAAAGACTCTCTCCCTCTGGCGAGAAAACGAGGGGAGGAGTCAATAGAACGAAGAAAATACAGTGCAGTGAAGCAGGGAAGGAGTGAGAAAATATGAAAATTGTCATAAGAAAGAAAGAGAGCCAGCCATAGTCAAAAATCAAACCAATCGGACGTACTGTAGAGCGAGAAAGTATGAGAGAGCATGCAAGAGCGAAAGAGAACGAGAGGGATGGTCGAAGCCTCCGTGGTGGGGCCTGAGCGCAGCGAGAGCCCAAGCGAGGGCGGGAGTGAGAGAGAAGGAAGATGATAGAAAGAGACCTCTCGACTCTGCACATAGAAAATTTGCGTAAAACTGTAAGATCTAAATTGCGAATTGTTTCAAAAGATACAGATTGTAAAAGTATGGAAGTATGAGTGAAATTTAAGATAAATTTAAGTTTAATTATCGATTAATTATTAGAAAATTAGAATGGCCAGCGAGGTGGAGGGGAGCTCTAAGACGTGCATCGCCTCAGGAGTCAAGGGACAATTTGCCCCTTCCCAAAACTAAGCTGGACCATGAGTACATAAGCGCGAGGCGCAACGCCTAATTAGCTGATTCCTCATCAAAAAGTTCACGGACTAATATCGTCCAAGACACTCGTCGTCAAGCTCATTCCTCATCAACAAAATTCACGGTCTAACATCGTCCACGACACTCGTCTTCAAAATTTATTAAATTCAATCTTTGAAAGATTTTGATCAACTCTTAACAGTGCGAATTTTTCCGAAAATTAACATTAAACTTTTACTCGTATTTTTAATTCTTTAATTCTTTCAATATTATAGTTACTTCATTTTAATCATTAATCGCTTTAAATAGACATTGTGCGTGATTTGTCAACATCATTGACACTATTATTCCGTCTACGTTATTCTACATATTACTTATTAGCGATAAAACGATTTTTGGTGAATTGTGTGTAATTCTTGGTGATAACAAAGCAAAACTGTGCAACGAAATACATACACACACGCATTCAAATCTACTTAGAAAACTTTATTGTGCTGTGTCTTGACATTTTCACCACCGTCTACATCCTGCGTTTCACCGATTTCGCCTATCCATCCGTCGTCTGGTTGATTCTGATCACCCTGGTCATCGGTACCTATCGTTCGTGGTCATTTATCCAGCAGTCTCTTATTTTCACCATCATCTCCGATTCAATTTTATTCAAATACTCATCAAAAAGGTAAGTAAACAAAAATGTATTTGAGAATGCAAAATTCGAATTGCGAGAAAACATTTTCTCGACATTCCACGAGAAGGAATCCACAATTGACTTTTCATTCATCTTATTAATTTGGGAGATAACGTCAAAAATAAATTCCATTCGTTTCAACTTGTTTGAATTTTGTGGTGCGCGATTTAAAGTGGTCGTTTGTATTCTTCTCGACACCCGTTATGTTCCATTCACGCTGTACCCTTCGCGTCGTATACAGGGTGTTCTTTATTTAAGTCTAATGCCGTGTTAAAGTAAAATTCAGAATTTCAAATGTGCTAATCTTGATTAAAAATCATTTTTCACAATTAAATTCTTACATTCACAAACTCTAGGCCCCCGGCGAATCAGTTGTTGGTACAGGCTCCCATACCGGCCAATAGCTGTTATCAAAAGGCCCCTAGAGTTACACGAAACACATTCACAAACAAATCTGAAGGGTTCTGGCGGGTTAGATGAACTGACCCAGGGTACCGTCCCGGTCAGTGATTAACATCAAAGGTTCCCTAAGATTACACACAAGCCTTGAGACCCGGAACACACAGTCGTCGGTACAGGCTGCCATACCGGCCGGTGACTGCTGATGTGAAACCTCTCAGAGCAACATTTATAATTCTCAGAGCAATCTTTACGTTTCTGCCATCAGCAATGTTCGCTAATAATTTATCATAAATCTGATATAACTCTTCAAATTTTCTAATTTATTTGTGCTTTTATTTCTCATTATAATTTAAGCTGCGGAATGTTTTGCCAACATTTATAAATCGGTCATGCGCGAAATCGTTCATGGTTGAGGTAATAACTTTTAACTGGTAAATTTCAAAATATCAAAATATCATGTGGCTTTACCCAGAAATCGTTCTACTTTTCAATCATCATTAGAAATTATATTACCTCACCGAGCCGATCATTTAAAATACACTCTCACGGCCGTCCTGAGCAAATTTCCGCGAGGTTAGGCTCGAAAAGGCCACCTGTCCAACATAACGCAGATCTTCCGAAAAACGTGTAAAGGAAGGGCTTGCCCCTTCTTGACCGAGATGGAAAACTCGCCGGTTGGGACGTAACAATGCTAAAGCTCAAAAAATGATAATAATGACGATTGAAAAAAAAACCCTCGTGCACATAATGAATTGTGACACAGCTTACAGCATGTGGGTACAATTAAAAGCAATTTACGAAAGGGATAAAGAACAACAAAAATGTAACATGCTTCGAGAATTCTTCTCATACTCTTTCGAAAAAGGTGGAGATATGGCCACCTTGAAAATTTGAGTCACAAATTGAAAGCACTAGGAACTCAAACTGACGACAGCATGTTAATGTCTAAAATCTTGGCAACTCTTCCTGATAAATACAAACATTTCGGCACAGCATGGGAGTCAACGTCGGCAGCGGAGAAGACGCTCGAAAATCTCACAGCGAGACTTTTATCCGAAGAAGCAAGGAATAGCGGAGGGAAAGATCAGCCTCTTGCATTCAAGAGCGACGTGCAATAAAGCTGGACACACCTCAAGAGAATGCAAATCGAAGGACACCGAAGGTAACAAATGTTTCAGCTGCGGCAAGCCTGGACATTTCGCAGCAGAGTGTCGAAAAAAGGAAATGTCGAAGAAATCGTGCAATATTTGCAAAAAAACGAATCACATGGAAAAGGATTGTTTCTTTCGAAACAAAGAACAAAAAACTACGAACCAGAAAGTCGCGTTCTTGACAGACACTGGAATCGAAAATACGGATGTGTGGGTTGTCGACTCAGGAGCAATAGGACACATGACAGGAAGCACGAATAACGTAAAAAACTTGAAGAAACTCGAATCTCGAATAGGCTTGGCAAAATCCAAAGAGAGGATGAAAAGTGAAGGAATGGGAACAATGGAGTACGAAGAGTTCTCGCTAAAGGAAGTCATGGTGGTTCCAGACCTAACAACCAGTCTGCTGTCGCTGAATGCAATCATGCAAAACAACGGAGAAGTTCTATTTACAAAAGAAAAGGTTAAAAAAACACATAACAATGAAGTTTTATTAACAGGAGATGAAAACAAAAACGGCTCATATACACTGATACCCCGACTTACGTCCTCCCGACTTACGTCACCTCGCACTTACGTCATCCGTCGATCGCCCCCCCCCCTCCTTTCCTCTCGCGCTTCTCCCGCCCGTCAACGCTGCTGCTCTTCGTGTGCGAACTGGAATGGATTTGTTTATTTTCTGTTCATGAAATATTCGGTTATTCTCTCTCAGTCTACGAATAGTGATTGCGGTCACGGTTATTGTAAATCCAAATTCCCATTCTCAAGTGTTCTCTTGAACTTATTGAAAATATTTTTACATTATGTACACAAAACGAACAGAGCCGGATAGTTCATCAACAAAAAAAAAGCAGTGACTCTGGAAACAAAACTAAAGATTGTACGGGAGTTTGAAAACCGGATGAAAATCTGTGAGATAACGCAAAAGCTCGACCTTCCTCGGACCACTGTACAGACAATCATAGCAGATAAAGAACGAATTCTTGAGGCTGTAAAAAATTCTCAATCACTGGATTCAAGCGTAAGCGACATGGAATCGTTGCTGAAATGAAAATTTTGCTCAAAACATGGTGCGATCATCAAGTGCAGGTCAAAAATTGCCCAGTTGACCAGACTACGATATGCAACGAAGCAAGACTGATTTTTCAAAAATTGAAAGACGATGCTGGTGATACGGTGAGGGATCAAAGTTTTGTAGCTAGCAATAGTTGGTTCAGCCGCCTCAAAAACCGCTGCAATTGGCATAGCATTGCGGTAACTGGAGAGGCAGCAAGTGCTGACATAGAGAGTGCTACGTCTTTTCCAGAAAAGTTAAAGAAAATTATAGACGAGGAAGGTTATTGCGCTAAGACCGTATTCAATGCAGACGAAACAGGCCTCTTTTGGAAGAAAATGCCGAAAAGAACTTTCATCGCTCGGGAAGAGAAGATATTTCTAGGATTCAAGGTTGCAAAAGATCGATTAACAGTGATGCTTGGTGGAAATGCCGCAGGTGATTGTAAATAAAAACCGCTACTGATTTATCGTTCTGAGAATCCGAGAGCATTAAGATAAATCGAAATCTGCACTGCCCGTAATTTGGAAATCTAATCGTAAGGCTTGGGTCACTGCATCCGTGTTTGAGGATTGGTTTGGTCACCACTTCATTCCTGGCGTAGAACGCTACTGCGCTTCGCAGAATATTCCGTTTTAAGTCATGTTGATTCTTGACAACGCTTCAAGTCACCCTCCATCAACTCTAGTTGATTTTGATCCTCGCGTGTAAGTCATTTTCTTACCTCCAAACACGACAAGTTTAATTCAACCGATGGATCAGGGAATTCCAAAAACTTATAAGGCATATTACACTCGGCGTTCGTTTGCTCATTTGAACGAGGCCATGAAACTGAACAGCGAATTGTCTGTTAAAGATGTTTGGGAAGAATTCAATATTTTACATGCAGTGACAATCATAGGAGACTCGTGGGTTGAAGTTTCAGAAAAAACATTGAATTGCGTTTGGAAAAAGCTTTGTCCGTTATTTTTTAATGGACCACCGGTTACGTCTCCAGCAACTGACGATGAAGGATTCAACCAAGTCATAAAAGAACTTTGAGTCTCGCTACGCAATTACATTTGGAAGTTGACAAAGAAGACATCACCGAGTTGTTGGAATCGCATACCCAGGAGCTTACGGTCGATGAGCTTATTGAACTTCGAGATCAAAATACTGTAGAAGAATCTGAAGAATCAGAATCAGTACCAGCGGAAAAACAAATGACGATTGTTAAGTTACGGATGGTCTTGACCTTATTGAGCATGGACCGCGTATTCTGGAGGATATAGATTCTGAGCAAGAACGTGCTTTGACCATAATACAAGGCATAAAAAAAACTCCTTTCGCCTTATGAAGAGATCTTACGTGAAAAAAAATCTGTATCTCGTCAGATGACTATGCTCGAATTCTGGAAACCATCTTCTAAATAATTTACGCTCTATTGAAACAAGTTGTATTACCAAAATAAAGAGAATATATATTATAGCTTCATAAGAGGTTTTCTGTGAGATATACAATTCACAACGTACACAAACAATACATAAGGTATATAATTATCTCTGGTAAGTATTTAATACATATGGGGGAAAACGCGTCTTTTTCATCATGTGAACCTGACCATTTTTGATTTGGCCGGAACTTCGCTTATTTCATCGTATGATCCCAAAAACAACTCTCAAATTTTATTAGATTTTTTGGAGCCACTATGGCGGAATACAAGACCATCGAATATCGTCGACTTTTGAAAATATATAATTTTCAATCGACGATATCTCTGTAGCAGTTAATCGTATCGAAAACTACATAAGAAGGTTTTTTTTTCATCTTAAGTCCATCTTTGAATAAAAAAATGGTCCAATTTTTTTAAAGCAAGCTTAAGCAGTCAAAATAATTTTCAAAAATTAAAATCACGATACCCAAAACCCCCCCCCTTCGAATTTTAAACAAAAATTCTCAAAAATACTAGGATTCATTACCAACATTAAGAAAAAAAATCAGGATAGGATTTCCAGCGGTTCGCGAGATATTGATTTTTTAGTATTTAATTTACTTGTTGTTCGTTAATTTCTGCCTATCTATTAATTAATTTAAGCTTTCAATAGTGTAAAAAAATAGTAGTAATGATGCCCTTGCTATTTACGAACATTCTAAAGTGATAAACGACTCCGTGAAGGACCTCGTAAAAAATTTGTCAAAAATCTTATACCGTCATACCGAGACCTCTACGAATGGAAAAAATATACCGTCGATTGAAATTGTTTACCATGAAAAGACTCATTAGAAACAATCGAAGGAATTTTTAATACATAGACGATTAACCCAATTAATAAAAAATACTCAGAAGTATGACTGCATAATTCTGCTTCACAACGGCAAAGTTGTTGCTAAAAGATGGTCGAATTTCGCCGAAAACAAGATACATAATATAATTTAAACATTAAATATCCAAAAAAAACGAGAATCAAATACGAGTATAAAAAAACACAAGTATAAATTTGAAAATACGCCTTAAATATTCTACCAAAGCATGTGAACCTATTACTGATTTATATGATTCTATTTAACTATTTTTTAAAACACTATTTAAAGCTTAAATTAATTAATAGATAGGCAGGAATTAACGAACAACAAGTAAATTAAATACTAAAAAATCAATATCTCGCGAACTGCTGGAAATCCCATCCTGATTTTTTTCTTAATATTGGTATAATCCTAGTATTTTTGAGAATTTTTGTTTAAAATTCGAAGGGGGGGGTTTTTGGGTATCGTGATTTTAATTTTTGAAAAATATTTTGACTGCCTAATTTTGCTTTAAAAAAATTGGACAATTTTTTTATTCAAAGATGGACTTAAGATGAAAAAAAAAACCTCCCTATGTAGTTTTCGATACGATTAACCGCTACAAAGATATCGTCGATTGAAAATTAAATATTTTCAAAAGTCGACAATATTCGATGGTCTTGTATTCCGCCATAGTGGCTCCAAAAAATCTAATAAAATTTGAGAGTTGTTTTTGGGGTCATACGATGAAATAAGCGAAGTTTCGGCCAAACCAAAAATAGTCAGGTTCACGTGATGAAAAAGAGACGCGTTTCCCCCCATATGTACATCATAGAGTTCTACGAGCCGTGTACCATCCCCCCCTCCCCGCCCCTTCTCCCGTATACCCCGACTTACGTATTTTTTGACTTACACCGTCACTGCCAGAACGACCCAAGAGTCAAGACGTAACTTCGGGGTATGACTGTACAGTAAAACTACAACGACAAAGTAAAAACAACTCGCTTCTCGCCGACAAAGGAACTAAGAATTTCGAACTATGGTACAAAAGGCTTGGACATCTCAACAAAGAGAGCATTAAAAAACTCCTACAAATCTCGGATTGAATGAGCCTGTCGAAAAATAGAATAGACTCGTTTCAAAACGTATGCCCCATATGCATGAAATCGAAACAAACAACAACAAGTTTCACAAATTCGAGGGAAAAATCAAGCAGGCCATTACAGGCAGGCCAATTGATCCAAATACATGGGATGGAAATAACTATTTTTTTAACGTTTTTAGATGATTACACGAATTTTCTAACAATTCGTCAACTAAAACACAAAAGTGAAGTCCCGCAAGCTATTAAAGAATTTTTGGGAACAAGTGAGAGGCAACATGATTCGAAAGTACATAAAATACGGAGTGACAACGGAAGAGAATACGTGAATCGAAAAATTCAAGAATGGAGTAAGGAAAAAGGAATAGGAATGGATCTGTCAACTCCATATACGCCACAATTAAACGGAAAAGCAGAAAGAATCAACAGAACTATTATGGACAAATGGAAAAAAAAAACATGTGGGGTGAAGCAGTCTACACAGCTGCATACCTGCATAACAGATCTCCAACAAAAAATCCAGATGTCACTCCAACAGAAAAATGGAACAACAAAAAACCTGATGTCAGTAGAATCAAAACGTTCGGGTGCAAAACATACGTAAAAATTTTAGGTCCTCAAAAGAAATTGGACGAAAGGAGCAAAATGCTTGAATTTGTCGGATACGCATCATACGGATACAGACTGTGGGACAAAAAGAAATGTAAAATACAGATAGCAAGAGATGTGATATTTAACGAAAGCCAAAAAGAAACAAAATCTGAAAAGGCTGAAACAAGGATGATAGATCTATAAAATAACAACAACATTGGAGAAGAAGAAGAAGAAGAAGAGGAAGAAGGGGAAGAAGCGGAAGAAGAGGATGAAGATACAGAGGGAGAAAGAGACTAAGAAGAAGATAGAGAAATAGAAATTCCAGATAGTCTCGACAGCACAATCTATGAAGAAGCAGAAACAGAATCTAACACAACAGAACAAACAACATTCGAAGAACTAAATCCAGAAGAACTCCGTAGATCCCAGAGATCTCGGAAAGCACCGGAAAAATACAACGACTACGTACTACTCACGTTCAGACAAGCAATCGAGGGTCCAGACAAAAAAATATGAAAAGAGGCAATAGAAAAAGAAAAAGATTCACTGGAAAAAAACTTAACATGAAAACTAATAAACAGAGAACAAGTGAGAGGAGCAAAACCATTGATGAGTCGATGGGTATTCAAAATCAAAGACGATGGTCGCTACAGAGCAAGACTAGTAATAAGAGGAAGCAAGCAAAGATAAGGTGTTAATTACAAAGAAACATTCAGCCCTGTCGTGAGTATAAACGCAATAAGATGCATGTTCGCCATAGCAGCAAACAAGAACAAAACGATAGTCACACTCGACATTAAAGCAGCCTTTCTATGCGGAAATTTGGAAAACGACATCTATATTTATCCTCCAGAAAGCTACAACTATAAAAACAAATTGTGTAAACTAAACAAAGCGATTCATGGCTTAAAACAGGCGCCTCTTCAATGGAATCAACGATTTTCAGACTACATAAAAAAACAAGGATTTAAAAGACTCATAACAAAACAATGTACTTCCCAATTCAGTGGATGTTTCGCCGATAAAAATTGCGAAATCAACGAGCATTAAACAGGCATTCAACAAACTCCTGGAGGTGGACAAGAAAATCTACCATGAGGTATAGACTTACGAGCCACTGTCTTTGGAGCAGTTGCACTTAAGACTCAAGGAACAGGGCTTCAAAAGTAAATTGAATGCACTGATGGAGTTCTTGGACGAACAGTGCATCACATTCAAAGTCTTGCAATTGGGCAAAAGCAGAACAAGTGGCAGAGGAAAAAAAGTTTTCACGGATAAGAATAAGGAGTTAAAATCTCGAAATACTCAAGGTTTCGTGGATGAATTGGATGATCAAGAAAGATTGGTGCTGCCTGAAAAAACGAATAAAGAAGTTATTGCGAATCGACTGAAAGTCTTCGCAATAGAAAATATAGCAAACGAAGATTTTATGGAGGCGGTTATTGCAGCGCAGCAGTCCGACCTTGAAATCTGCCGAGTGGCGGAGATCATCAAGAACGACGAGCTCAATTATGAGTTCGAAATGATAAATGGAGGACTCTCGCGTCGAGTTATCGACAACTAAAGATTATGGGTTCCCAACACGATGATAGAAAGAGTATTGCACGAGTACCACGATTCCCCTCTGGGTGGTCATTCAGGAGCGGGGGAAACTCCATGTGCAATCCAGGCCCACCTTACATGGAAACACATAGAAAGGGATGTCAAGAACCACGTAAGGCAATGCCCTCTATGTGCTTGCACGAAAGCAGCTCGTCCAGGATGAACTGATTAGCTCAGACCCTACTCAGGCAGTATTCTTTGGTAAGTATTATCTGACAAGTTCAAATAATGCAAAATTATACGTATGTGCTCAACAAGATTAATGAATTTCCTTGTTTTTCCGACTGCGGCTTAGTCGCAGCCCTTCGGAGTGGAGATTTTCCTCTGCGGCGTAAGTCGAAATGACAGCGGCGTGATTCTGAAGCTACTGGTTAGTCACGAAAGCTTGAGTACTTCGGGATTTTAACTCTTATCCTTAATCTTATCCTCGGAAACTTTTTTTCCTCTGCCTCTTGTTCTGCTTTTGCTCAATTGCAAGACTTTGAATGTGATGCACTGTTCGTCCAAGAACTCCATCAGTGCGTTCAATTTACATTTGAAGCCCTGTTCCTTGAGTCTCGAGTGCAACTACTCCAAAGACAGTGGCTCGTAAGTCAATACCTTATCGTACATTTTCTTGTACACCTTCTGGAGTTCGTTAAATGCCTGTTTAATGTTCGTTAAAATGGAAATTTTATTCGGCGAAACATCCGCTGAAACGGGAAATACGGTTTCTTCGGCTATAATGGAGAGTTCACTCTTAACGCTCTCTTGCGATAGTGACTTTTTATTCACCAGTGACTCATCGTCGTCACTCCTAATGACGCCCTTATCGTTTTTGGAACTCTTCGAGGTTGTTGGGCTTTTGTCGCCGTGAAGTTGATCGTGAATGTGATATAACAATTGTCTCTCCCTCTTTCACCATTGCGGTTTTATGCCGTACTTACCCAATTCTCTCTTGAATTGTGGTGTATCCATAGACTCGTAATTTGTCGGAGGCGAAATTTTCTGCGACACCGAGTCTCGATTTTTTTTCAGTGTATTCGTTTCTTTGCAAGTATCTTGACAGTCCAACGTACTTGTTGGCATTCACAGCGATCGTGATAAGAATTTCCTCGCGGAATTCGATGAATGACAATCACGAGATGGTGAGAATACTTGCCGACTCGTTCCCGGCTGAGGACTCAGCGAAAAATCGTAATTCAATGGTGAAAATCTATCAAAATTAATGCGCTCGTTCGTTGATGTATTTTCTTTATTGAAATCTGGCTCGTTGACCGGATATCCTTCGTAATCCATCTCAGAATCTAAGGAGATGGGAATCGGACTTGACAATTGAAGACTTTTGCCGCTGGTCAACGGTGTTCAATTTCCGTGTGGTGAGGCGTCTGGATTTTTCAAGCTCTGCGTAAATATTTCGTCGTTTTTCTCGAAACAATCGTATTCCGGTAATTTGTAAGAAGTTTTACGATATTTCGTAGGAGTTAATAACCTTTGGTTGCAGCCACTGTCATTCTTCAAGCTTTTGGTATTTATTTTGTCCTTATCCTCGAGAAAATTGCATTTCGGAACTTCGGGAGAAGGCTCACGGAGTGCCGAAGTACTCGGTATCTTTAATAGAGGATATTCATGATTTTGAAAGCTTTGACGTATCAACGAGCTTCTTGTTCGACATGCGTACCGCAAAAAATAGAAAATCCGACAATAACGATTGGAGAAATTTGTCGATGCTGCCGAAATAATGATAGAGTCAATGTTGTAAATGATGATGCTATTGTGTTCCGAGAGGGATATCCAATATTTTCGAGGCGCCAAATCTCCGTCAACGTTCCACGAACGGATTAACCAAAAAACTAATAATATGGTAAATTCCGTCAAATTGTTGGATGAATCCCAAATTGTGGATGGAAAATTTTTAGAGAAATCCAGTCACTCGTCGAAAAAATCGTCTCTCTCTTCTTCTCCAAAAAATTCTTCTCGGAATAACGAAATATCCAAGGAAAGAACGAAAGAATACGTGATCTCTAATTCGAAGAATGAAAAAACTGTGAAACACGCTGCTGGAAAATCTTCTCAGCAGGCTAAAAGTTCAAAAACTTTAAAAGAGGATAGTAACGATTACGAGATCATCGAAATAAATGACGTGATATTCAGTCAAAGCTTCCAAAATTCGAAGCAATTGCCACAAAGTCGAACAAAGAAAAAAACTTTACAAAATTCTAAGACAGATTGCGACATAAGATCCGACATATCATTCTCTAGAGCAAAAAGTCCGAGAAACTCTGAGAATCAAAGCTTCCAAAATCATGAATATTTCCTATCAAGGATACCGAGGACTTTGACACACCGTGAGCCTTCTTCGGAAGTTCCAAAATGCAACTTTCTCGAGGATGAGGACAAAATAAATACCAAGAGCTTGATGAATGACGGTGGCTGCAAGCAAAGGTTATTAACTCCTACGAAATATCGTAAAACTTCTTACAAATCACCGGAAAACGATTGTTTCGAGAAAAACGTCGAAATATTTACGCAGAGCTTGCAAAATCCAGACGCCTCACCACACGGAAATTCAACACCGTTGACAAGCGACAAAAGTCCTCGATTGTCAAGTCCGATATTCATCTCTTCAGATTCCAAGATGGATTACGAAGGATATCCGGTCAACGAGCCAAATTTCAATAAAGAATATACATCAACGAATAAGCGCATTAATTTCAATGGATTTTCACGATTGAATTACGATTTTTCGCTGAGTCCTCAGCCGGGAACGAGTCAGCAAGTATTCTCAGTATCTCGCGATTGTCATTCGTCGAATTCCGCGAGGAAACTCTTGTCGCGATCGCTCTCAATGCCGAAAAGTACGTCGGACTGTCAAGATACTCGCATTGAAACGAATACAACGAAAAAAAATTGAGACTCTCGGTGTGGCAGAAAATTTCGTCTCCGGCAAATTACGAGTGTATGGATACACCACAATTCAAGAGAGAATTGGATAAGTACGGCATAAAACCGCAAAGGTGAAAGAGGGCGGGACAATTACTATATCACATTCACGATCAACTTCACGGCAACAAAAGCTCCACAACCTCGACGAGTTCCAAAAACGATAAGGGTGTCGTGAGGAGCGACGGCGATGAGTCACCGGTGAATAAAAAGTCACGAAAAAATTATAGTGACTCGAACGATTTCGATGAAGATACGTCACTATCGCAAGTGGGCGTTAAGATTAAAGTCTCCATTATAGCCGAAGAAACCGTATTTCCCGATTTGGCGGATGTTTCGCCGAATAAAATTACCATTTTGACGAATATTAATCAGGCATTCAACGAACTTCTGAAGGTGGACAAGAAATTGTACCGTAAGGTATATTGAATTACGAGCCACTGTCTTTGAAACAGTTGCACTTGAGACTCAAGGAACAGGGCTTTAAATGTAATTTGAAGGTACTGATGGAATTCTTGGACGAACAGTGCATCACACTTAAAGTCTTGCAATTGGGCAATAGCAGAACAAGAGGCAGAAGAGAAAAAGTTTTCGAGGATAAGAATAAGGATGAGAGTTAAAATCCCGAAGTACTCAAGGTTTCGTCGATGAATTGGATGATAAAGAAAGATTAGTGCTGCCTGAAAAAACGAATAAAGAAGATATCATGGATCGACTGAAAGTTTTCGCAATAGAAAATATAGAAAACGAAGATTTCATGGAGGCGGTTATTGCAGCACAGCAGACCGACCTTGAAGTCTGCCGAGTGGCGGAGATCATCAAGAACGACGAGCTCAATTATGAGTTCAAAATCATAAATGGAGGACTCTCGCTTTGAATTATCGACAACTGGAGATTATAGGTTCCCAACACGATGATAGGAACAGTTTTGTACGAGTACCACGATTCCCCTCTGGCTGGTCATTCAGGAGCGGGGGAAACTCCACGTGCAATGCAGGCCTACCTCGCATGGAATCACATAGAAAGGGATGTCAAGAACCAGGTAAAGCAATGCCATTTATGTGCTTGCACAAAAACAGCACGTCCAAGATAAACTGATCAGCTCAGACCCTACGCAGGCAGTATTTTTTGGTAAGTTCTATCTGACAAGTTCAAATAATGCAAAATTATATGTATGTGCTCAACAAGATTAATGAATTTCCTTGATTTCCCGACTGCGGCTTAGTCGCAGCCCTTCGGAGAGGAGATTTTCCTCTGCGGCGTAGGTCGAAATGACAGCTGAGTGATTCTACAGCTACTGGTTAGTCACGGAACCTTGAGTACTTCGGGATTTTAGCTCTTATCCTTATTCTTATCCTCGAAAACTGTTTTTCCTCTGCCGAGTGACTCGATTTCTCTACAAATTTTTCATCCACAATTTGAAATTTTTTTTTCTTCAAGATTTTATTCAATGTCGCATAAACAGCTAGGTTTTTAGCGACCACTTTGATAGCTTACATCGTATTAAACTTAAATGCTACTGTACATGTTAATTTGTTTGAGGAATTCAATGGTCTTCATACATTGTTCTTCAGTCTCTAGGCAATTTTTTATATCATTAGGAAGTGGTATTTTTCGTCCTATATCGGACAAGGCTGGACAGTTCGACCGTGATGGGGACGCCGCACTGAGTACACTGTGTTGGGGGGGTTCTTGAGAAAAGATGAGCGAGTGAGACGTTGGTGTGTCCAATCCTCAATCGAGTGATTACCGTTTGGTCATTCCGACATGTCTTGATGCGCGGTGGACTAACGTGTACATTTCCTCTCAGCTTGTGGAGCTTTCTGGTTCCTGTGTTGGCCCAAATTTGGTCCCAGTGATTTGTTGCTTCGTTCTGAACACATTTTTTTGCTTCTGGCAATGGTATCGGTATTTCGGCGTTGGAAGGAGGAATTTTAGTTGACAAAGCGTTGACAAAGAGTCTGTGAAAATCGCGATGTCATTGGGGCCTGGTCCGTAGATGTTAATAGCTTGTTCAATAGCGAACGCTTCGCAGTTGAAAATCGTGAATGAGTCCGGAAGGCGGTAGAGCGATTTAGAGTCTTCGGGGACTACAGCACGTCCTGAGCTTTTTTCTATTTCGGAACCATCAGTGTAGATCAGGAAGTGGTTCGACAGGTCTTGTTTCAATCTGTTGTATAATGCACGATAGACAAGCGATGGGGTAGAACTTTTCAGGTTTTCGGCTAATTTAAGGTTTACCCTTGGGGAAAGCGGCTCCCATGGCGGTATAGGGTGCAATCCTCGTTTTTCGGTCGTCGGAATGACTAGGTTCATCTTTTCGGCGAAGAGTTCGGATTTGAGTTTGAGTGGTTTCGGAAGATTGGACTTCATGAATTGTGCACGTGCCCTTGGTGATGTTGGATGCAGACTGATTGGTGGATCAGATTCAATCAAGTTGCTAGAAATTACGTAGATGATGCTCAATTTAGATCTCCGGATGTCAAGAGGAAGCTCGTTTGATTCAGCTAAAACACTGGAGTTTGGGCTCGATCTAAATGCCCCGAGTGCAAGACGGAGAGATGATGTTTGTACCGGGTTAAGACGGTCTAGGATCGGGGCTTTCACAGAGCCGTATAAGATACAGCCGTAGTCCAGCTTAGTTCTAATTAGGGCCCTGTATGCTCCCAGGAGGATATCCTGGTCAGCTCCCTATTTCGTTGACGAGATCATTTTCAGGATATTCATTTTTCTTTTGCAGCTGATTTTGAGGTTTTCTATGTGCGGTCTCCATGTTAGTTTGCGGTCAAATTTCAAACCGAGAATCGTGGTGTTTTCTACCGAGTTGAGTTCTTTGTTTTTCAAGTAAAGTTTAACTGGGTTTCCCATGTCAGCTCGAGAACGAGAAAATATCATGTGTTCCGTCTTAGAGTCCGAGAACTTGAACCCTGTTGTTTCTGCCCATCTTTGGAGATTGTTTAGGCACTCTTGTAGAATGTCTTTTGTCGTATCAAGATTTTTTCCAGCACAAGTTACAGTGAGGTCATCCGCAAAGAGAAGCGGTTTTGCCGGACGAGGAATGTTCGAGGTGATGTCGTTAATCGCAACAAGGAAGAGTGTAATACTTATCACAGAACCTTGCGGGACTTTATTGTTGATTTGCATTATCTTGGAGAAGGCGTTTTTGTAACGGACTTGGATTTTTCTGGACTTGAGAAAATTCGAGATAAATGCCAGACAGCTGCCGGAAGTGTTGAGTTTATTGAGAACCGTTAAAACTCGGTGCTTCCACACCATTTCTAAGGCCTTCTCGATGTCCATTGATAGAGCTATGAGGTGTTGATGAGAGTGGAGAGCTCCACATATCTGTGATTCCAAATTTGTAAGGTGTTGCATTGTTGAGCGGAAATATCTGAATCCACTTTGGTCCGGCGAGAAGAAATTCAGTTTTTCTAACTTCCATCTGAGTCTCTTATTCACGATCTTTTCCAGCCACTTGCATAGGGTGCGAGTTGGCGCGATGGGACGGTAATTTTTCAGGTTACAAGGATCTTTGCCGAGCTTGTTTATGGGAATAATAATTGCTTTCGACCACGAGGATGGGAAGACTTTATTAGTCCAGGTCAAGTTGAACAGGTCCAGTATGTATCTGAGACCAGATTGTGGTAGGTGTTTAAGCAAAACATTAGGCACACCGTCAGGGCCAGCGCTGGAGTTTTTGCAGATGCGAAGGACTGATTCGAGCTCGTAGTACTGGAGTGAAGCGTTGATTGGATCTTCTGTTTCAGTATAGGTGATTTGGTTGTCAGCTTCAAATTTACTTTCAAATTCAAGAAATTTAGGGTCGTAGTTGTTGTTGCTAGAGTTGTTCGCGAAGTTCTTGACTAGTTCGTTTGCCATTTGCGGAGGGTCAGAAGTAGTTGTGCCATCTTGGAGCAGAAAGGCTGATGAGGTGCGTGATGATTTTGTGACAGAATTCTGATTTTGTTGCATGCTTCAGAGAAAGTGGAGTTGGGTCCCATATTCGAGAGAAAGGCTCTGAATGATTCACGTTTACTTTCCTTTAATGTTCTTCTGGAAATAGCTCTGAGTTTGTTATACGCTATCTTGTTTTCCGCATGTGGGTGTCTTTTATATCTGTTGAAGGCATGTTTTGATTTTTTTGTTGCTTCGGCACATTTGTCATTCCACCATGGTACTTGGGGCTTACGATATTTGCCAGAGGATTTCGGGATATTGGCGTCAGCTGCCGATATAATGAGGGAGACGAGATCATTCATAATGTTGTCGATGTAGTCTTTATTTTCACTCGCAGGTTTAGTTAGTTTGTCGATCTTGTTGTCGATTTCTAGGTGGTAGCCTTCCCAGTTCGCGTCGTTGAACCTCCATTTAGGCGGGGCGGTATGAAAAGTTGTTGAGCGAGAGTCAGATAGAACAGATATTAATATGGGAAAATGGTCGCTATCGTGAGGGTCTGTGATTGTGGTCCATTCTAGTTTAGGGGAAATTTCAGGTGAACAGAGACTAATGTCTATAGCTGAGAGAGAGGCCGAGGCCATAGAGAAGTGAGTTGGCTGTCCGTCGTTCAGGATAACGAGATTGTCTTTTTCGATCCATCTTTCAATCAGTTTTCCTCGCAAGTCTCTATTCACTGAACCCCATAATTGATTGTGGCTGTTAATATCTCCGACGATCAGGAACGGCTTCGGTAATTGCTGGGTCAGCGACAATAGGTCCAGTAAGGTGAATTCTTGACTATTTGGAATATAGATGTTGCAAATGGTCAGTTTTTTCGGCAGATTGACCGTGACAGCTGTAGCTTCGATGTCAGTGATGAGGAAAACTTCATCGACGGGCATTTGGTCGAGGATGAACGTGATTACTCCTCCGCTGGCGTGAGTGCAATTAAGACGGTTTTTGAACAAACATTTGTACCCTCTTAGTTTACCGACTTGTTTTTCTTTAGAGGTGGATTCTTGGAGAGATATTATTTCAGGGTGGGTTTCATTAATTAATATTTGCAGTTGCTCCAATCGGGGATAAAACCCGTTTAGATTCTACTGCAAAACCCTCATTGTGTCATGTCTTCACTTTCGGACAGGAGGTCTCGGGTGGAGCTCCTTGTGTCCGCGTAGAGATCGAGTTTTTTCGTGAAGCGAGTACATCTATTTTTTATGCTTTTGTCCATGAGGAAAGGATAAACATTAGTTATCATTATAATTAGGGAGTCAATATCTTTCGTGTAGTCTAGCGCTATCTCTACTGGGTTAGCCACTCCGTGAGTTCTCGCGAGAAAACTTTTGAGCTGTATAAAGTTGAGCGGATAGTCCATGGGGCTTTCTTTGATCATCTTTTCTACCACCTCGAGCCCGGGAGTTACGTTTTTTGTAGCACTAGCGGTACTTACTTCGGTTTTTTTCTTTTTTAAGTTGGGTTTCTCAGAGTTTGGTTTTTCGTCGTCTGTCGAGGAGTTTGTCGAAAGAGCCCTTCTGGGGTTGGTAGTATTAGTAAGCGTTGCTGGAAGCGAGGGATATTCCTCGCCTGGTTTGGATCTAGACCCGTTTTGTGGGTCAACATTTGACGTATCGAGTGAGGGATTCTTTGGTAAGACAGATATTCTCAGCTCGCTCTACGGTGTCTCTGTTGTTTGGACAGTTGCATGCTAAGTGGCGTTCAGCTTTGCACAAGAAACATGACAAGGATTCTGTCGATACGTAAATCGTGTATTGAGTTTCATCGTATTTCACTTGGAAAGATTCCAGTAGGTTTAGCTCATCTTCTGAACGGATGTAAAGTTGGCGTCGGAAATTTAGGATATGCGCGAATCCGGGGTCCGAGAGGTCGGCTCTGATAAACGTTATGCCAGATGCTGTTTCGATCTTTAAGTTTTTCAGGGTTTCTTCGATAACTTTGTGCGGAATGATAGGGCAGACGTTAGAAAGAATAATCCTCTTGTTTCTTGATATTAGTGGTCTCAATGTTGGAGAGACTACTTTGATCGTCTTATGTATGTCAACTAGTTCGTCAGCAGTCGCTTTGTTCCCCAGGTATATACAAATCCGGTTGTTAGAGATTCTTGATACCAATTTTATTTGCGACGGGCTAACTAGTAATGCGACCGCGTTCACGTAATCCTTGATTGGAACTCCATTCAACGAATCGATTACGATGGCTTGATCTTTGGTGGGAAATTGATCAGTCTGGGTATCTGAGGCGTAACTTGTTTTGCTGTTCTGTAGGTTCGACATCGTGGGGAGTAAAGAAATCCCTGAATTCAGAGATCTATTGTTCGGACAGTAACTTCACTTTATTTTAGTTATATTATCGAGGTCCTTCGTGCTTATCGGGCCGCTTGATTCATGGCTGCTTTGTGTTCATATGCACAACTCACTAGCACGGCTAAGCACCGCTGTGTAGAAACACGTCCGATCGCTACGGAAGACGGTACTTGACCAATTTGGAATTCATCCACCAATTTGAAGGAATTTGTCATATTATTAGTTTTTTGGTGAATCCGTTCGTGAAACGTTAACGGATATTGAGCGCGGCGAAAATCTTTGATATCCTTCTCGGAACACAATAGCATCATCATTTACATCATTGACTTTATCATTAAGTTTCGGCAGGATCGACGAGTCTCTCGAATCAATATTGTCGGATTTTCTATTTATTGCGGTACACATGTTGAACGAGAAGCTCGTTGATACGTCAAAGCATCCAAAATCATGAATATTTTCTATCAAGGATACCAAGCACTTCGACACACCGTGAGCCTTCTTCGGAAGTTCCGAAATGCAATTTTCTCGAGGATGAGGACGAAATAAATACCAAGAGCTTGAAAAATGACGGTGGCTGCAAGCAAAGGTTATTGACCCCTCCGAAATATCGTAAAACTTCTAATAAATTACCGGAATACAATTGTTTCGAGAAAAACGACAAAATATTTACGCAGAGCTTGAAAAATCCAGACGCCTCAGCACACGGAAATTTAACACCATTGACGAGCAGCAAAAGTCCTCGATCGTCAAGTCCGACTCTCATCTCTTCAAATTCTGAGAAGGATTACGAAGGATATCCGGTCAACGAGCCAGATTTTAATAAAGAAAATACATCAACGAATGAGCGCAATAGTTTTGATAGATTTTCACCATTGAATTACGATTTTTCGCCGAGTCCTCAGCCGGGAACGAGTCAGCAAATATTCTCACCATCTCGCGATTGTCATTTGTCGAATTCCGCAAGGAAACTCTTGTCGCGATCAATCTCACAGCCAACAAGTACGTCGGACTGTCAAGATACTCGCATTGAAACAAATACACCGAAAAAAAAATCGAGACTCTCGGTGTCGCAGAAAATTTCGCCTCCAGCAAATGACGAGTCTATGAATGCACCACAATTCAAGAGAGAATTGGATAAAATCGGCATAAAACCGCAAAGGTGAAAAAGGGCGCGACAATTGGTATATTACATTCACGATCAACTTCACGGCGACAAAAGCCCCAAAATCTCGAAGAGTTCCAAAAAACGATAAGAGTGTCGCGAGGAGTGACGACGATGAGTCACCGGTGAATAAAAAGTCACGAAAAAATTATAGTGACTCGAACGATTTCGATAAAGATACGTCACTATCGCAAGAGAGCGTTTAGAATGAAGTCTCCATTCTAGCCGAAGAAACCGTAATTGCCGATTCGGCGGATGTTTCGCCGAATAAAATTGTCAATTCAACAAACATTAAACAGGCATTCAACGAACTCGTAAAGGTGGACAAGAAAATGTACCATAAGGTATATTGAATTACGAGCCACTGTCTTTGAAACAGTTGCACTTGAGACTCAAGAAACAGGGCTTCAAATGTAAATTGAAGGCACTGATGGAATTCTTGGACGAACAGGGCATCTCATTGAAGGTCTTGTGATTGGGCAATAGCAGAACAAGAGGCAGAAGAAAAAAAGTTTTCGAGGATAAGCATAAGGATGAGAGTTGAAATCCCGAAGTACTCAAGGTTTCGTCGATAAATTGGATGATCAAGAAAGATTAGTGCTGCCTGAAAAAACGAATAGAGAAGATATCGCGGATCGACTGAAAGTCTTCGCAATAGAAAATATAGAAAACGAAGATTTCATAGAGGCGGTTATTGCAGCGCAGCAGACCGACCTTGAAGTGTGCCGAGTGGCGGAGATCATCAAGAACGACGAGCTCAATTATGAGTTCAAAATCATAAATGGAGGTCTCTCGCTTCGAGTTATCGACAACTGTAGGTTATAGGTTCCCAACACGATGGTAGGAACAGTATTGTACGAGTACCACGATTCCCCTCTGGCTGGTCATTCAGGAGCATGGGAAACTCCACGTGCAATCCAGGCCTACCTCACATGGTGTTACATAGAAAGGGATGACAAGAACCACGTAAAGCTATGCGATCTATAGGCTTGCACAAAAGCAGCACGTCCAAGATAAACTGATCAGCTCAGACCCTACGCAGGCAGTATTCTTTGGTAAGTTCTATCTGACAAGTTCAAATAATGCAAAATTATATGTATGTGCTCAACAAGATTAATGAATTTCCTTGATTTCCCGACGGCGGCTTAGTCGCAGCCCTTCGGAGAGGAGATTTTCCTCTGCGGCGTAAGTCGAAATGACAGCGGAGTGATTCTACAGCTACTGGTTAGTCACGGAACCTTGAGTACTTCGGAATTTTAGTTCTTATCCTTATTTTTATCCTCGAAAACTTTTTTCCCTCTGCCGAGTGACTCGATTTTTCTACAAATTTTCCATCTACAATTTGGAATTCATTCACCAATTTGAAGGAATTTGTCATATTATTAGTTTTTTGGTTGACCCGTTCATGAAACGTTTACGGATATTAAGCGCCGCGAAAATCTTTGATATCCTTCTCGGAACACAATAGCATCATCATTTACATCATTGACTTTATCATTAAGTTTTGGCAGGATCGACGAGCCTCTCGAATCGATATTGTCGGATTTTCTATTTTTTACGGTACGCATGTTGAACGAAAAGCCCGTTGATACGTCAAAGCATTCAAAATCATGAATATTCTCTATCAAGGATACCGAGCACTTCGACACACCGTGAGCCTTCTTCGGAAATTCCGAAATGCAATTTTCTCGAGGATAAGGACAAAATAAATGCCAAGAGCTTGAAGAATGACGGTGGCTGCAAGCAAAGGTTATTGACTCCCACGAAATATCGTAAAACTTCTAACAAATTCCCTGGATATAATTGTTTCGAGAGAAACGAGAAAATATTTACGCAGAGATTGAATAATCCAGACGCCTCAGCACACGGAAATTTAACACCGTTGACGAGCGGCAAAAGACCTCGATCGTCAAGTCCGATTCTTATCTACTCAGATTCTGAGAAGGATTACGAAGGATATCCGGTTAACGAGCCAGATTTTAATAAAGAAAATACATCAACGAATGAGCGCAATAGTTTTAATAGATTTTCATCATTGAACTACAATTTTTCGCCGAGTCCTCAGCCAGGAACGAGTCAGCAAATATTCTCACCATCTCGCGATTGGCATTTGTCAGACTCCACAAGGAAACTCTTATCGCGATCGCTCTCAAAGCCAACAAGTACGTCGGACTGTCAAGATACTCGTATTGAAACGAATACACCGAAAAAAGAAATCAAGACTCTCGGTGTCGAAGAAAATTTCGCCTCCAGCAAATTACGAGTCTATGGATACACCACAATTCAAGAGAGAATTAGATAAGTTCAGCATAAAACCGCAAAGGTAAAAAAGGGCGAGACAATTGGTATATTACATTCACGATCAACTTCACGGCGACAAAAGCCCTACAATCTCGAAGAGTTCCAAAAACGATAAGGGTGTCGCGAAGAGTGACGACAATGAGTCAACGGTGAATAAAAAGTCACGAAAAACTTATAGTGACTCGAACGATTTCGATAAAGATACGTCACTATCGCAAGAGAGCGTTTAGAGTAAAGTTTCCATTATAGCCAAAGAAACCGTAATTGCCGATTCGGCGGATGTTTAGCCGAATAGAATTGTCGATTTAACAAACATTAAACAGGCATTCAACGAACTCCTTAAGGTGGACAAGGAAATGTACAATAAGGTATATTGAATCACGAGCCACTGTCTTTAAAACAGTTGCACTTGAGACTCAAGGAACAGGGCTTTAAATGTAAATTCAAATCACTGATGGAATTCTTGGACGAACAGTGCATCACATTTAAAGTCTTGCGATTGGGCAATAACAGAACAAGAGGCAGAAGAAAAAAGTTTCCGAGGATAAGAATAAGGATGAGAGTTAAAATCCCGAAGTACTCAAGGTTTCGTCGATGAATCGGATGATCAAGAATGATTAGTGCTGCCTAAAAAAACAAACCAAGAAGATATCGCGGATCGACTGGAAGTCTTCGCAATAGAAAATATAGGAAACGACGATTTCATGGAGGCGGTTATTGCAGCGCAGCAGACCGACCTTGAAGTCTGCCGAGTGGCGGAGATCATCAAGGACGACGAGCTCAATTATGAGTTCAAAATCATAAATGGAGGACTCCCGCTTCGAGTTATCGACAACTGGAGATTATAGGACCCCAACACGATGATAGGAACAGTATTGTACGAGTACCACGATTCCCCTCTGGCTGGTCATTCGGGAGCGGGGGAAACTCCACGTGCAATGCAGGCCTACCTCACTTGGAATCACATAGGAAGGGATGTCAAGAACCACGTAAAGCAATGCCATCTATGTGCTTGCACAAAAGCAGCACGTTCAAGATAAACTGATCAGCTCAGACCCTACGCAGGCAGTATTCTTTGGTAAGTTCTATCTGACAAGTTCAAGTAATGCAAAATTATATGTATGTGCTCAACAAGATTAATGAATTTCCTTGATTTCCCGACTGTGGCTTAGTCGCAGCCCTTTGAAGAGGAGATTTTCCTCTGCGGCGTGAGTCGAAATGACAGCGGAGTGATTCTACAGCTACTGGTTAGTCGCGGAACCTTGAGTACTTCGGGATTTCAACTCTTATCCGTATTCTTATCCTCGAAATTTTGTTTTCCTCTGCCGAGTGACTCGATTTCTCCACAAATTTTCCATCCACAATTTGGAATTCATCCACTAATTTGGAGGAATTTGTCATATTATTAGTGTTTTGGTCAATCCGTTCGTGAAACGTTGATGGATATTTAGCGCCGCGAAAATCTTTGATATCCTTCTCGGAACACAATAGCATCATCATTTACTTCATTGACTTCATCATTAAGTTTCGGCAGGATCGACGAGTCTCGAATCGATATTGTCGGATTTTCGATTTTTGGCGGTACGCATGTTGAACGAGAAGCTCGTTGATACGTCAAAGCTTCCAAAATCATGAATATTCTCTATCAAGGATACCGAGCACTTCGACACACCGTGAGCCTTCTTCGGAAGTTCCGAAATGTAATTTTCTCGAGGATAAGCACAAAATAAATACCAACAGCTTGAAGAATGACCGGGATAAAACTGTTCCGAGGAAAACGACGAAATATTTACGCCGAGCTTGAAAAATCCAGATGCCTCAGCACACGGAAATTGAACACCGTTGACGAGCGGCAAAAGTCCTTCGTTGTCAAGTTCGATTCTCATCTTCTCAGATTCTGAGAAGGGATACGAAGGATATCCGGTCAACGAGCCAGATTTTAGTAAAGAAAATAATCAACGAATGAGCTTAATAGTTTTGATAGATTTCCACCATTGAATTACGGATTTTCGCCGAGTTCTCAGCCGGAAACGAGTCAGCAAGTATTCTCACCATCTCGCGATTGTCATTTGTCGAATTCCGCAAGGAAACTCTCGTCGCGATCGCTCTCAATGCCAACAAGTACGTCGGACTGTCAAGATACTTGCCATGAAACGAATACACAGAAAAAAAATGGAGACTCTCGGCGTCGCAGAAAATTTTGCCTCGAGCAAATTACGAGTCTATGGATACACCACCTTTCAAGAGACAATTGGATAAGAACGGCATAGAACCGCGAAGGTGGAAGAGGGCAAGACAATTGTTATATCACATTCAGGATCAACTTCACGGCGACAAAAGCCCCACAACCTCGAAGAGTTTCAAAAACGATAAGGGTGTCGCGAGGAGTGACGACGATGAGTCGACAGTGAATAAAAAGTCACGAAAAAATTATAGTGGCTCGAACGATTCCGATGAAGATACGTCACTATCGTAAGAGAGCGTTGAGAGTGAAGTCTCCATTATAGCCAAAGAAACCGTATTTCCCAATTCGGCGGAAGTTTTGCCGAATAAAATAGCCATTTCAACGAACATTTAACAGGCATTCAACGAACTCCTGAAGGTGGACAAGGAAATGTAACATAAGGTATTGACTCACGAGGCACTGTCTTTGGAGCAGTTGCACTCGAGACTCAAGAAAAAAGGCTTCAAATGTAAATTGAACGCACTGATGGAGTTCTTGGTTGAACAGTGCATCACATTTGAAGTCTTGCAATTGGGCAAAAGCAGAACAAGAGGCAGAGGAAAAAAGTTTTCGAGGATAAGAATAAGGATGAGAGTTTAAATCATGAAGTACTCAAGGTTCCGTGGATGAATTGGATGATCAAGAAAGATTGGTGCTGCCTGAAAAAACGAATGAAGAAGTTATCGCGGATCGACTGAAAGTCTTCGCAATAGAAAATATAGGAAACGAACATTTCATGGAGGCGGTTATTGCAACGCGGCAGACCGACCTTGAAATCTACCGAGTGACGGAGATCATCAAGAACGACGACCTCAATTATGAGTTTAAAATCATAAATGGAGGACTCTCGCTTCGAGTTATCGACAACTGGAGATTATAGGACCCCAACACGATGATAGGAACAGTATTGTACGACGTACGACGTACAACATGATGATAGGAACAGTATTGTACCACGATTCCCCTCTGGCTAGTCATTCAGGAGCGGAGGAAACTCCACGTGCAATCCAGGCCCGACTGACATGGAAACACATAGAAAGAGATGTCAAGAACCACGTAAAGCAATGCCATCTATGTGCTCGTACAAAAGCAGCACGTCCAAGATAAACTGTTCAGCTTAGACCCTACACAGGCAGTATTCTTTGGTAAGTATTATCTGACAAGTTCAAATAACGCAAAATTAATGATCGAACGAACTTACTTGTAAGTGAAGTTCGAGCGCAATTATATGATACGCCTCGTTCGAAGGGATTACAATGCGTAGTACCGCTACTTTCCGCTAGGTGTCACCACAAGTTTCAGACAACTATATAAAGAAAAAACACGGGAAGTTCCCTCAAGGTATCTACCCGCCATATCTTCATAAAGTTTAAAGTAATTTTTAAGAAAATTGTGCCAAGTCACTTTCTCGGGTGGGGGTCGAAAGATGACAGGGTGGGAAGGTAATCCCTTCGAACGAGGCGTATCATATAATTACGCTCGAACTTCACTTACAAGTAAGTTCGTTTGATCGTTAATTATATTCACGCCTCGTTCTCGGGATTACAATGCGTAGATGTTTAGAACCACTGGCCGATTTTCTTATATTGTTTAATTTCCAGTGGGCCAACGAATATATATATATAAAACACGCTCTTACAATGACTCGAGCGTCTGGAGAACAAAAGATTAATAAAAAACATGTCAACGAAAATGTTTTTAGAGCTATGCTTTAGATAAGACAAATGAAGCAAAATCTTTTTTAGAAGGCACAATCGGGCGGTTATAAAACCTAGCAAAGGTTTTTGAGCCTTCAGACCAGCCCGCGGAGCTTCTTATTGCGTCTAAGTCCAGTCCCTTTGTGAATGCAGCCGAGGTTGCCGCATAACGCGTAGAATATGCGGAGAACTCCTTGTCGATGCCACTTTGTGAAAGAATCTTACGTATCCAACGGCTTAGGGTTTGGGCCCCAATGGCTCTATATGGCTTTTTTAAAGATATAAACAGCTTGGACACGTTTCCTCTCAAGGGTCTGGTAACATCTAAGTATTGCACCAGTGACCTTGCTACGCAAAGTCGTGGCTCGTCTTTAAAGAACGGAAGGAAGAACCGCGGCTGTTTTACTCCAATCTTCGAAGTTTTTATCAAGTCGATGATCTTGCACTCAACCCCGCCTTCTGATATCGAGATCTGATTGATGTCGATGAGGGAGAATGTCTGGATCCTATGGCCCGTCCCAAGAGCCAACAGAATGATAAGCCGATGTGCAAAGTCGGACAAACTCAAGGCCTCAACCGGATACAGGCTTGAGACAAGATTTAGAACTGGGGACGTGTCCCACGTTTTTGAATATTTAGGACGAGGTGGCCTGAGTCTATAAATTCCTCTGAAGAAACGTGAAATCGTTTTATCTTTGGAGATGCTCGGGATGATGAGAGCGATTGCCGATCTTGCTGAGTTAAGGGTTCCATAAGAAGCGCCGTCCTTGAACCATCCTGATAGAAAAGAAAGTACTTCTTCGACTCCAGTATCGTAGGGATTTAATGTCCGCGTGATGCAGAACTCTCACCAGAGTTTGAGGGAAGAATTGTACTGCCTAAGGGTTGACTCCGCTAGTGACGCGACGAGGATGTCTCCTGTAGCTTCCGAAAATTTTCTCTTCCTGTAGGCCTCGCGGATAGCACTCCTGCTACCAGGGGAAGCGTTGACGCCAATGGATGTTGTGCACCTCTGTCAAACGATAAATACAAAAGAGAAGCTGACGGTTTGAATTCGATCGTTTCGCTTACTAACATGGAGTTAAAAACCGGATACCAGGGTTGAGAAGACCAGCGTGGAACTACCACGATACCACAGGCCTGGTCGATGGCAATCTTTTTTTTAGAGTTTAGCGATCATTGCGAACGGGGGAAACGCGTAAAAGAAAAAATGCGATCACGAGATTGTGAAAGCATCTACGAACTTTGCGAAAGGGTCTTGACCCCAGGCGCAAAACGTGCTACATTTGGAGTTTTCCGTCGAGGCAAAAAGGTCAACGTCCGGCTTCCCAAATCGCTCCGTTATTTGACTAAAAACTCGCTCTGATAGCTCCCACTCAGTATCGATGTTTTTCATCTTTGACTCGCGATCGGCTTCCACGTTTTCTTTGGATGGGATGTACGAGGCGAATATCCACAGATTTCTCTGTTCACACCATTTCCAGATATCTCTAGCTAGGATATTCAGATGAGGAAATTGTGTGCCGCCCATTTTGTTGACGTACGCTATGGCGTATTGGATATGTATGGTATGGATATGTATGGTATGGATATGTATGGTATGGATATGTATTGTCTATTCGAAGTAAGACTTGGGTGCTATGCAGGTCTGAGGCGAAACATCTCAGGCCCCACCAGGCCGCTAACAACTCCCTGTAATTGATCGAGAACGTTTTCTCTTTTTCGCTCCAAAACCCGTGAGCTTTCTCACCCTGGCTGAAAACTCCCCACCCTGAGTTTGATGCATCGGTATAGATTTCGCGTTCGTATGAAAGTGATCGAATTGGATTTCTCGTCGATGGTAAAGTATCCCTCCACCAACGCAAATCTGCTTTGGCCGCGCTTGACAGGGACATGGATTTTTCGTAATTTCCCTCGGCGCTTTTAACGGTATCGTCTTTTCTCTCTCGAGAGCTTTGGTGTAGCCCCATCCGTAAGCTACCGCAGGACAACTCGCAACCAAACGACCAATTAACCGGGCTAAATCTCTGATTTTGTAGCATGATTTTGAGATGGCTAATTCTACGACCTTTGATAAATCTGACCGTTTATCAGCGGGGAGTTCTAAGCCCAGGGGCCCTAATAGCAAAAAATCATCCAGATAGATAACCGACAAAAAACCTCTTTCCCTGAGCCAGTTCGCTACTGGTCTCATGATTTTAGTAAAGACGTATGGACTGATGTTCAGACCAAATGGAAGACACGTGAATTGATAGAGGCTGCCACTGAATCGGAACCTTAGAAATTTCCTGTAGCTTTCGTCTACTGGAACTGAAAAATAAGCGTCCTTCAAGTCAATATGACACATGAGGTCACGGTCGAAAAGCAGTTTCGTGGAAAGGCGAATGTCCTCGATCTTAAAATGTGGGCACACGATAAACTCATTGAGCTTCTTAAGGTTTATAATGAATCGTTTAGATTTGTCCGGTTTATCGACTAAAAAGAAACTCGAGACGAACTGACCAGGTTCAGAAGTACATTTTTCAATTGCTCCCATTCTGAGCAGATCATCTATCTCTCCCTGGATAGCTCTTGATTCTACAATTGACCATTCTCGTTCTGAGATGAGAGTGTCTTGTATGGGTGTCTCTGTGAACGGGATTTTGTAACCCTTGACACAATCAAGAACAAATTTATCCGCGGTTATGGATCGCCATTTAGGAAGAAAATAACGAAGACGACCTGCTGGACAAACCTGATTTAGTTCCGGCGGTACGATGATCTGTTGTTTGTCTGTTTCACCGGAGATCTCGACCGAGGATATTGTGGACGATACGTCTTCACTGGGGTTTTTGTCTTGTAGCCCGTCTGAGACGTCCCCTGTGTCTTCGTCGACGGGCCTTTGGCATTTAAAGCCGGCGATGTCTTTGTGAAGGACTTTTTGCCCGTGAATGTGAGCTTCAAGTCTTTCCCCATCTTCTCCAGAGATCTTGATTCTCTAATCTTGTCTCCTAATCCTTCACCGAAGAGAAAACTTCCGGGCGTTATTTTTTCCAACAACTCTTCGACTTTTTTGTCCAAGGTTGGTAGAATGCAAGCCCTGCGTGACGTATTATGTGCACCGAAAAGGTCAGTGAGAAGTTTTCCAGCGTCTGACATGTATTCGAGCAATTTTAGCATGTCCACTTCTCCTTTTTCTTCGCACGCCAGCAACAGAGTGATCGCCGAGCCCACAGCAGCCAACGGAGAACCGACTTGGCCTTGTGAAGTTCTCATATGCTCGTCACGCTTTCGAGCTGAGTCGTTCAACGATGCTGATATTTCCGGATTAAGGACCGGGGCTTCGAGCATCAAGTTTCCTTTCCGAGGATACTTCTCGAGTAATTCGCTCTTGGATTGTGTGGAGAGACCCAATGCCATCCAAGCTTCCCAGCGAGTTACAAGAGCTGGGTGTAATGTAAGGTCTGTGGAATCTTTCATGGATGGATCGTCGCCCAGGATTTGCAGAGACCGCTCGTTCACCGCAAGGAACAACGTCTCACCTGATCCCTGAAGTTTTTCTTCCGATGCTTCTTTTTCTTGCGGCGCAGGATTATCAGTCTCTGCAACCTCATCTCCCTGCGGTGTGTGTTCGATTTGGGTGGACGAATTCATCTCGGAATCTGCGTCTAGAAGAAAGTAAGAAAACGAAAAAAGGGGAGGGAGAGCCCCGTTATCCTCTTCTATCTCAAGGGATAGAATGTGGCATAACATATCAACATTGTCTACGCATCACGTGCTAGATCTGTCGTTTAATCGTCCATTTACCCTCATTTTCGGATGACGATGCTACATTGCTATTTGTCGAACGATTTTCCTGTTCGCTGATCTCGTCATCCGAATAACCTCGAATATCTGCTTCGATTTTTCGAAGAACTTTGAGGAGCATTTCTGCCTTCTCGTCTCCTATGTCGCAACGTTTCCTTTTTCTATCACTCATGATAGCTTAAAACTGTAAAAAACTTTTTTAAAACGAAACAAACAAAAGGTAATAATGAAATGAAATAAAGCGTAATGCGGCGACAACCAGCACAAAGAACGTTATGAAGATATGGCGGGTAGATACCTTGAGGGAACTTCCCGTATTTTTTCTTTATATAGTTTTCTGAAACTTGTGGCGACACCTAGCGGAAAGTAGCGGTACTACGCATTGTAATCCCGAGAACGAGGCGTGAATATAACTTTATGTATGTGCTCAACATGATTAATTAATTTCCTTGATTTTCCGAATGCGGCTTAGTCGCAGTCTTTCGGAGCGGAAATTTTCCTCTGCGGCGTAAGTCAAAATGACAGCGGAGTGATTCTACAGTTACTGGTATGTCACGGAACCTCGAGTACTTCGGGATCTTAACTCTTATCCTGAATTTTATCCTCGGAAATTTTTTTTTCTCTGCCTCTTGTTCTGCTTTTGCTCAATTGCAAGACGTTGAATGTGATGCACTGTTTGTTCAAAAACTCCATCAGTGCGTTTAATTTACATTCGAAGCCCTGTTCCTTGAGTTTTAAGTGCAACTGCTCCAAAGAGAGTGGCTCGTAAGTCAATACCTTATGGTACCTTTGCTTATCCACCTTCAGGAGTTCGTTGAATGCCTGTTTAATGTTCGTTGGAATAGCAATTTTATTCGGCGAAACATCCGCCGAATCGGGAGATACGGCTTCTTCGACTATAATGGAGACTTCACTCTTGACGCTCTCTTGCGATAGTGACGTATCTTCATCGAAATTGTTCGAGTCACTAGAAAATTTTCGTGACTTTTTATTCACCGGTGACTTATCGTCGTCACTCCTCACGACGCTCTTATCGTTTTCGGAACTCTTCGAGGTTGTGGGGCTTTTATCGCCGTGAAGTCGATCGTGAATGTGATATAACAATTGTCTTGCCCTCTCTCACCTTTGCGCTTCATGCTGTACTTATCCAAATCTCTCTCGAATTGTGGTGTATCCATAGACTCGTAATTTGTCGGAGGCGAAATTTTCTGCGACACCGAGTCTCGATTTTTTTTCTTTGTATTCGTTTCTTTGCGAGTATCTTGAGAGTCCGACGTACTTATCGGCATTGAGAGCGATCGCGACAAAAGTTTCCTCGCGGAATTCGACGAATGACAATCGCGAGATGGTGAGAATACTTGCCGACTTGTTCCCGGCTGAGGACTCGGCGAAAAATCGTAAATCAATAGTGAGAATCTATCAAAATTATTGCGCTCGTTCGTTGATGTATTTTATTCATTGAAATCTGGCTCGTTTACCGGATATTTTTCGTAATCCATCTCAGAATCTGAGGAGGTGAGAATCGGACTTAACAATCGAGGACTTTTGCCGCCCGTCAACGGTGTTAAATTTCCGTGTGGTGAGATGTTTGGATTTTTCAAGCTCTGCGTAAATTCTTCATCATTATTCTCGAAACAATTGTATTCCAGTAATTTGTGAGAATTTTTACGATATTTCGTAAGAGTTAATAACTTTTGCTTGCAGCCACCGGCATTCTTCAAGCTTATTTTGTCCTCATCCTCGAGAAAATTGCATTTCAGAACTCCCGAAGAAGGCTCACGGTGTGTCGAAGTACCCGGTATCATTGATAGTGAATATTCATGATTTTGAAAGGTTTGACGTATCAACGATCTTATTGTTCGACATGCGTACCGCGAAAAATAGAAAATCCGACAATAACGATTCGAGAAATTCGTCGATACTGCCGAAACTTAATGATAAAGTCAATGATGTAAATGATGATGCTATTGTTTTCCAAGAAGGATATCAAAGATTTTCGAGGCACCAAATCTCCGTCGCTGTCCCACGAACGGATTAACAAAAAAACTAATAATATGACAAATTCCTTCAAGTTGGTGGATGAATTCCAAATTGTGGATGGAAAATTGTGTAGAGAAATCGAGTCACTCGTCGAAAAAATCGTATCTTTCTTCTCCAAAAACCTCTTCTCGAAATATCGAAATATCCAAGGAAAGAACGGAAGAGTTCGTGATCTCTAATACAAAGAATGAAAAAATCGTGAACCAGCCTGCTGGAAAATCCTCTCAGCAGGCTAAATGTTCAAAAACTTCAAAAGAGGATAATTACGATTACGAGATCATCGAAATAAATGACGTGATATTCAGTCAAGGCTTCCAAAATTCGAAGCAATTCCCACAAAGTCGAACAAAGAAAAAAACTTCACAAAATTCTAAGACAGATTGCAACATAAATTCCGACAAATCATTCTCGAGAGCAAAAAGTCCGAGAAACTCTAAGAATCAAAGCTTACAAAATCATGAATATTCTCTATCAAGGATACCGAGTACTTCGACACACCGTGAGCTTTCTTCGGAAGTTCCGAAATGCAATTTCCTCGAGGATATGGACGAAATAAATACCAAGAGCTTGAAGAATAACAGTGGCTCCAAGCAAAGGTTATTGACTCTCACGAAATATCGTGAAACTTGTCACAAATTACCGGAATACAATTGTTTCGAGAGAAACGACGAAATATTTACGCAGAGCTTGAAAAATCCAGACGCCTCACCACACGGAAATTGAACACTGTTGACCAGCGGCAAAAGTTTTCAAATGTCAAGTCCGATTCTCATCTCCTCAGATTCTGAGATGGATTACGAAGGATATCCGGTCGACGAGCCAGATTTCAATAAAGAAAATACATCAACAAACGAGCGCAATAATTTTGATAGATTTCCACCATTGAATTACGATTTTTCGCCGAGTCCTTAGCCGGGAACGAGTCAGCAAGTATTCTCACCGTCTCTTGATTGTCATTCCTCGAATTCCGCGAGGAAACTCTTGTCGCGATCGCTTTCAATGCCAACAAGTTCGTCGGACTGTCAAGATATTCGTAAAGAAACAAATACACCGAAAAAAAATCGAGATTCTCGGTGTCGCAGAAAATTCCGCCTCCGACAAATTACGAGTCTATGGATACACGACAATTTAAGAGAGTATTGGATAAGTACGGCTCAAAACCGCAAAGGTGAAAGAGGGCGAGACAATTGTTATACCACATTCACGATCAACTTTACTGCGACAAAAGCTCCACAACCTCGAAGAGTTCCGAAAACGATAAGGGCGTCGCGAGGAGTGACAACGATGAGTCACCGGTGAATAAACAGTCACGAAAAAATTAGAGTTACTCGAATGATTTTGATGAAGATACGTCACTATCGCAAGAGAGCTTAAGAGTGAAGTCTCCATTATAGCCGAGAAAACTGTATTTCCCGATTCGGCGGATGTTTCGCCGAATAAAATTGCCATTTCAACGGACATTAAACGGCATTCAACGAACTTCTGAAGGTGGACAAGAAAATGTTCCACAAGGTATTGACTTACGAGCCACTGTCTTTGGAGCAGTTGCACTTGAGACTCAAGAAACAGGTCTCTAAATGTAAATTGAACTCACGGATGGAGTTCTTCGACGAACAGTGCATCACATTCAAAGTCTTGCAATTGGGCAAAAGCAGAACAAGAGGCAGATGGAAAAAAGTTTTCGAGGATAAGAATAAGAATAAGAATAGAAATCCCGAATTACTCAAGGTTCCGTGGATAAATTTGATGATCAAGGAAGATCGGTGCTGCCTGAAAAAACGATTAAAAATGATATCCACGATCGACTGGAAGCTTTGCAATAGAAACAATAGGAAACGAAGATTTCATGGAGGCGGTTATTGCAGCGCAGCAGACCGACCTTGAAGTCTACCGAGTGGCGGAGATTATCAAGAAAGACGAGCTCAATTCTGAGTTCAAAATGATAAATGGAGGACTCTTGCGTCGAGTTTTCGACAACGGGAGATTATAGGTTCCCAACACGATGATAGAAAGAGTATTGTACGAGTTCCACGATTCCCCTCTGGCTGGTCATTCAGAAGCGGGGGAAACTCCACGTGCAATGCAGGCTTACCTCACATGGGAACACGTGGAGAGGGATGTCAAGAATCACGAAATGCAACGTTATCTATGTGCTTGCACAAAAGCAGCACGTTCAAGATACACTGATCAGCTCAGACCTTATCAACTACAGCGACCATGGGAGGCTGTAGCCGTCGATTTGATGGGACCCTACCCGCGTTTGGGTGGAGGGGAACGTTTTTTGTTGGTCGTGATCGACATGTTCTCGCGCTAGACTGAAGCGTTTTCCCTTGGATGCTCAGAGACCCATCGCATCATAAAAATTTCGAACTCTGAAGTATTCGCGAGATGGGGGTATCCGAAGACGATACTGTCAGACAACGGACTCCAGTTCACAAGCAAAAAATAATCAGACTCGTGTGATGCGTGGAAAGCTTGACAGTGGACCACGTTAATTTACCATCCACGCGCCAACCCTACTGAAAGAAGAAATCAGGAAATCAAGAAGGGGTTACGACTTCATGTAGGAGGGGAACACCGTAATTGGGATCTGCATCTTCCAAAGATGCTGTTTAGCCTACGAACGAGAAAAAATGCAGCTATGGGGCTTATGCCAGGTGAAGCTCTATTAGGCCAGACCATCCGACGACCTGGGGAATGGAACTTTGAGCCTCCCGTTCCTCCGATCGTCGAGGCGGCCGCTCGACGAGAAGAAATACAGTCGACTTAACGCAAATATCAGGAAAGATAGGCGAGCAAGGACCCGGAGAGGTCTCCCCTCTACTAACCACAGGACATGGTGTACGACAAAACACACCCGCCGTCCAAAGTTATCAAGGGATTCCACGCTGGACTAGCTCCCGCCTGGTAAGGACCCTTTCCTATTGAACGCCATCGGTCGCCATGGAAAATCCTGCATGATACACAGCAATCTCTTAAAGCCTGCCCACAACGTTCAAGTTTATTTAATGCCAACTGCGCTAAACCCTACGGCGAGGAGGTACGATTCATCAACACAGCAAAGCGTGGATACGCAAAACCCTCCGACGGACTCCACGACACAACCTGTCAGGCAATCGAACCTTAGGGCTCCTGACTACCTGTTAAACCCTACGGCGGTTTCTACCACACAACAAGACAGGCAACCAATCCTTATGGTTTTTGATCACCCGCTAAACTCTATAGTGGAGAAAAAGAGCCGAGGATGCCTCTGACTGCGCCAAACCTTACGGCAAACTCGCACTAACGTCAAGAGAACACGCTAAACCCTACAGCAGACTCTCTCGAACGTTGTCATGATTTCCAAACCAAGGGAGAAAATCCACCGCAGTCATCAGCTCAGCTGACGCTCGTGAAGAGCAAGCTTAGGCCTCGCCATGGGGGCAGGTCTACGAACCCGCAGAGACAACGAACGAGTTCAACAAGAGCATCTAGTCAGCAACGCAGCAATCGTTGCTACGATCCACGTCCACGCCCAAGCCCTCCGACAGCCTGAAAAGATAGGAATATAGGAGTAGGAAACTTTGAAAAAACCCAAAAAGAAATTTTCAAAAAAACTGCGTCGAGCTAGGGAGCAATTGTTGTCACCCGTCGAGGCCATTTTCCTCGGAACATTTTTTTTTTCAAATTCATTTTGATTATTATTTTTTCTGAAACAAAAAGAAGAGAAAAAAATCCATTAGTATATGAGTATTAAACATATTACTCGTAAGAAGCCGTTGTCTCGAGAGACATTCGCATAGCTCCAGCTGTATCCTTTTTATTACAGTCCTCTCTCCGGGAGTGACTGTGATACAAACTTGAAATCCTTATTGTCAAAGATTTTCTTAGGAGTACAGTCACTATCCGCATAATTTTAATCGTTGAATTTCAAATCGTATCGTGTTTCTTTTAATTTGAAAATCTTTTTGTATATATGTATAGTTTTGTGTGCCTTTAATAAATTACTTTATAATAATTGAAAAAACAATCGTATAAAGGCGTATTGCATTCAAATATAAATCCTCATTTCGCGTATTCCATATATATTCTTCTTAAACATGTTAAAAGATTTTGGGTTTCCTCCTCCTTTACTTTTTCACTTACACGAACTCTTTTAGCGATAATAAAGAATTTATTAAGGCTCTTGGCCGATATGACAAATAAATGATACAAAGAATATAAATAACGATGAACAATACTGAATTAATTAATTAGACAACTCAAGGCTACGCTCGGCGCGCGCGACAGGTACCTTTTCAACACACACGTAGACTTAACGCTGTTCGCTACTCGCTTTTGCGTCTACTCTCAATTCGACGACTTTCTCTTTCTCCACGTCTACTCTCTTCAACGCTCGACGTTCGACTCCCTATCTTGACTGCACAGACACACAGTCTTTCTCCGGCAACAAATGCCCGACTCTACTCTCCACGTCCGCTTGCTTGGACGCTCTACGATCGACGCTCCATCTCAACTGCCGCGGATCTCGCTCGATCCTTATCACGTACTCTCTCTCGATGATGCTTTGTCATCATCATACGACTTTCGCTGACCAATCATCAATCAATCGATCGATCACGCCATGTCACATGACATCACGCGATCTCTCTCTCTTGCGCACTACACTCTACGCTTATTACGAAGCATTTGTGTTATTCTTTGTGTTACTCGTCGTTCTTGATGATCTCCGCCACTCGGCAGATTTCAAGGTCGGTCTGCTGCGCTGCAATAACCGCTTTCATAAAACCTTCGTTTTCTATATTTTCTATTGCGAAGACTTTCAGTCCATCCGCGATAACTTCTTCATTCGTTTTTTCAGGCAGCACCAATCTTTCTTGATCATCCAATTCATCCACGGAACCTTGAGTACTTCGGGATTTTGACTCTTATCCTTATTCCTATCCTCGAAAACTTTTTTTCTTCTGATTCTTGTTCTGCTTTTGCCCAATTGCCAGACTTTGAATGTGATGCACTGTTCGTCCAAGAATTCTATCAGTGTGTTCAATTTACATTTGAAGCCCTGTTGCTTGAGTCTCAAGTGGTACTGTTTCAAAGACAGTAGGTCGTAAGTCAATACCTTATGGTACATTTCCTTGTCCACCTTCAGGAGTTCGTTGAATGCCTGTTTAATGTTCGTTGAAATGGCAATTTTATTCGGTGAAAGATCCACCGAATCGGGAAATACGGTTTCTTCGGCTATAATGGAGACTTCAATCTTAACGCTCTCTTGCGATAGTGAAGTATCTTCATCGAAATCGTTCGAGTCACTATAATTCTTCGTGACTTTTTATTCACCGGTGACTCATCGTCGTCACTCCTCGCGACACCCTTATCGTTTTTGGAACTCTTCAAGGTTGTGGGGTTTTTGTCGCCCTGAAGTTGATCGTGAATGTGATATAACAATTGTGTCGCCCTCTTTCACCTTTGCGGTTTCATGCTGTACTTATCCAATTCTCTCTTGAATTGTGGTGTATCCATAGACTCGTAATTTGTCGGAGGCAAAATTTTCTGCGACACCGAGAGTCTCGATTTTTTTTCGGTGTATTCGTTTCTTTGCGAGTATCTTGACAGTCCGACGTGCTTGTTGGCATTGAGAGCGATCACGACAAAAGTTTCCTCGCGGAATCCGACGGATGACAATCGCAAGATGGTGAGAATACTTGCCGATTCGTTCCCGGCTGAGGACTCAGCGAAAAATCGTAATTCAATGGTGAAAATCTATCAAAATTATTGCGCTCGTTCGTTGATGTATTTTCTTTATTGAAATCTGGCTCGTTGACCGGACATCCTTCGTAACCCATCTCAGAATCTGAGGAGATGAGAATCGGACTTGACAATCGAGGACTTTTGCCGCTCGCCAACGGTGTTAAATTTCCGTGTGGTGAGGTGTTTGGATTTTTCGAGCTCTGCGTAATCATTTCGTCGTTATTCTCGAAACAATCATATTCCGGTAATTTGTAAGATTTTTTACGATATTTCGTAGGAGTTCATAACTTTTGCTTGCAGCCACTGGCATCTTTCAAGCTCTTGGTATTTATTTTGTTTTTATCCTCGAGAAAATTGCATTCCGGAACTTCCGAAGAAGGCTCACGGTGTGTCGACGTACTCGGTATCCTTGATAGAGAATATTCATAATTTCGAAAGCGTTGACGTATCAACGATCTTCTTGTTCGACATGCGTGCCGCGAAAAATAGAAAATCCGACAATAACGATTCGAGAAATTCGTCGATACTGCCGAAACTTAATGATAAAGTCTATGATGTAGATGATAATGCTGTTGTGTTTCAAGAAGGATATCAAAGATTTTCGAGGCGCTAAATCTCCGTCGCCGTTCCACGAACGGATTAACCAAAAAACTAATAATATGACAAATTCCGTCAAGTTGGTGGATGAATTCCAAATTATGGATGGAATATTTGTGGAGAAATCGAGTCACTCGTCAAAAAATCGTCTCTTTCTTCTCCAAAAAATTCTTCTCGGAATAACGAAATATCCAAGGAAAGAACGAAAGAGTTCGTGATCTCTAATTCGAAGAATGAAAAAATTGTGAAACACGCTGCTGGAAAATCTTCTCAGCAGGCTGAAAGTTCGAAAAACTTTAAAGAGGATAATAACGATTACGAGATCATCGAAATAAATGACGCGATATTCAGTCAAAGCTTCCAAAATTCGAAGCAATTGCCACAAAGTCGAACAAAGAAAAAAACTTCACAAAATTCTAAGACAGATTGCGACATAAATTCCGACAAATCATTCTCGAGAGCAAAAAGTCCGAGAAACTCTAAGAATCAAAGCTTCCAAAATCATGAATATTCTCTATCAAGGATACCGAGTACTTCGACACACCGTGAGTCTTCTTCGGAAGTTCCGAAATGCAATTTTCTCGAGGATATGGACAAAATAAATACCAAGAGCTTGAAGAATGACAGTGACTCCAAGCAAAGGTTATTGAATCTCACGAAATATCGTAAACCTTCTTACAAATTACCGGAATACAATTGTTTCGAGAGAAACGAGGAAAAATGTATGCAGAGCTTGAAAAATCCAGACGTTTCACCACACGGAAAATTAATGCCGTTGACGAGCGGCAAAAGTCCTCGATTGTCAAGTCCGATTCTCATCTCCTCAGATTCTGAGATGGATTACGAAGGATATCCGGTCAACGAGCCAGATTTCAATAAAGAAAATACATCAACGAACAAGCGCAATAATTTTGATGGATTTTCACCCTTGAATTACGATTTTTCGCTGAGTCCTCAGCCGGGAACGAGTCGGGAAGTATTCTCACCATCTCGCGACCGTCATTCGTCGAATTCTGCAAGGAAACTCTTGTCGCGATCGCTCTCAATGTTAACAAGTACGTCAGACTATTAAGATACTCGCAAAGAAACGAATACACTGAAAAAAAAATCGAGACTCTTGGTGTCGCAGAAAATGTCGCCTCCGGCAAATTACGAGTCTATGGATACACCACAATTCAAGAGAGAATTGGATAAGTATGGCATAATACCGCAAAGGTGAAAGAGGGCGAGACAATTGTTATATCACATTCACGATTAACTCCATGGCGATAAAAGCCCCACAACCTCGAAGAGTTCCAAAAACGATAAGGGTGTCGCGAGGAGTGACGACGATGAGTCACCGGTGAATAAAACGTCACGAAAAAATGATAGTGACTCGAACGATTTCTATGAAGATACGTCACTATTGCAAGAGAATGTTAAGAGTGAAGTCTCCATTATAGCCGAAGAAACCGTATTTCCCGATTCGGCGGATGTTTCGCCGAATAAAATTGCCATTTCGACGAACATTGAACAGGCATTTAACAAACTCCTGAAGGTGGACAAGGAAATGTACCATAAGGTATTGACTTATGAAACACTGTCTTTGGAGCAGTTGCACTTGAGACTCAAGAAACAGGGCTTTAAATGTAAATTGAACGCACTGATGGAGTTCTTGGATGAATAGTGCATCACATTCAAAGTCTTGCAATTGGGCAAAAGCAGAACAAGAGGCAGAGGAACAAAAGTTTTCGAGGATAAGACTAAGGATAAGAGTTCAAATCTCGAAGTACTCAAGGTTCCGTGGATGTTTTGGATGAACAAGGAAGAATGGTGCTGCTTGAAAAAACGATTCAAGATGATATCGCGGATCAACTGGAAGTCTTCGCAATGGAAAATATAGGAAACGAAGATTTTATGGAGGTAGTTATTGCAGCGCAGCAGACCGACCTTAAAATCTGCCGAGTGGCGGAGATCATCAAGAACGACAAGCTCAGTTATGAGTTCAAAATGATAAATGGAGGACTCTCGCGTCGAATTATTGACAACTGGTGATTATAGGTTCCCAACACGATGATAGAAAGAGTATTGTACGAGTACCAAGATTCCCCTCTGGCTGGTTATTCAGGAGCGGGGAAAACTTGACGTGCAATGCAGGCCTACCTCACATGGAAACACATGGAAAGGGATGTCAAGAATCACGAAAAGCAACGTCATCTATGTGCTTGCACAAAAGCAGCACGTCCAAGATAAACTGATCAGCTCAGACCTCATCAACCACTGCGACCGTGGGAGGCTGTAGCCCTTGATTTGATGGGACCGTACCCGCGTTCGGGTGGAGGAAAACGTTTTTTATTGGTCGTGACCGACATGTTCTCACGCTAGACTGAAGCATTTTCCCTTGGAAGCTCAGAGACCCATCACATCATAAAAATTCTGAACTCCGAAGTATTCGCGAGATGGGGGTATCCAAAGGCGATACTGTCAGACAACGGACCCCGTTCACAAGCAAAAAATGGTTAGACGCGTCTGATGCGTGGAAAGCTCAACAGTGGACCACCGCAATTTACCATCCACGGGCCAACCCCACTGAAAGAAGAAATTAGGAAATCAAGAAGGGGTTACGACTTCACGTCGGAGGGAAACACCGTAATTGGGATCTGCATCTTCCACAGATACTCTTTAGCCTACGAACGAGAAAAAATGCAGCTACGGGGTTCATTCCAGGTGAAGCTCTATTCGGCCAGACCATCCGACGACCTGGGGAGTGGAAATTTGAGCTTCTCGTTCTTCCCACCGTCGAGGCGGCCGCTCGACACGACGAATTACGGTCGAATCAACGCAAATATCAGGAAAGATAGGCGAGCAAGGAGCCAGAAAGGGCTCCCCTCTACTAACCACAGGACATGGTGCACGCCAAAACACACCCGCCGTCCAAAGCTATCGAAGGTTTCCACGCTGGACTAGCTCTCGCCTGGGAAGGACCCTTTTCTATCGAACGCCATTTCGGAGGCGAGATATACGTCATCGATCGCCATGGAAAATCCTGCACACTGAAAAAAGCTTACTGCCACAGTCGCCATATTCTTGTGCGCTTCCGCATATTTCATAGCAGCGGTCTCCCACATAGCTGTACTGTGCGTCGAGCCATTTTGTATAGGCCCACGAGCTATATTTTATTGTGCTGGCGGTGGGCCTTCGCCATACACGCTCGGTAGTTATACAGCATAACCATGGTGGATATGCAATATATTGGAATGGAGAGCATATTCTGGTATCTCAGTCAACCGCAGATGTATGCCGGATAACCACCGTATGAGACCCATCATATACATTTATAACCTAAATATTCAATCCAATCACGCAAGAATATTTAGGTTATAAAATATACAAGGTTATTAGATTCATTTATAACCCAACCATTTAATTTAATCACGCGAGTATTTCGAGGTTATAAATTACTTTAGGTTATAAAATACATTTATAATCTATAAATATTCAATTCAATCACCCGAGAATAGTTTATTAGGACGAATGATTGAAAATTTTTTAAACATTTTTTAATTATTAATCCCTGTCGATTATTCTCACATGATTGAATTAAATATAATTTAGGATATAAATGTATCTCATATCAAATTTGAAAATAATAAAAGGCAAATACCATTAATATTAAGGGAAATAAGTAACGCATTGATATTATATGCGGAAAAATTTATTTCAAACACAACATAATTTATTTTGCTGTACATACATGCAATTTCAATATTTTGCCATCGACCGAAGAAAGAAATTTTAAGAAATTAAGAATCCACAAAGAGGATTTTGTGAAAAATGATTCTTCGAGTGGAAACTCGAAGTTCACAGAAATCCGAAGGAGGGCAACCCCATATGGAATTCCTCTGAAATAACCATTACTTTCATCAGACTTCTTTCCAAACTGTCTGCCAAGTCAGTAGCAATTAACGAAAACGTTTATTTATGTCTCGCATTTGCATTTTGCAATTCATTCATCATTAATTCATAAATTTAATTGATTTTCATCCACCGGTATTGGAAAAAGTTTGGATAGCGATTTTGAGTCGATAATGTAGGGCTTCAGTAATAATGTCGGTATTTAGCCTCGCATTAACACTCGTTCACCTGTCACTCCACACATGTAAACGAAAACATTATCGACACTTACTATATGTCGCGTCAGTACGTAGTTCTGCAAAAATCCGCGAGATGGCGAGCGCGCGAGTAACAAGCTCGACTGCGAGAAGGCCAGCCGGCGTTACCAGCTTTCTCGCAAGCGAATAGGTGGTTGAGAGGGAACAAATTGACGAGCTGGAGCACGGTTAGACAATCCCCGTCTCTGAAATACGAGGCAGATACCGACAGGTATCAGACACCGAAAGGTCTCTAGACACCGAAAGGTCTCACGACACCGAAAGGTCTCAATATACCGAAAGGTATAATCCACCGAAAGGTGCGAATCTCGTAAGAAGCCGTTGTCTCGAGAGATATTCGCATAGCTCCAGCTCCATCCTTTTTATTACAGTCCTCTCTCCGGGAGTGACTGTGATACAAACTTGAAATCCTTATTGTCAAGGATTTTCTTGGGAGTACAGTCACTATTCGCATAATTTTAATCGTTGAATTTTAAATCGCATTGCGTTTTTCTTTATTTGAAAATCTTTTTGTATATATGTATAGTTTTGTGTACCTTTAATGAATAACATTATAGTTATTGAAAAAACAATCGTATAAAGGCGTATTGCATTCAAATATAAATCCTTATTTCGCGTATTCCATATATATTCTTCTTAAACATACCTTCTATTCTGATTATTATTAGTATCTCCGAACCGACTAGATAAAATTATCCCCTTTTTCCCTCGCATTGGAGATTCACCCCCACCCACCCCCCCCCCCTCATTCTCTCCATTGTTAAAGTTCGGCTTTTTAACACAGAGTGTTCATGAAAAAAAGGTATCCATAAGCAAAATACATTTTCCCTTACCGGAAAAAATTCGAATCTTCATAACCCTTAACTTTTTTGATGTGCATAGTAGTAGCCGATAGCGTAATAGGTAGCGTGTCAGGTTGTTAGGTACGATAGGTATGACGGTAGGCAGGGTCGAGGGTTCGATTCCCAGTCGGACTGAGGAATTAGATAGGAGAATTGGCGTAGATTTTTCTTCTTTTCCTATTTATCTCTTTTTGGGGCCGCTAAACTATGCATATAAAATTATTTTGCAAAGGTCACATATTTTTTATAACATGTTTAGCAACAATTAATCAACTCGCATTTTATTAAATCAATCATGTTTCCTGTTGATTGGACTAATTACCGGTTAGATACAACTCTACTTCAGTTAATGCAAAATAACATTCTATTGAACCAACAATTTTATGTATTGGTTAGACTAATTGCTGGTTAGATGCGACTCTACTTCAGCTGGTTCAAAATAGCTTTTGTTAAACCAACAATTTTCCGTGCTTTCAAGCCATCAAATTATTCAGTTTGGTCCAGTTTGGTTCATTTAGTCCAGCCAACAAAATTTTGAATGATTCAACAAATTTATTTTCTCAGTGTAGCAAAGCACAATGGTTCATCGTACCAAATGCGTAGTCATAAATACTCTGCATCTTTTAATTACAACGACATTGACCGCTTCCAATCGAACAGAGGTTTCTTAAATTAAAGAAGCATAATCTTGTCTCGTATAAATATGGAAGGTTTTTTTTATCGATAAATATTTTCCATTTTATAAACAATTTGAAACAAAAATTTTCGTCGAAAATCGGATTTTTTTTTTTAGAAGCCGCCATTTTGTTGAAAATCAATATTTTGCTTATTCCTTCGATTAGATACTAGATTATTTCTTATATTGACGAGATCTTAGTTATTTTTTTATTTTGGATAATCCAATCCAGAGATCGTGCTCACCGCAAGACGCCTTTTTCTTAGAGAACCTCTTTCCCTGCCTTCACGAATCATTATTTTTTAGAAAGAAACATTTCAAAATAAAGGTCAAAGTTAAAAAAATGTGTATAGAAATTGTTACGTAATTATTACGCATAAAACCCCTCAAATATCGTTCATAAATTTTTCCATTTCCGATCTTTGGGTCTCTGGTTCTCAAAAATGGTGACAAAAGAAATTTTACTTCCAAATCATTTGCAAAATATTAAAAAAATGAACAACCTCCTCCCCAAATTGTCATTTAAGGGAGAACGTCCCTTTAAGGGATGAAAAAATTGTCAATGGGAATTTTTTTCACAGCCATAATGAAATATCAAAGGATTGGGTTATTGTTATTTTATTGAGTTTATTTACTTCATAGCAATTTTTATTGAAAAATCTTGGTAATTAACAGAGATATAAATATTATCTTAACGAGAACAAGTTTCCTCTTCATTTCCCCATTGATATCTCGGTGAAGGCTTTTTTAAAAAATAAGAACAAAAGATACCAATATTTATGAGAATGTAATGAATAATTATTAAAAAAAAAAAAAAAAATTCAAAATAAAAGTAAATGTTATAAAAATATGTTCATAAATTTTTTCATCGTTGATATATTTCTCACGTAAATTTTTATTTTTAAAATTATCAAGAAGGAAAGTCAACCGGATATTTTGGTGTGAATCCCAGCGTGAAAATAGATCTTAGGATATTGACTCGAGATTCAATGTATGCTGTACACTTTTTTCTGTTTAGAATCACAAACGCCTATCCTGGTAAAGTACATCATTAGAAACAGCATCTGTTTGTTTCGTGTCATCAGAATTTGGCTCATACCGGGAGAAGGCGTGTTAGACAAGCTTTTCCTGTGCCAAATATATATCTCCTCGCGAGCAAGCATTTGATCCGTAATTTGGTACTCCGGCGACACGTGAAAATCAGGACTATTTGCGAATCCGTGCAGGAGCCAGATGAGAGGATGTAGCCGGAGAGAGAGAGAGAGAGAGAGAGAGAGAGAGAGAGAGAGAGAGAGGAAGGAAGTGGAGGTTGAGTTTGTCGGTTTCGGTGGTTCTCAATTCGTCACAAGGAAACTTTCCGGCATGAAACACGCGGTATATGGGGCATTCCATACCAAGTCGATCTGAGTGTGACTCTCGACCTCGCTGATTTCGTTTACGATTTTTTATATGATTCTTCCAACTCAAAATAGCATTCAGCATTTTTTTCAGGTCTTCAAAACCAAATTTGAGTACGTTATTATTTTTTGAACATTTATTTCGCAAGCCTCGAGGGCCGTAATTTAAAAATCTGAAAAAATTCTCAAAAATCTGGTGTCAAAAATGCAAATTTTTTAAGCAAAATTCATGATATCCAGGCTTTTGCTTCCACCTTGATTTTAAGTTCTTATGAAGAAAACGTAAAAAAAAATACATGCAGAAATTAACCAATTATTTTTGGAAATGGTTGCTTAGCGATAAAAATATTCAAGCCACTTTTCACGGTAGCTCAATTTCTGCATCTGTTTTTTTTTTACGTTTTCTTCATCCAAACCTAAAATCGAGGTGGAAGGAAAATCCTGGACATCATGAATTTTGGGTCAAAAATTTTCATTTTTGACACCGGATTTTTGAGAATTTTTTCAGATTTTTAAAACCAAAAAAAACCGTAAACGAAATCAGGGAGGTCGAGGGTCACACTCAGGTCAACTTGGTATGGAATGCCCCATATGTACATTTATATCATACAGACTATATATTAGGGCAATTGACGATAATAGGTTTTTTTTAAAATTACTTCCCTCATCAAGATTTTTTAAGCTTTTACCTTAAGAGCAGATTCAACCTTTAAGAGTAAAAAATAGCGTTTTTAGACATTTCAAAATTTTTATATGCAATTCTTCATGGCATTGTTAATCCGTAAAATCTTATCACTGTCGAAATGTTTGCAATATGATTGTTTTCATTTTTAATCCCAGATTTTTACCAACTGTTCTCCTATCATTTTTGTTCTCTCCATTAAATAATAACTCATATGCAAATCCCGAGAAATCTACAATATTTAGTACAAGATTTTGGAAACAATTTTTGCAAGTTGTCTTTGAACATTCCTAAGTTTTTTTTAATTTACCAAATTGGTCATTTTAATTTTCTTTATTTAATTTAATTAATTCAGTTAATTAATTAATTAAATTCAATTCCAAATAGAAAAGCTAAGATTGCAAATAGTCTAACACCGATAATTAATTTGCAAAAAAATCAGACAGAGTTTAGGATTGACAAAAACTTCAAGTTCCTGACAAAGAATGTAAACACTGAAGGATTTTGCATCATTGAAATTATGAAATTCTCAAAAATATCATTTATTTTGGAGGAGTTAAAACTAAAAAAAATTCAGATGAAAAGGTCAATCTGAAAAAAAAGGTTTTCTCCAATCACTCTACCATATATGAATATATATATGTATGTTACACATAAATTGGAGTGTGCCTGCGGTTTGTACTGTGCAGTTAGCGCATCAGCAGCGGCAAAACCGCCTTCGAGACTGAGGGGAAACTCGACGTAATAGTGCAAAGGCGGAAAATCGTAAACATCACACTAGGTAAAGCGTGCCTTCGATGTTTGCACACTCGTAAAATTTTATTCCGCCTTATGCACCCTTTCCTAACGTTTCTTTGCACAATTTATATTTTTCATTATTTATCTTTCAACCCTACCAAAGGCCCAGCGATAGTGACAGCGAAAGGAAAAAAAATACACACATATAGGGGAAGGGGGGGGGGGGGGCAAAATGGACACTATGAAAAAATAACGTGGCAAGAACACTGCGCACAGTATTACCTGCGTGGTTTTTCATGTAAAAATACAATTTTCGTCAATTTTCGTTTTTTCAAAAATTCAAGTAGATGAGAAAAAATGTTCAAAAAACTATTCACTTCGCTTCTCACGTCACATTAATATCCAAGATAATTGAACCAACCTATCAGGCATATTTTTGGAATTCAAATTTTTGGCAAAATTAAATTTTAATTGTAGTTGCATTATTAAATATTATTTCTACGATTATGGAGGTGGCCATTTTAGTAAAAGTGAGTTACTGTCATACTATTAGACTTACGTTGCAGTGTTTTTGTTCAAAACGATAAGAATGGGAATTTTTGAAAAAAAATTTCAACCATTCATATGAAATTGTCATGAAAATCTCAGATCTAGATCTGATTTTGAGTGGCTGCGTTTATTTAGGTTTATTGACGCTGATTATAATGATGATTCCCTCATTTCCTAATTTTTTAAATTAAATTTTGTTTTCCATAATTTTGAGTAGTGTCCATTTTGCCCCTACTTTCCCTTTATATGTATAAGCAAACGAGGGAGCTGGTAAAAAAAAAGTTGAATGGAGAAGAAGATCGTGGGTCCTTCTCCCTCCCCATCAGTGCCAGGCAACGTGGAAACAACAGATTGTCGTTTTATTTTTTTCACCCTTAAACTTCGATTCGCGTATTCTGTCGAGATGGTCTGATTAAATTCCGGTGCCGGATAAAATTCCAATCGTCCGAAAACCTCTTCCATCGTTCGGTCAGCTTTGTCGTTTTATTAACTAGAAATTTCATGTCCATTCAAACGCGTGGTTGTTTTTCTCTTTTTTGAATCTTTACAAACGTGAAAAGAAGATTGTCGAAAGAATCGGGATGAGTTGATAATATTTTTCATCGTTGTGAATCAAAATTACGTTTTTTCTGTGATAGTGATTTATCTGCTAGAGTTGATCGAGTGTAAATAAAAAGCGTAATCTCACGAGAAATAAAGAAGATCTCGTGAATTTTAATGCCAGGACTCTCCTCGAAAAAAAAAATCATTGATGATTTCCTTGGGGTGTTGAGGCATCTGCGAGAGGGTTTTTATTTTTGTCGATTGTATTTGCATCGAAAAAGCATCATTCTGGTGAACGGGAGTGAAAAATAAAAATGGTTCGACCGTCGAACCCGAAGCTCATGGCTCGGGTCCTCGAGGCCGTGACTCATCTTGGCGAGGGAAAAGGATCCCTCACTCGTGAGGTCCTTAATTTCGTGAAACAAAGTTCATCGGGACCAGCGAGAAATCTCACAATGCAGGCAAGTTCTGTTTAATGAATATTTCTTGTTTATAATGCATTATTTTCATAAACAGTCTCGGAATAAAATAATTATTGCCAAGATTTTTCTGGACTGTCACGTGTCCTTAAAGGGTTATACACAGTCAGGTCGAACAAAACGATCTTTCAAGAATTTTTTCTTCAAGAACATTTTAATTTATCACCGTAAAAATTTATATACACATTTTTGTAACTTTCTACTTTATTTTGAAATTTTTATTTAAATAATGATTCTTGAAGGCGTAAAAAAAGATGTCTTGCGGTGAACACGATATCTCTGGATAAGATAATCCAAAATAAAAAATAAAAAAGATTTTGTTAATATAAAGGATAATCTAGTCTTTAATCGAAGGAATAACCAAAGTATCGATTTTTAACAAAATGGCGGCTTCTAAAAAAAACGATTTTTTATGAAAATTTTTGCCTCAAATTGTTCATAAATTGGAAAATATTTATCGGTAAAAGAACCTTCGATCAATTACTAAAAAATATATTTATAAAGCTTAATTGTGTAAAAAGTTAAGACTGATCGATTATGCCGTTTCTGAGAAATCTTACTCACTGACGTTTAGAGAAAACGCGTTCCAAGTTTCAAAAGCACTTTGCACATCGTAATTACTGGTTTACGAATGTGCCTATAACTTCAAAAAAATTTGTCGGATTAAAATGAAATTTTATGTGTATATACTTGAATATATGTGAGGCATTCCCTGCCATTTCGACCTGGGTTTGACCCTTGACCTCTCGGATTAGGTCCGCGATTTTTTATTTGATTCTTCTGACTTTAGAAGGCACTCCGTTTTTTAAAGATTTTTTAGACTCGATTTGAATTTTCGATAATTTTTTTTAACGATTTTATTGATCGACACAATTTAAGAATTGGAAAAAACTCTGAAAAATCGTGTGTCAGATATCAAAATTGTTAAGCTTAGTGCAGGAGTGAGGAGATTTTTCGTTCTTACTAATTTCAAGCTTTTTCCGAAAAAAACGTTGAAAAAATTAGAAGTGGGAGTCATTTTACTATGGGTGGTTGTTTTAACATTTTAATTTGTCATATTGGAATTTTGAAAATGTTTCAGATTTTTCGGAGCCATTTATTAGCACAATAAAGAAAAAAAAATCTCTTGCCAAAAATATGAAATTTTTTTCAAAAAATGCGATGTGACATATGAAAATGTTTCAGCAACCATTCATAGTAAAGTTTTCGACGTTTTTTTCGGAAACAGCTTGAAAATAATAAGGAAGAAAAATCTTCCCACTCCGGCTCTGAGTTTAAAAATGTTGATATCTGACACACGATTTTTCAGAATTTTTTCAGATTTTTAAATTGTGTCGATCAATAAAATCGTTTTAAAAAATTGTAGAAAATTGAAATTGAATCTGAAAAATCTAAAAAAAAACTGAGTGTCTTTCAAAGTGGGAACAATCATGAAAAATAATCAGTGAGGTCAAGGGTCAGAGCCAGGTCTAAATGGTAGGGAATCACTCAAGTACACTACGAAAATGAAATATAAGAAAATCAATTTTTCGAAAATACTGCGTATAACCTCTTAATCCAGAAATATCTCTACAATGGTGACGTACACAAATTAGTATTGTTAGCCGATTAAAAAAAATCAATATTCTTGGTATTGATTGAAAATACATGGTTGGTTGAAATTTTTGAAGGTCCAAAGAGCTCTCAAACACGCTGTCAATGCCGGATTACTTCGCTGCAAGGGTGGACGTTACAAGATGCAACTTGAGCTTAATACAGTCCCTCGTCGTCAACATCGCAATCACGAGGAAACTGACAGTTACACAAACTTGGATCTTCTAAATGAAATGAACGACGACGTGCCAATTGGCGGTACCGATATTACACGAAGAGCTCAGGATCGTCCCAAGTACGTAATTTTTCCTAAATTTGGAATAAACTGAAATCTACGGTTGGATTTCATCTCAGAAACTCATAAAAAAGGAAAATATTTTAGATAAAATAAAAAATTTGATTGCAAATTCTAAAAACAAGATTAGTAGTCAGCATGTGAAAATAAAAAATGCCTCTTAAAAAAGTATAAAGCCTAACTAACTTTTTGGTGTGTTGAAGAAGTTGTTTTTGTTTTTTGAAAAGAATGATTTTTTATAAATCTCTAAAATCTCGCAAAAGGATTTTGAACAATCAAGGATTTAGAATTCTCAAAACGACATTTTTCTTCTCAAATTTAAAAGATTCTGGAAATTTTTATCTAAAATTTCAAAAATCAAAAGATGCCCCGAGCTTTATCATAATCTTGGACAATTTAAATTTAAAATGATGTATTAAGGACTGAGAAATTTGAAAAAACAGCGTTTTTAGAAATTAAAAAATTTATATATGTAATTCTTCGTGCAATCTTTTAATCCGTAAAATCTTATCGCCGACAAAATTTTTGCAATGTGATTTTTTAAATTTTAAATTCTAGATTTTTATCAACTTTTCTTCTGTCATTTTGTTTTTCTCCGTTAAATAATAACTCATATGCAAATCCCAAGAAATCCACAATATTTAGTACAAGATTTTTGGAAAAAAAATTTGCCTTTGGTCTTTGAACATTCCTAAGTTCCTTTTGATTTACAAAATTAGTAATTTAAATTTTCTTAATTTAATTAAAATCAATTCATTTAATTAATTAAATTAATTGAATTAAATTCCAAAATTTCAGGAAACAAAAAATTCCCCGAGCTTTATCATAACCTTAGACAATTTAAATTCAAAGTAATGTATTAAACTTTGCGAAATTTATGAAAATGATTATTATCATTATAAAAATCTTAAGGGCAACCCGTAAGAAGCGTCCAGCTCGTAAAAGCCGCAAACGAAGCGGCACACGTGGTGGAAAGAAAAAAGCAACGAGACGTCGTGCACCGGTGATGGAGAGACGAGTTAGAAAATTGAGTAAACGTCCAAAGCGTAAGACGACGAACGACAACGATTACAATGATTGGCCGACCCGACGACGCAGAATGGAATCGAGATCGGGATTCGATGAGGACGAGGAAGAGGATGAGGAGGAGGAAGAGGACGAGATGATAGTGACGCGAAAGGGTCCGAAAATGAGGAGCGTCAACGAGGACAGATATTCCGACATTTCCGGTGACAGCACCGCAATTGGGAAGCACAGAAGTCGCAGATCCAAGCATCTAGCGAGCGGTAATGACAAAATCGAAAGCAAATTAAAATTTGGTGGGCCAATTCCTAATGGATACGATTATCGCATCACTTTTTGGAAATTTTAAAATTTCATGAATTTTGCAATTATTATTTCCGAATATCGACTGTCATTTGTGTTCAAAATTTTAGCTCCGAAATTGGGGAAGTTTGAGTGCTTATAAGTATTTTTTGAAAATTTCATTAATTTGTTTATCTTCCATCCCTAAAGAGACCAAAATTATGAAAGGTGAAACGCTTACAAACATTTTTTGAAAATTTCAATCCTTCGTGACTCTTTACTCTTTAAGTGACCAAAATTACGAATGTTGAAACGTTTACAAACATTTTGAGAAAATTTCAATAATTTTGTTGCCCCCCACCCCTTCAGCAATCTTTTTTAAATTCGATGCTTATCTTTCTTGTCAATATATGAATTCGTTCAAAAAAATGAATTTAATAGCTGCTAATATCCAGAAGTTAGGTCCGTCAAAAGAATTTTAGCAAATATTTCACGATATTTTTAAATCCGAATCCATGGAGTGATTTTTTAAAATTAGAATCCCAACCATTCTTACTATCAAGCAGAGTTGGGCAAAGTACTTAAAAGTACTTCAAGTATCAAATACAAAGTACCGTAGGTACTTGAAGTACAAAGTACTTGTTACTTGAAGTACTCGTCAGGACGAGTACTTGAAGTACAAGTACTTGAAAAAATCAAGTACCAAGTATTAAATACTTTTCAAATTTTCGGGTACGTCTCGTAAATTCTGGTACTTGGGTCGTTCCATGTCAAATCGACCAAGAGTTGGAATCGACCACTTTCAATTCCGATGAAATTTGGTCAGAAGTTTTCGTTATTAACAAATTTTGTAATTTATTAAAAAGTTTTGTAAAATAAAAAATTTTTTTTACCAAAATTTGAAAATGTATATTTTTAAAACAAAAAAACACCATCTTGGAAATTTCATCATCTTTTAATTTTTGAAACAAAACAACACCGTCCTCAAACTTTCAGGATCTTTTAAGATCAATTCAAGGTATTATATTAAAAAAATTTAACAAAAAATGTAATGTTGATCGTAGATTTACACGAATTTTAAAAATTCAAAAGTTCATATTTTTGAAAAAACAAAAACCACCTCTCTGAAAATTTTAGGATCTTTTAAAATTAGTACAAGGTATTATATTTAAAAAATTGAATCAAAATTTTAATGGGCTACTTGGATTTTTACGATTTTTGAAAATTCACAATTCTCCCAATTCATTTTTCAAAATTTTTTTTCGGTTATTTTTTTTTTTTATCTTAGCCTCAAGTACTCTTTGAGACGAATTGAGAACGATTTTCCGTTGTATAATAGTTTCCGAGATATTTAAAAAATAAACTTGAAAGATTTGAAACATTGTGAAATTTTGAAATTTTGGATAACGTTCGCACAAAAATTTTTAATTTTATTTCCTTTGGTAGAACTTCGTTTTGTTAATAACGAAAACTTCTGACTAAATTTCGTCGAAATTGGAAGGGTCGATTCCAAACATTGGTCGGTTTGACTTGGAATGACCCATATTCAAGGGCTTTGCACATGCAACCATCAGCAAGACACATTCAAAAGTACTTGATACTTGCTCTTGAAAAAAGTACTTCAAGTACAAAACAGTACTTGAAATTTTCAAGTACAGTACTTCAAGTACAGGAAGTACCTGAAAAATGTAAGTACAATACTTGAAGTTATTTTTAAGTACTTTTTACTTGCAAGTACTGTACTTGAAGTACTTTTCAAGTACTTTGTACTTGCCAGTACTTAAAAAGTACTTCAAGTATTGTCCTTACATTTTTCAGGTACTTCCTGTACTTGCAAGTACCGAGTACTTTCAAGTACTGCCTAGCTCTGCTATCAAGTATATTTGCACGAATCTGCAAAATAAAAAAATTACGCTCGATAATTGCAAAGTTATAAAAGATAGCTCGATAACTGGAAATCAATAAAAACTGGAAATCAATAAAAATGCAACAAAATTGGTATTAAGGGACGGAAGATGTATGGTCTTTTTGTGCACTAATGTTCAACTGAATCACTAGAGACGTTCTCCAGATATATATGGTTGAATTTTTTAAGGGCAGCAGATACACACCCAACCCTATTTTTTCTAAATCTGATTTCAGACATTTTGGGATATTTTAAGTATTCATAAAAAATTTAACGAAAAATAATTGGTAAAAACAAGGCTTCCTTTACGAGAAAGCACAATGAGTGTATTGAAGATATGTTAAAGAAAAGCAAATTTGCTTCAACAGAAAGAAGAAGTCCTACGAGACGAGGCAACGGTGACGCGGACAGTCGAAAATCGTCGAAACGTTCGTCATCGAGAAGACGACGAAGTCAACCGAGACAGCGAGAAAATCGTCAGCAGCCAGCACCAGAGGAACCAGCGGATGATCAGCGAGTTATGGACGAGGAAAATGACAACGAGGCTATGGAAATGGACGAGGATCAGGCCGATGTCGAGGGGACTGGAACGCCACCGGAAAATCAGGGAAATGAGTGAATAACAAAAATAAAATAAAATATGAAGTTATCGTCCATCTGCCATTCCGGGACTTGGTACCAGCCTGAATTCCATCGCAGCACGAATATTTCCATTCTCGTACACCAAATCGTCCACTGTAAAATTCGATGCGTCGCACTCACACGTATGAGATTAAATTTAAAAGTGCATTTTGTAATGCGTCTCTTCAATAAAAAAAACATTAAACAATTTCCAGTCATCAAAATATTTAATCTCAAATTTATTTTGGTAGCGTCGATATTTTATAAATCAATCGATCACTTTGCAGCGAGGTATCGATGTTATTGATACGAATAAATTTTAGTTGGGTCGAGAAATAATTTTGCTGAAGCAAGAAATAAATTGTTAACCGTTGCCCAAATTTAATCCGAATAACAACTGAATATTGGAACAGATATAGTAATTTGAAATCAAATCGGGAATAGGAAATTTTTGTTTTTTTTCTGCTATAATAAATATTTTCATTTAATATCTAAAATTTTTTTTAATAACATTTTTTTTTATTCTACGGTACGTGAACACCAATTTTTTTAAGCGACAAGCAATTTTGCCACTTTATTCGATTTCGTCAGAGATTCAATTACGTCGGAGTGAAATATTCAGTATCGCCCGGATTGACTTGCATTACGAAAGCTTTCTGGTGTTTATCGGTTTAGCCAATGGCATTTCCGTTTACGGAACTGTGAATTTCCCGAGGCATTCACCGGTGGTCAGTCGTTCTGTATGCACTTACAAATAGAATGGGAAGCACGATGACACGTGATACGAATTATTCATCTGAACAAGTAATTTGTTGCTCCCTTTGTTGCAAATTATTGACCTAATCTGTCCGCCTGATGATCCAACCGCTTCAAACGAATCTCGTTTAAAATTCTTCATGTAAATTCGCAGAAAAAAGATGAAGGAATAAAAAAATAGTGCAGTAAGTACTTTGAATAGTTATTAACAATTTATGCGAATACATTTTTAGCAGGAGGCAATTTTTTATTATTGGTTTGGACAGAGTTGTCATAATAACCTTTTGGCTTTCATTAAAGGTTTTAATTAAAATAAAATATGTGAATTTTGTATTTAAAATAATATATAATTTTTTATTCTCAATTTTATAATAATTATTTAGACACTTGGCAATAAGTTTATAGTAATTGCAATCGGAACCGTAAATTTTGGATTTGAAATGATCCTTTTCTGGAATGTCTTTAACGCTTATTAAATACACTTTTCACTTGAAACATCTACTGAAGATATTTTCACAAAAAATGTTACACTGATGAGAACTAAAACATATACGCAGTCAAGAGATCGAAAAAAGCGATTTTTCAAGATTTTTTTCTGGAAAGATACTTTAATTTATATTGGACTGTTAACTTTATTTTAAAAAAATTTTCTTAAAAAAATAACGATTCTCAAAACCGCTGTAGCCAATCTCCGGGAGGTCGTCTAAAAAAGGCGTCTTGCGGTGAACACAATGTCTTCGGATTGGATCATCCAAAATAAAAAAAATAAAAATACTTGGTTAATATAAGGTATAATTTACTATTTCATCGAAGAAATAAGAAAAATGTTTATTTTTGACAAAATGGCGGCTTCTAAAAAAAAATCGATTTTTCATTAAAAAATTTACCTTAAATTGTTCATAAAATGGAAAATATTGATCGGTAAAAAAAATTTGATCAAATACTAAAAAATATATTTATAAAGCTTGTGTAAAAATTTGAGACTGATCGGTTATACCGTTTCTGAGAAATCTTGTTTACAGACTCTAAAAACACAGTTTTGAGAAAATCACGTTCCAAGTTTCAAAAGCACTTTACACATAGTAATTGTGGCTTTCCAAATATGCCTATAACTTCGAAAATATTTGTCGGATTGATATGAAATTTTCTGTGTATATATTTAAATACATGTACATTTCAAAAATGACGGACTTGAAGTTCCGAACGTTCAGATGAACGAAAAATTGCCAATATTATTATTTCACAAAAAAATTGTGAGAATTTGTCAGCACTTTTAAAATAATTCTTGGAATATCTTTGAATTTTTAAAATTATTATTTATCAAGTATTTGCAAGCTCTTCCCATTTTTTTGAAATAAATACTTTTTCTGATTTTTCATTCAACTGAACGTTCGAAACTTCAAGTGCATTCAAAAATGAAATTAAAAGAATCGATTTTTTAAAGATGCTGAATGCGTATAACCTCTGAAAGTAATCATCCTGCCACGTCCTGGACAAATAGGATAGCTGCAGGATAATTTCTATAAAACCGAAACACTCTGAATTTTATCATAAAAACTCAGCGGCTTCTGAAGATCGTTTTTTCAAATTCCCGTGCGTGAATTTGATTGAGGCCCCGATCGGTTTTCCCTAACTTACTTCGGGCCCTTAACTGGAAGCCTAATAGGGCCCCTGAATGGACGGTCACGCTTTTTCGACAAGGGCCTGAGAAGGTTGCCAAATGAGGACATTTACAACCGCCTCACGTCTGCCATGTCAAATCCACGACAAGCCCATGGTCAAGCCCTATCAGGGCTCTAGTACGTATCGCTATACGTGTAGATTGTAAAATTGAATTATTTCAATAATCATAACAATATTATTATTAATTATTATTATTATATATTATAATAATTATTATTATATATTATTAATAATTCTCCAAGAGAATTTTTACAATAAAATAGTATAAAGCAGAGGATTTCTATGTAGAAATCTTGAGGGTATGTCTTCCCTCGAGGCATGACTTCCCTCGAGGCCTGACTCTGCGGTGTCGAATACAACCCGTGCTCCCACTTCGGATATATAAACATACTATTTGCATATTCCGTATGCGAGAGAGCGCACGCCGTATGCGACATCTTATGGCGAGTCTCGGAACTAACTCCCTGTGAAGCCCGAGTAGGCCCTCAAAAGGTTGCCTCGTCAGTGCCATGTTTGAAATAATTAGGGCTCCGATACTTTCGCCCTATTTGGGCCCGATTTGGTTCTGTTGTAATTATACCGACTTCTTTAAATGTGGGTTGCCCGATCGAAGCCCGACAAGGTCCTCAACGAGTTGCCGTAGATCAGCCATACTGTAAGTAAGCCTGGGAACCTTGGCATTGCGCTGTCATGGCCCAACCTGACGATGTTATGGCAATTCACGACAGGGCATCTAGATTTAACCCCGACAACGTCCTCAACGGGTTGCCTCATGTCAGCCATATTGTAAGTAAGCCTGGGAACCTTGGCACTGCCATGTCGGGGCCCGACCTGGCGGTGTTATGGCAATTCATGACAGGGCATCCACGTTTGAGCCCGACAAGGTCCTCAACGGGTTGCCGTAGGTTAGCTATATTGTAAATAGGCCTGGCAACCTTGGCATTGCCCCGTCAGGGCCCAACCTGGCGGTGTAAGGGCAATTCCTGACAGGGCATCCACGTCAAAGCTCGACGAGGTCCCGACTTAAGTCAGGGCTTCCCTAGAATTTTCACGCACGGGTCCTGCACATCGCTTTTTCTCTTTAAAAATCATTGAAACAATCGATGTTTGAATATTTTTTTTTACATAATCGTATTATATTATAAATTAAATATTATATTATATTTGATGTTTTAAATAATAGATTCTTTCACTGATATTTTTTTCAAACACCGTTCATTCCTAATAAGAATCAGAATTTTTGTGTCAAAATATTTCATATAGTAATTAGCAATTTCTTTCTATTTGTCGGCTCTATCACAGAATATTTTCACGGTAGAATATTAAAAGTGGTCGAGGAGCTTCAAGATGCTGCGTTTTCAATCTTTGCAGGGACGAATGAGAGAAAAAGGGCAGAAAGAGCGAGAGGGAGAGGGAAGAGAGATATGGACCAATATATAAGTAAGTACATTTTTCGAAATGCCATAATGCTTTTTGTGGAGGCTTTTAACTTAAAACCCCGATATTTACACATAAAAAATATAGCACATGCGTGAATGAAGGTATTGTGCGTGTACGGAGTTCACGTTTGAAAGATATTGTCCTCAGGATGCGACAAATATATGTTGTGCGCGAAAGCAAATAACATTCGGGGAGGGGGGAAACTATTATTACACATACACACTCGTGGGATATTGTAGAGGGGTTGAAAACTCTTCTGGGATGTAGGGAAAAAAGCTCGTTGCTCAAAAGAGAGAGAGAGAGAGAGAGAGAGAGAGAGAGGTTGAGTGAGAAAGAAAAACAGTATACGACACCTCATCGTTTCTGGATAACCGAGATATACCTATATTTCTGTATATCGGTTATCGAGTTGAGATACATGTGGGAATCCGATACATATGTACAGAGTGTCCAATTTTAATCTTACTTTTGATTTATCTCAAAAAATACTGCTCCGATAAAAAATTGAGTATAATGAAACTTTTAGGATTCAAAGGCGGACGTTAAAAAAACATGTTTTTCGGTCCAAAATTCAAAATGGCAGCGTTAAGATGGCTGACATGTTTTTAAAAAAATAAAAACATGTTTTTTTCTACTAATAAATGTATCAGGTCATAATTAACAACTATTGTAAGAACATTTTTTGATACAGTCCATAATTATATCACCATTTTTGACTATTTTAGTGGTATCCAGGATCCTGCTATCTTAACACCGCCATTTTGAATTTTGGACCAAAAAACATTTTTTTTTCAACGTCCCCCTTTGAATCCTAAAAGTTTCATTGTGATGAATTTTTGAGCGGTGCAATATTTTTTTAGATAAATCCGCTGTAAGAGTAAAATGGAACACCCTGTATATTTATAGAAGATATATATTTTATTATCGTCTATATTCGATGAAAATTGTAGCTCGGTGAAATTTCTATCTCATATTACTCCTATTGAAACATCCATAAAAAAAACATACATACACGAGAATACTTTTTAAAAAAATATTTAACTCTTGAGTAAAAAATAAGTTAAATATCGAAATAAAATTAAGTTAATATCGAAATAAAATTATATTCAGAAATATTTATTGGAAGAGTAATAAGAAATATTCTTTGAACTGTCGTCTTTAACAGAAAGTTTATATGCGCTTTCCAATGAGATTAAAAATTCGATAAGTAGAGAGAGAGGGAGAGATAGAGCAAGCAAGAAGTTTTCAAGCTTTCGTTGAAGCAAATCGGAATTAAGTATATAGCTTCAGCGAGGACTTTCGGTAGTTTCGTCACATAGATATATTACAGATATTTTTAATATACATAGAATTTTGGATTGAAAATAATATACAGTTTTAAATTTACCTGAGACTTTCATGAGCAATAAATGCAGGAAAATGGAAATTTCTTAAAATTTCCGATATGAGAATAAAATATCTGCAAAAATAAATTTAACAGTTTCGATTTTTCTAACATTTATACATACATAAAAAATGTATAGCGCCAGAGTATTTTTGATATATTCAATATAAATTTTTTACCAAAATATATTGATTGTATTTTAAATATTTATCTACATACGTTGCGTATACTTTATTTCCACTGGAATTTCCTACACAAACATGTTTAGGTTTATTGATAGGAAATAGACAACATTATCCTATTAAGAAAATAATAGAATAGGAAATCCTGTAAAGAAAACATTAAACTCTTCATCAATTTTAGTTTTTGATATATTCCAAACATTAAAAGAAAATTAAAAATAGTTAAATGATCGCAGACTCAACAAGTACGCTTCGCGTACTCGTTGGGGGGCTTCGCCCCCCAAACCCCCTCGCGCTTCGCGCGCCGTTGTCGTCGCGCTTCGCGCTCCGTATTTTTGATCTTTGTCTTGATTTATTCCATTGTGATCGAATATATTTTGAATGTTTGTTAACAGGTCCCTTGGGGACGTTTTAATAGGCACTCACACCGTAATTCAAACTCTTCGATTCATTGTGAACATCGATTAATTATTCTGATAAATTATATTAATCGTTATTAATGACAGATTTGCATATAAATCAAAATATTATTCGATATAAAAGTACGGTGTGGGCTTCCACAAGTGAATCTCCCATCATCCCATGCAGAAATTTCGATAGGGATCCGGTGGGATTCTGGCGCGCATCCCGGCCTCCCCATCGGGATCTAATGCGACGTCAGATTGGATTCCAATCGTGATTGTAACATCCGCCCATTAGATTCGAATGGGGATACGCAAACGGGATCCTGTAGGGATACCCAACCGGGATCCTGTAGGGATACCAAACGGTATCCTGTAGGGATACCGAACCGAATCAATTTTTATTAGAATTTATATTAATTTTTTTATTTTGTTAAAGTCTGTGAAAGGTTTTACAAAGCTCCCAATCTCAAGTATTTATTTTTAATGAATAATAAATATTTATTAACTATTATAATCGTTATCAAAACGGTGGAAAACTTGTATTGTTCCTAACCTGGAATTGAAGCACGTGCTTCGGCATGGCGTTGCAGTTCGAGATTAATTTCCCGACGTATTTTCCGACATCGTTGTACGCGAATGCGAGTTTTCTCACGCTCATTCATTTCGTTGTTCATCAATAATAGAATCAGATCACCAAATATATTGAAAGCACAAAATAAACACACGACATAACCTCACTGGCATCGCACAGGTAATAATACTAAATCCCGCACGGCTCACGAGTACGCCATCTATATGATCCAGACCTACGACCGTCATACTCGATCCACATAGGAATCTTATGGGGACATGGTAAATGGGAGTGACGCCATATGGCGATGCAACCTGGATTTTAATAGGGAGTCCCGATTTGGGGAATCCACAGCAAATCCCGATAGGAGCGCCCATAGGGACGCCCGTATTCGGGAATCCATAACAAATCCTAATAAGAACGCCCATAGGGACGCCCGTTTTGGGGAATCCATAGTAAATCCTAGATAGAGACCCCCATAGGGACGCCCGTTTTGGGGAATCTATAGCAAATCCCGATAGGGATCCCCATAGGGACGCCCGTTTTGGGGAGTCCATGCCGAATCCCAACAGGGATTTGATGGGTCGTAGGGTGTCCCTATCGAAATTTCTGCATGGGATGATTTGACCGGCTCATAACTTAGGAACACGCTTCCATAACTTGACGACCCCGATCACGCTTTCTCCCCATTCCAAACTGACACAGGGCATCATAACCTCAACTGTCAAATTTTGTTTGTCCATTATGTACGAGAATTAAGTGTTACGATTAGTCGTTTTCTTGAAGAAACGAGAATTTTTATTTCCCAGAAAGAACAAAATTTCTATTTTTAGTAGAAATTCGTTTGTTTACACTATACATGTATATGTATAGTGATGTATAGTGATGTATAGTGATGTATAGTGACTATACATGTATATGTATATGTTGTCATTCCATGTCAATTCAACGACGTTTTGTCGGTGCCCCCCTTTGATTTTTGATTATTGTTCACTTACACATGCAAAAAGAAGTATCCATGTACATTTTTAGCTTTCTCTATCTTAAACTATACCGAAGTTATTGATTTTTGGAAAAATATTCTTAAAATAATCATAACTTCCTCAATAATCACGATATTCTAATTTGCTAGGACGTCATTTTTGTTTGTTTTTCAATGTACTCTTTGAAAAAAAATATCAAAAATTGAGAATTTTTTTTTGTCTTTATGGTGGTTTTAAGCTAAAAAAATTGGATTTTCTTTGAATGGGATGTCTTCAATTTTTTTCAAAAAAAATTATAAAATTCTACGTAAGAAAAAGAAATTTTTGAGATTTTACCGAAGATGGGATTCAAATAACTTCTCATATTAAAAGAAATTTTGTTCGACTTTTTTCTCTCGTAATTTTGATCTTTTTTCCTTCCATGACTAAAATAGTTAATTTCAATAATGTTAAAATAAATAATTATACTTCTCTCACATATTTCCTATGTAAATTATAATAATTACCAATCGGAATTACAATTCAAGTACGTTTCAATTTCTTTATTCTTTATGTTAATATAATTTACAAAGGAAATATATGAGAGAAGCTAAATTATTTATCTTAACATCATTGAAATCATCAACTATTCTAGTCATAGAAGGAAAAAAGGTCAACATTACGAAGAAAAAAAAATCGAATTTTTTTAAAATAAGTTATTTGAATGCCATCTTCATCAAAATCTTAAAAATTTTGTTTGTTTACGTAGAATTTTATATATTTTTTTTAATCGAAGAGGTCCCATAGCAAGAAAATCCAATTTTTTAGCTTAAAACAGCCTAAAAGACATTAACATTTTTTTCCGTTTTTTTCGACAATTGTAATACCGAGAATTGAGTAAATTTGATTATGTGTGTCTGTCAATTTAATTCGGACATGAAAAATCAAAATTTACTCTGAATAGAGAGGCTATGGAACCTGAGACGAGGCGGGCGTATCTTTTATATTCTAGGATTCTAGCTTTGGCTGTCGCGGCGAGTGGCAGTGAGATAGCATAGGCTGCATTCGTCTTGAACGTTTTGAACGCTGTGAGCGTCATATCCGATAGCATTTAATATGCCGATGTAGTGAATTTTGACACGGGCGCACTGCGCTTGAGCGCTGCATAATCCGGTGTACCCATTGGTCAAATTGAATTTCGCGCGCCACAATGCCACGCCCGAAATTCATTTTGACCAACGGGTACGCCAGATTATGCAGCGCTCAAGCGCAGTGCACCCGTGTCAGAATTACCCCTATACGTGCTGTGAGCGTGTAAATAAAGCCGGAGACACAATGACAAAAATAAGAAATAAGGAATAAGAATCAGCCATCCGATTGGCGTAGTTTCTCTAAAGTGTGCGGCGATTGGCTGATTCTTATTCCTTATTTCTTATTCCTGTTATTGTGTCTCCGGCTTAAGCATTCAAGATAATGCAGCCAAAATTTGCTTTCGTTTATTGATGATTTTTATCTGCCATCGTAATGAGGGCCGTTGTATTGTTTACTCAAATTATAATGTTGAAAAATATGACATGATTTTTTAAAGTGACAATTTGTGCAATTCGATCGAGTGTAGTGTGGTGTATTGTGTGGGGATGTTTTTTTTTCATTAGGAAAATTGTGTATTTCAGGAACATAAGGTTATGTTTCATATAATTTTTTTCTTTGCATAAAAGTTATAATAATATTTGAAAAAAAAATGTAATACATAGAAGTGTACTAATTATCAATCATTATATTTTAAAGAAAAATAACGATTAATCAAATAGTAAAAAATGTCTAAAAATTTTGTCCAATCGGTGTTTTTTGGCGAAAATGTTAAAAAGTTATAAATGAATAAAACAAAAATATTAAAAATTCTATGTTAAAATTGTTTAAATCATTTTAAACTTTTGAAATGGTTAAAATGTATTAAAATGAAAGTACATGATGAAAATCAAAAAAATTCGTTCACGCATCTTCGTGCAATGAGTGAAAAACTGAAAAAAAAGTTGTTTTCGTTAAAAGAAAATGGTTCAAAGAACTGTAAAGACTTCAAACTCTACAGGACACTTCTTTATGATCCTATAAAGAAAGTCTGTAAGTTACAAAAACATTGGTTCTCAGGTTGCGGAGATCTGACTCTGGACGGACACAAAAATAGCTTTTTGGCTAAAAAATGGCTGTTTTTTTGGGAAATTTCATATTCAACATTGTCTAAATGGATTGAGTCAAAAAAGGTTTTGAGATTATAGTAAAACAAAAATGTGCTATGAATTTGAACCGGATCCGTTGATGGATTGCTGAGTTATGAGCACATACAGACGGCCGAGGGAACGGAAAATCCAAAAAATTTTGTTTCTGTCTAATATGCCAACATATGTTGGTATAAAGTTTGTATGATTGCTTTCATAAGAAATAGGTTTTTGGAAGGCAATACTGCAATACTAATAGGCACTTTTCATGTATGGTGAGTGCCTAAAAAGGATAAACTGCAATTACAATTTTTTCAAATCCTGCAAAATGCTCCTTCCATTTTAAAACGGATGAAATAATCAATGTTTCATTTTTTTAAACGTCAATTAACAATAACTTATTTTTAGAATAATTGACATATTTCAATATTTGTAGATAAATAAGTAGGGATGTGCGAATAGCATTCGAATCGAATATTCGAATTATTCAAACCATTCGAATTCTTCGAATAATTATTTTATGCTCTTACTTAAACTGATCGATTTCGATGAAGAAGTTATGTTGTTCTATCATATATGTATTTAACTTAATCATAATATTTTTTTTATAGGTGACTACTGCAGTAATGAAAATTTTAATAAAACATAACTTTTAAAAGAAAGTTTCAATACCAACCTTTTAATGAAATGTAAAATTTCAAATATTTTTTTTAGATATTATGAAAATATATCGTTGGAAAAATTATCAAATAAATTCAATACGCTGATTATTAGCCAAGTGTAATTGCGTTTTTCAAAAATTATACTCTTTTTATTTATCTGCAATATATTTCTTTCAAAATTTGAAAAAATTTTAACGACAATAAAAAAATAGACAATCGTTATCTTCAGTTTCCCTTTCTCAGTCTTAACAATTATTGAATGGTAAATAAGAAATAATTTTTTATTGTTATGATCAATGCCTCTTTCTTCCTCGTTCTGAAATAAGCTGGACGTGGAATATTAGAATCAGAGAATATGTCCTTAAATATAACTTCTTTTATTTTGAATTTTTTAATATATTAATTTGGAAAAATAATTTATTTTGTTTAAATTAATTTATCATGAATGGATAAAATGTTGTCCAAAGACGAGTCTAATATGAGTTACTTATTAGGTCCATATCCAGAAAAATCGGAAAAATTTGTTAGAATGAAATAAATCTTTTTTTCGGGGGTAAGTACATCGAAGAATATTTTCGTGGTATGATATTAAAAGTGACCTGGAGGCTTTGAGATGCAGCGTTTTTATCCATCTTCGTGAGGACGAACGAGGGAGAGAGAAAGGCAAAGGGAAACCCCAATAAACCCAAAAATATAGGTAAGCTCTCGATGGAGTTCTTCAGAGATGGTCGATGGTAGAGAGACCGCGGTTTCGCATACCGTACTCTACCCCATTCTCTCATCACCCCTTCACGAATTCATCCCCCCTGTCCCTTCGACCCATCCCTCTTCGTTTCACTGATGCGGTAACCTAAATACGCCGAGAGTTTCCTGGATGTTAATAAAGACATCACCGACTACAAAAAAAACAACTTTATGAAGGTACACGTTTTACGATGCACGGTCAAATAACTATTTCCGAATTCCCCCCCCCGCTGGAGCTTTATGATTATGAATCCCTTTTTTTCTCACGAGATAGCTCGTACATGTGTGAACACAAAATATGCGTAATTCCATCTTAAATTAAATTAATATTCCTCCAAAATTTAATCATGATTTTCGGATTATATTTTCAATTGACAAATAAAACAAAAACAGCAAAAAATTCTGATAAAATTCACTTACAGTCTTGTAATGTATAATACATTTTGTTTACGGGTTTCAGAACAGCCATTGCTGTGATTTATTTTTATTTTCAATTGTTAAGTGGTTATACACAGTCAGGATTGTCGAAAAATCGATTTTTTTAATTTCATTTTCGTAATGTACAAATATTTATGTATATGGGGCATTCCACACTGATACGACCTGGGTCTGACCCTTCACCTCTCCGATTTTGTCCGCAATTTTTTATGGTTTCGTAGTACCTCCGAAACATACTCAAGATTTTTTAAAGATTTTTTTGGAGTGATTTGACTGAACTATAATTTTATAAACAAATTATTGTTAGCCCAAATTTGAAAATATGAAAAAGTCACAAAAATCCCTTTTTTATATGAAAAATTTCAAGCATCGAGTCGAAGTGGGCAGGGGTTTCCTTCTGTTTCTAACAAGCTTTCTCGAACAAAAAAAAAAAAAAATAAATAGAAAGAGAAACCTGAATTGAGTGGGCCCTTATCTAAATATTTTTTTAAAAACCTTCAATTCATACAAAAATTTTTGGATAACGGCCCACTCAATTGAGGTTCGTCCTTTTATTTAAAGGATAATTGTTTTTTTGAAAAAGCTTATTATAAACACAAGGAAATCCCTGCCCTGGCTCAACACTTGAAATTTTTCATATATAAAACGAGATTTTTGTAATTTTTTCAGATTTTTTAATTTGGGCTAAAAATAATTTGTTTATAAAATTATCGTCCCGTCAAATCGCTCAAAAAAAATCTGAAAAAAATCCTGAGTACTTTTCAGAAGGACTACAATACCATAAAAAAATCAGTGTGGAATGCCCCATATACACAGAAAATTTCATGTCGATCTGACAAATATTGTTGAAGTTATATACATATTTGTAAACCCGTAATTACTATGTGCAAATTGCTTCTGAAACTTTGAACGCGTTTTTCTCAAAACTGTGTTTTTGAAGTCAGCGAGCAAGATTTCTCAGAAATGACATAACCGATCAGTCTCACATTTTTACACAATATTTATAAATATATTCTTTAGTAATTAATTGAAAGTTTTTTTACCGATAAATATTTTTCATTTTCTAAACAATATAAGACAACAAATTCCATCAAAAATCGATTTTTTTGAGCCGCAATTTTGTTTTAAAAACAAATTGAAATTTGCACATCGCTTCCTCATCTTTATCCACAGTTCACATAGCTTCCTTTAACACACAGTATGGCGATCAAATTTGGCTTCCTCATAAAGGAAGCTTTGTTAATTATTGAAAAATTTTAGTAATCAATGTGCAAATTCGATCTATTTTTGCCAAATTTGATAGCAAATAACATTGATAGCTATACTAGCTCTTCACAAAATTTCATTGCAATATCTAAAAAATTTCAAAAGTTATAGTGTTTACGCTTCTTTTATAAAAATTAAAAATTTGATACACATTTAAGCATCCGATCGATTTTCGCCAAATTTAATAACGAACATCCTCGATAGCTATATTAGCACTGAGTAAAGTTTCAGTGCAATATCTTAAAAATTGCACAAGTCAGAGCGTTTACGCTATTTATCAAAAAATTAAAAATTTCATAAAATTTTAATCCCTCGATGGATTTTTGCCAAATTTAATAGCGAATAACCTCGATAGCTATGTTAGCTCTGTGTAAAGTTTCAGTACAATATCTTAAAAATTGCACACGTTAGAGCGTTTAGGCTATTTTTCAAAAAATTCAAAATTCCATAAAATTTTAATCCCTCGATGGATTTTCGCCAAATTCAATACCAAACAACCTTAATAGCTATACTAATTCTGTACAAAGTTTGGGTGCAATATCTTGAAAATTGCAGAGGTTAGAGCGTTTACGCCATTCTTGCAAAAACGAAAAAAGTCGATAAAACCGCAACACCCGTTATAATTAAAACAAAATTTTTTTCATTATGAAGAGCAATTCGTGCTCGACAAGTGTGCCAAATTTTAGCTTGTATCTCGAAGCGTTTCCGAATTATTAATTGTTTACATCTGAAACTCAGGATACATACACACACACACACACACACACATCCATCCGGACATTTTTTCTAATATGATTTCTCGTTGTTTTAGGACATTTTGAACATATTGGCATAAAAATCGCGAAAAAACATTTTTTCACGAAAACAAAGCTTCCTTTATGAGGAAGCAAAATATTTTGCTTATTTCTTCGATTAAATATTCGATTATACCTTGTATTCACGAAATATATTTTATTTTGTATGATCCAATCCAGAGATACAGTCCTAACCGCAGGATGCCTTTTTTTAGAGGACCTCACGGAGATCGGCTACAGCGGCTTCGAAAATCATTATTTTTTTAAAACACGAATTTCAAAATAAAGTTAAAAGTTACAAAAATATGTATATGAATTTTTACGTTGATAAATTAAAACGTATTTCTAGAAAAAATTCTTAAAAATAAAATTGTGAAGGGTCAATTTATAGAATGGACGTTTTTCTGGTATTCAGATATTAAGAAATTTAATGTTTGTAAATTAGTTACTGCGATTAATTAAAATAAAAAATAGCATAATAGTGGCAAATTTCAATTTTTGAAAAATCACAAATTACTTTATCTTTGAAGCAGTACAACCTTCCGTCCTTTTTACGAATAATCAGACTAATAAAAAAAAAACATTCAGCCACTGTATTGAGACCGATTCTGTAGAGACACATTGAGAGTACCTGGGTAATCGCTGTTCTTGCTTCGATGAAGAGTCAGCACATTTCGTTGTTCTCCATTGGCTCGTTAACCGTTTGCATTGACATAGAGTCAGCTGAGGTAAAATGGGATACCTCATAAAGAATAGCTTTAATTGCCGCAACACCATCCTCGGCCTTCTAGTCCAGTCAATGAAGTCTAAAGTAAGAGAATGCAATTTCTGGCACATGAACATGAAAATATGATCATCACTGGTGAGAGCGACAGCCGGGCTGACAATGAGTGAAAGTGAGATAGCCTACGTTATACACAGCGGCGTCCATACCCCTACTACGGGCATGCGCATCGGATCGCGTGCGGCACAAAAACGGAAAATATTTCATTATAGCGTTTTATGTCAATTTTCGTCATTTCAAAGTTTGTTTTTCATATTTTTCTGGAGTTGCCTGGCGTGATGATCTCTGACTCAATTAATTATTGAGAAAAAGTAAAATATGTAAAAAACATAAAAAAACATTTTTCCAAGATTGATTGATCCGATTGATCTTAATTTTTAATATGTTTTGAGGGCCGATAATAGCTCCAAGAAAAAAAAGAGTTATATAGCTCCATAAGAGCCTTGAAAAAAATAATTTTATTAAAATTTCCTTTCTCAACCATGACACAATTTTGTTACAATTATAAAGCTATTTTTTTTCAAACCTTCTGTATTTTCCTATAACACTATGAATTTTTTAAATTTTTTAAACAGGTACGCTAGAAACAAATGAAAACCACTTTTTGGCCCAAATGATGAATTTGTTGATATGTTTTGAGGTTTCATTCTTGTATTTTAACGCATATTCATGTAATATGTATCTATTGAAAATAATAATTTATATTCGAAACAAAAACAGACATTTTTTTGTCAAAGTCAACAACTGAACCAGTTAAATATTAATAATCAATTTTATCGTAATTTTAACAAATATTTAATTGGCTTAATTTTTTATTTTGGCAAAAGATGTTTTTTATGGTTTTGAATATATCTCACTTGCACTTAGCGTGGCTGTCTCTCTCACCAGTGGTGATCATATTTTCTTACTTTCGACTTCATTGACTGGACTATTCGGTCATTTTAATGTGATTAATTTTCGTAATCGCTGAGCCCCCAATATTTTTGTTAATCCGGGCTCCTCATAAATGTCCTAAAAGCCGAATTAGTGGATGAACCTTTGCAAAAGTTAAATTGTAAATATTTAAAAAATTAATATGGCCTAATAAATGAGTAAATGACCTAATAAATATAGCCTATTAGGCCAATATTTGAATATTGGCTTAAAATTAAAAATAAATTAATAAACATATACATAGAATAAATAAAAAAAGATCGAATAAATCAATCAAGGAAAACATTTAAAATAAATTTATTTTAACTAAATAAATGATAACTTTCGATGTGGACCTAGTTTTTCGATCCATTAACTGAGATACGATTTAATTTCCTTTGGATTTCGCGTAAATCGCCAACTAAAACGTTTTTTTCTGTTCATATCAGACTGCATGTTACACTGAGAAAAAAATGGATGAATATGCAAAATCGTTAGTTGAATACGGGCAACTAAATATTTATTTGGTCTAATTAAATAAATAGTTTCTTGAATAATTCCGCGCTTCGGTTGACCAAAATATTGTTCAGGCAACAAAAATTTGGATTGTACAACTAAATATTTAGTTGCACGTATTCAACTAAACGATTTCGCATATTCAAACATTTTTTTTTCTCAGTGTAGGAATATTATTATTTTATATTTTTCATGTCCCATTTTGCCTCCACATCCCCTATCGATACGTGTGACTCTGTACAATCGAAATGTGCTAACTATACATTTTCGAACTGTGTTACTGCAGAGTAACCGGTACAGAAATCGTTCGACCACCGCCCGGAATGCCCGGATATGTGTCACCAGGACAAAAAAACTGCGGCCATTTCCTCGTGTATTCCCGCAGGAGTAAGTTACTGTCGAAAAATCTTTTTGGCGCTTGGTGGTGAGAACGATAAAAAGAGAGTTAGCGAGAGAGGGGAAGAAAAGCCACCCAGGAAGAACTGGCAGTAAAATGCGCTCGGCAGGACCTCTGGGGAGGCCAATGAAAAATGGGACTCGGACGAGACAGTAAGAGGTTGTTTCAACCCCATCCAGCCTTATTTCAACTCGCTCTCGGTATTCCTCGAACCTCCCTCACCCGTTGAGAGTTTAACCAAACGTTGGGAAATAACTTTTGTACTGAGAGAAAGAAAAAAAAGGTGAGATGCAGAGAGAAGGAGTAGCTTGAATGGTCCCGCGAGTCGTAACGTCGACGAAACCCCGCGTGTTTCCCACAACACTAATGTTATTTTTCCCCCCATTTTTTTTGAAAATCCTGTCAGCCATGCTTTATTAGACATCCTTCGAGAACGTTGGAATAGAATCTTGTGTTTTTTTTCACCGAAGGAGAAGAAAAATAAGGGAGTGAATCGCTGTCTCCGCCATATTGAATTTTTTCGACGCATTTTTATTTCAATTTTTTTTCTCATGAACTATCAACAGTGTGTTTCATTAACCTTCCCGTGAATACTTGCAGCCCTTGTTAATTTTTAGTAGGGAAAAACTATTGTTTGCAAAAATAGCGGTGTAAAATAAATAAATAAATCGCCGTGGATAGATAAGTAAATTGGTAATAATTTACACCAAATTGTGTAGGAGCCCTCGCGAGTAAGTCGTTATCTTGAGGAAGTTCTTCTGAGGGTGTTAAAATAAGGGACGAAACCGCGAGAGATTCAAATTGGGACAGGGGCGATGAATGCAACGCGTCTCGACGAACTACCCCTGAAAATATAATCGTTGGTATCGCGAGGAAGATAAAGTTTGCTTTGTATTATCCTTGCGATTGGATTGTGAATTATATTGATTCGTAGAAATAATAGAAGGGTTGATTTGCTTTTTCTTGACTTTATATTCTTACCTTCGTTATAGGCAAAAAAATTCAAAAATCAGTGAGCAAAGTAATTGGAGAAATTTTTGAAGTCAACCTCGAAAGTAGTTGGAAGATCTTTAGTAAATTTATTTAGCGCCCAAAAATTAAAATATAGTCAATGAAATTCGAGAAATTGACATGAGTATGTAATAATTTGATCACATAATACAGGTTATAGTTTTCAATCAATTAAAAACAAACTTACTCTGCATACGTCGAATATCACGTCGAAAAATAAAAGTTTTGTATTAAAAGTTTGCACGTCGGCGAGAAATCAAAGCGATCGTCCCTGAATGAAAAATTTTGATATAGTTCGATTCCAGTAAAGATGGGAAACTTCGGAAATGGCGGGACAGCTCTCGATAAATCGATGAATTAAAACCCCCTTTTCCTAATTTTCTCATAAATTATTTTAACTTGAATTGATTGACCTGATGTGAGAATGAAAGCGTCCGAATTACAAGAAAAGTTACTTGGATTCGTCCAGTTTTTTTTATAGACTCGTTTCATTGATTTGAGACTGTTAAAATCCAAAAACTTTTCTTGCCCACGTTTGCAGTCACTGAAAAACATTTTCCATAAAAATTATCAAATATTCCCTTCGATATGAATAATTTGCAAAAATAATGGAATTTTCAAATTCACAATATTGAACCCCGTAGTAAAAAACTCCATTGAATCGCCAATGGCAACCAATGGTCCTCATACGACTCCATTGGACAATGAATGGGGACCCATTGAGATTTCCGCATTTGTCAATGGTGTACAGGGCTGACCATTGATCAGTGAATGGGTATCCATTGAACATCAAATGCGGATGAATCGAATGATCATCATTACTCAATGATGCTCATTGGAAAGCCAATGCGGATGAATCGAATGATCATCATTACTTAATGATGCTCATTGGAAAGCCAATGCGGATGAATCGAACGATCATTATTACTCAATGATGCTCATTGGAAAGCCAATGCGGATGAATCGAATGATCATCATTACTCAATGATGCTAATTGGAAAGCCAATGCGGATGTATCGAGCAATCAGCATTGCCCAATGGTGTCCATGGGGAGGTAAATGCTGATGAACGAAATGATCCGCCTTACCCAATGATGTTTATTGGAAAGTCAATGCGGATGAACTGAAAGATCAGCATTTCCCACAGATGTTCATTGGAACCCAAATGCGGCTAACGATGAAATGATCAAAATAATCAGTCGATAGATTCTTAAAAAGAGTGTATGAATTAATAATGATGAGTAAATAAAATATATATATGCAACTGATTCTATACGCTCGTTATTTTTTCTCGGAAATTGCATATATGAGCTTCAGTCATTTCTATTAAATGTAATAATATATATATGTATATATAATGCGTATATAATTATTGGTCGTTATGCTAATATTAGCATTATGATTAACCTTACTTACTGATAACTTACATCATTTGATTATTTAATGCGTAATTCCATGTATATATAGCAATCATATGAAATAATCTCCATTGATGATCCCATTTATTCCCCATTGCCCACAAAAACCAATGCAGGTGAATGGCGAATTACCTAGGGAGATTGTCTCCATTGAATCCTCATGGGATAATCCCCATTCCGTTTCAAATGGGGAATTCAATGGCGAAAATCCCCTTAGGCAATTCGGCATTCATCTCCATTGGTTATTTTGGCAATGGGGAATGAATGGGGATTTTTCAATGGCGACGAATGGAGTTTTTTACTACGGGACGATTTACATTTATTTACTATTTTTCAAGTGATGGATTTAGGATGTAAAAATGGTTCTTTGAAGCTCTCAGATACCAATCATAAACAAATTCCTACTCATTAAAAAATATTTGACATTTAGAAACTGATCAGATATATTAATTCCCTCAATAAAAGTAATTTTGGCAAATTATTTTATTTTTATTTTCCGTCACTGTCAATTACGAAGAATTGATTACTCGATTTTTTACGGTAAAAAGAGAATCAGAAATGTATTTTAAGGGTTTCAAATCTTAATCCCATAAAAAATTATCGGCCATTGAAAAATAATTTTTATAAATTTAAATAACTGCCAATTTCATGGGATTGATAGTTATTGATTTTTTTAAATGTGAGAAGACTAAGTTTTTTTTCACGTTTTCTTTAAACCTTATTGATGCCAACTGGACGCGTACCGTAAAACGGGGTTACTTTGACTTTGGGGGTTACTTTGTGGTTTTTTGGGGCTACTTTGGACGAGCAGAAAAACACGGTGAAAGCGTGTGCGCAGTAAACCCTCGTGACCTTGTGGGGTAGGAGAGGGTGTGTGGAGTGGGTAGAAGAAGAAAAAAAGTCATTCATAAACCAGGTACACAGATGTATGTGTAACAAGCCAATATGTCCGAACATTCGATGATGTCGTTCGCAAGAAGGGAATAAAGAAGGGCAAGAAGAACGACTGTTGGTGTTACGTCTATTACATCTGTAAGGCCCGGATATCAAGTCATAAGTCCTACCTTAAGATCGAACTTCCTATGGAAATCAAGTTGGAACTTAAGATCGAACTTAAGTTCCAATTTAAGATGAATCGTGAGTTGAACTAAAGTGCCATTATAGTTCATACTTAAAGTTCAAACTTTTCAGATCGATCTTAAGTTCAAATTTAAATTTGGTTTGAAGTTCTAACTTAAGACTCATCTTGAGCTTAAACTTAAGTTTGATCGTACTTAATTATTGTGACAACTAATTTGAAATAACATGGTTGAGGGAGGTGATGAAAGAAGTTTGATCGAACTTAAGTTCATGCTCAAGATGGATCTCAAGATCAAACTTCAAACCAAATTTAAGTTCGAACTTAAGATCGATCTGAAGTTCGCATTAAAGTTTGAACATAAGTATGAACTTATAATGATACTTAAGTTCAAATTTAAGATGAATCTTAAGTTCGGTCTTAAATTTCAACTTGAGTTCAATAGAAAGTTCGATCTCAAGTTTGATCTTAAGAACTTAAAATTCGGGCCCAAGTATTTGGTATTTTTATGTAAAATATTTCTTCAATAAAAATGACGAAATGATTGTCAAAAATCGTTGTTTTTAATTTAATTTCATGTATAATGTATAAAATACAATTGTTTTTTATCAAAATGATGTCAAAGCTGCATTTACACTTTGGATCTTTCATCTTTGACATAAGTTGCATTTCAATGCCTCTCCAAAGTAGCCCCACACTCGGGGTTACTTTGGCTTTTTTTTCTAAATATATAAAATTGTGATGGTCTGGTGGGGCTTGCAATTGTTATACATTTTATAACCAAAGGACACATTGTTCTGTTCGAACAACAAAAATTTAAGTTTAGACCTTACCAAAAAGTTACGACCAAAAAACTTCCGAAACATGAACAAAGTAGCCCCGTTTTACGGTAAAATGTAAAAAAAACTCAAATCTGTTAAGAAAAAGTATCCCAACTCTCCTGGAATTAGGGTCCATCATATACACTGCCGTCCAAATGTTTGGAAACACTTGCTCTGATTCCGCCTGATTTTGTTATTTTCAACAAGCTTTATTTTGTATTCAGCTTTATTTTGTTATTTCCAACAAATTATTTCTATTTTTTCAAAAACCGGCCGGTACGTCTTTTCAAACATGGTCATTTTTCGACTTCTTTTTGGCGTTGAAATTTTGGTGCACGACCCATGAAAATTCATTTCAACTATTTTTCGTATCAAAAACTCGTGAGGGAGAGTGTAAGCTTCAATTTCGTTTTCTTTTAAGTTTCGTACGATTTTCATTTGCAAAAATATTCAATTTTTCGCAAAAAACGACCATATTTATAAAATGTAGCGTAACTGTAAAACTACTAGGTTTTCGTGAAATCACTAAGAGGGTCAAAAGTTGCATACATTTATTTTAAATTCAATGCAGTTTTTTGAGAATTTTTTTTCAAAATTTATTTTTTAGAAAATTTTTCTTGCTAACGAGATATTTTTTTACAATCAGTTCTCTTATCTCATCTACACAGCTTTTTCATCGAAAAACCCGTGTAGATGAGGTAATAGACCCGATTGTTTAAGATAAAAAAATATCTCGATAACAGGAAAAATGTTCGAAAAAAATGCTGAAAAAAAATTCTGAAAAAATTAGTAATTTCACGAGAATTCCGTAGTTTTAGAATTATTTCATTTGATAAATATGGTCGTTTTTCGCGAAAATCTTAATATTTTTGCGAAAAAAAGCGTACGAAACTTCTTAAAAAACAGTATTGATGCTTATATTCCCCCCCATAAGTTTTTCATGCGAAAGAAAGTTTGATTTTATGATTTTCCCGGGTACCGCCTGAAAAGGCCCCGATAAGGCAATTACAGGTTTTTCCGTTTAAAATTCAATAGGGCCTTAATAAGGAAATCAAAGCAGGGCCTGGTCTGGTTTAAATAGGTTTCCGGTTTTAAATTCAATAAGGCCTTGATAGATACGGGAGAGTGGGGTACAATGAGCCACTTTTTTGTAAAGAATTTTTACTGTTGCTATGGTAGTCTGATTGGAAAAACAGCTATTAAAATCGGTTTTTCTAGACGTTTAAGCGTATAATAAAGATATTATCTTTTTTGAAAAAAGGTTGAAAATACCAGAATAATTGGATTCGAAAAGATTTGCAGAATGGCACATTGTACCCCACTGCCCACACGGAACCGAGTGTCCATTGGACGTCCATCTATCATCCATAGATCCTTAACACGTCTACATCCACGATGGACGTAATGCGGACATCCATTGAACATCCATGGTATACTTTTGATTGGACAAAACGCAATGGATCACACAGGACGTATATTGTATGTCCACGACACGTACTATTTCTTGAGCTACAAATATACACAACACGGCCATCCATGGTATGTCCATAGGTAGACATTAAATAGCTTTTAATTCAGGATAGTAATTGAACATCCACTGGACGTTCCAGGTTCGTAAACGAAAATCACATTCGGAGGACGTCAATTGAACGTCTATCGGATGCTCCATGTAGGATTTCATATAGACGTGAACCTGGAACGTCCAATAGATGTCCAATTACGATACTGAATTAAGAGCTATTGAATGTCTACCTATGGACATACCATAGATGGCCGTGTTGTGTATATTTGTAGCTTAAGAAATAGTACGTGTGTGAACATACAATATACGTCCTGTGTGATCCATCGCGTGTTGTCCAATCCAAAGCATTCGTCCTTTAGATGTACATTTAAGTATTTCGGGCAGCTGTGATATGGGTACGCCGATTGACCGTCGTATGTACGTACAAATTACGTCTATCGAAGGATAACGCGGAAGTTTATTCGACGTCCACGACACATATTTTTGGAGCTATAAATATATTCCGCGCGTAACTTAACAGCCAGGGGACGTCCAATAATCATTTAAGTTGGATGAAAATTTCATTCCGGGGAAGTCCATGGGACATTCCTTAAACCACTATCGGAGATGCGAAACGGCAGCGATTCTATGTGCTGAAAAAGTTTCGTATACGTACCCTTAGATATTTTTTAGAGGTACCTATAGACCACATAAAGTGACATTTAATGTACGTATTTAAGACGAATGCCAATGGTGCAAAAGATATCTAATGATCATCTATTATACGTCCCTTAATTTAAACGCTATTGATTACACATTATCCATTAATTATAAATTTCATTACGATTATACATTATTCAAGGTTTGTGAGACAAAGATATATAAGTATATCAGCAAACTACATCGTATAAGGTTTTTACATGCATAAGTTTCTCATAAGTCAAGTTAGTGTAGGTAGGTAGGTAGGTAGGTAGGAGATTAGAAAAGTTAAGCAGCACCCCTTGAATCCAATACTTGGATGGGTGACCGCAGTGTGAAAAATCGAAATCTATTTTTTTTTCTTTTTTTCTGTAAAATATGGATATCTCGTAGGCCCCGAATATTATATAATCAGTAACAAAGTTTATAATTAATTAATAACGTGTAGTTAATAACGATTAAATTATTTAAATAAAGGGACGTATAATGGATGATCATTGGACATCTTTCGGATCACTGGTTTATTCGTCTTAAATACGTAAATCAGACGTCATTTTTTGGGGTCTAGCCCGTCTAAAAACCGTCTCAAGGTACGTATAAGGGATGTTCCCAGTACATAGAACAGGTGCCGTTTCGCACTTCTTTTAGCAGTGATAGGGATACTCATAGACGTCCCTGGGATGGAGCATTCATCCACCATGTATGGATATTGGACGTCCCATGGCCCTAATGTTCCGTGTGGGTGGTGGGGTACAATGAGCCATTCATGTTCTATGTGTTCAACCTCAACAAAATTTGACAAAACATCGACATCATATATAATTCGCGCCAACTTCGTGGTGTTCGTGGTCAACGGGAAATATCGGCTCCTTGTACCCCACAAGTCGTTGGCTCATTGTACCCCACTATGAAAAAATTTGAATATTGATAAAAATCATTATTAATTAAGAGACGAACAGAAAAATACAAGTGAACAAGTGAATCATGAATAATAACACTATCGATTAAAACTTGAAACACGAGGTGTCACGGAGAGTGAAATTATATTTTACGTTTCTCTGGCAAGTGAATTTTTTTTCCAGGGCACAAATCAATAATTTTTTTAAAAAAAATTTTATGAGCTGCTATTGACGTTTTTTTAGGTTTGATGAAATTCAATATAAATTGTGGTCCTACACAAAAAAATTCAATTTTTACAAGCTACAAACCTCCGAGAAATCGCATGTGGCTCACAGTGCCCCGTGGCTCATTGTACCCCACTCTCCCTTAAATCAAGGCAGGGCCCGGTCTGGATTGAATAGGTTTTTCAGTTTAAAATTCTATAGGGCTTTGATATGGAAATCAAGGCAGGGCCCGGTCTGGTTTAAATAGGTTTCCAGTTTAAAATTCAATAGAGCCTTGATAGGTAAATCAAGGCAGGGCCCGATCTGGTTTTAATAGGTTTTCCAGTTTAATATTCAATAGGGCCTTGATAGGTGAATCAAGGCAGAGCCCGGCCTGAATTAAATAGGTTTTCTAGTTTAAAATTCAATAGGGCCTCGATAGGGAAATCGAGGCAGGGCCCGGTCTGGTTTCAACAGATTTGCCATTATATATTTAAACAAGGACTTTATAGGTAAATCAAGGCAAGGCCCGATCTGGTTTAAATAGGTTTTCCATTATATATTTAAATAAAGGCTTTATAGGTCAATCAAAACAGGGCCTGGTCAGGTTTCAATAAGTTTTCCATTATATATTTAAACACGGGCTCTATTGGTAAATTAAGCCATAGAGCCCGGTTAAGCTTAACATGGATTCCCAACAATAAATTTAAATAAGGACTTGATAGGTTAGCCAGCACAAGACCCAGTTTGGTGCATTCAAAGAATAAGATAATGAAAATAAAATTTAATACATATATTCAATATGATATACATACACATACTTGCATCCGATTTTTCAAGTAATATGAAGTAATTACTTCATATTACTTAAAAATATACTTAGACAATATAAATTAAGTAATAATATTCATTATTATTATTATTATTATTATTATTATTATTATTATTATTATTATTATTGTTGTTATTATTATTCATCTGATTCAATTAATATTCGATTTTTATGAATTTAGTAATACCATACTAAGTAAGTACATAATACCATACCTAATACTATTTTAGTACATATTTATTTTTCGGCCTGTGTTCTATAAATAGGATATTTACATCAGTTTACCCACATGAAAATAAAATATATCGGCAAATATTACGGAAAATATATTTTTGGATATATTAAGTATATTTTGTCCGAAAATGTATTACAAATGTGATTTTAGGTATATTTTTAATCTATTTAAAAATATTACAATATAAATATAAAAAATGTATTGAAGATATATACTAAATGCATCAAACATATATATTAAGTATACGTTTTATATATTTTCGATATAATTTTAATACATGTTTACATATACACAATATATGTTTTTACATATATCAAAAAATATATTTTTATGCACAATAATCATATATCTAAAATATATTTAATATATATTTCAAAGAAATATTTTCTGCCGAAAATGTACTTATCACGAATATATTTTTGAGTATATTTCTTATATGGAATATACATCTTATATATTTAATATATATCTGATGTATATTTTAGATACATCTAAAATGTATATAAAATATATAATGTACACTTCAAATATATTTTAAATATATTTTTACGTATATCGAAAAATATATTTTCCGGTATATTATATTTCCGTGTGGGTATCAAAAGTAGTCGATGGTGCAGCGGTTAGTGTCCCAATCTTAGGTCGTTATTTAGGCTCGATAGGTAGGTAGGTTTCAAATCCCAGTCTGGTCCGGATCCGGATATTCTAGGATCCGCAAATATGCAAGAAAACAATATCAGTCAGAAAAATTCACGAATTTTCAAATGATCTTTTTTTTCAATTTATTGTATATTGAATTTGAGGATATACATAAAAACGAGGGTTGCGGGTTCAAACCCCACTGATGACAAAATTTTTTTGTTTTCTTCAAACTTTTTTTTTCGTTATTTGATCCTTAGAAACTATCAATTGTGAATATAGAACTGAATTTCAACGCAACAACTGATAAATATATGGAAAAAATGAATAATTCTCTTTTAAGGGTCCCGATACGGAATCTTCTAAGGGCCCCGATATGGCATTTTGTAAGGGCCCCGATATGGCATCTTTTAAGGGTCCCGATTTGGCGTCTTCTAAGGGCCCCGCTTAATAAAGTAGGACAATCCCTAACGGAACCTGAACGGGTTTCCCTGTCGGGCCCCTATATTTATCCGGGAAAATTAATCGGGCCCCTATGAGTCCCCTAACAAAATTTCCACACGGGCGCTTATTGAATTGAAATATCTTTATTTTTAAAAGAGCAGTGAAACTTTTAGTGCGAAGCGGAATCGTGGCGAGTGTTTCCAAACTTATGGATGTCAGTGTATGTGTGTATAGCGAAACGTTTTAGACAACGTATTCCGGAATCGTTGATACCTTTTTCGTTTGAGCACTCGAGATAGTTCGATTGCCACTTCTTTTTTAGTTTTTTAGAGGAATAGTAGGGAGAGGCTGAGAAAAACGAGATTCGATTATGCGTTCGAGATCGAGGGTGTCACACGGCTCGCAGTTTTGATGGAGGAGTAAACGAGGTCGCTCCTTGTTAAAAAAGACACGAAAGTGTCGTCAACGCTGAATTTGTCCCACATTTTTATCCACAGCAGGGAGAGAATGATTTTTTTCTTGTTTTACAAATAAATAATTATTGTTATCATTATTATTATTATTATTATTATTATTATTAATAATAACGATAATAATTGTTATGAATAATAATAATAATTACTATTATCTTCCAGCATTTTCTGGCGAGTCTTCACAGGTAAGTTCAGTCACTCAATATTTGAACAGAACGAGTGCATAATAAGTGCCCTTTTTCTCGATTTTATTACATGAATTTTTTATTCAATAATACCAATCAATCAAACCATGCACTTTTTTCAATTTATTTCTCTGAAGAAAGAAAAACCGGTAATTTCCTCAAATTTCTTCACTATACCTTTTTCTAATGATAAAAATGTTGCAATAAGAAACCAGCCCGTTAACAATACTTGCACCTCAAAATTTGTTATCTGTTGAAAATTTTACGAGCTACAATTAAAAAATGTACGCAAATCGGCGAAATTTTTTGAAACGATACGCAAAAAATTACCCGCACAAATTTGACACAATTAAATTAAATATTTATATTTATTTGTGACACAGGAATTCATAATTCCTGCGTAAATTAACGAAGTTGCAAATTGCCTCTAATATATTTATCCTTCACCGTCTGATTTTTAAATAATTAACAAGAGACAAGATTTTTCTACCCCTCAATTTTTTCTAAATGCTTTTTCTAGCCTGACAAATCCGTACCTTGTCATAGAGACGAAAATAAACACAAGCGACACATCTTCATAAAAACCACGTGACAAAATTTTATGGCTCAACTCAAGATTAATGTGAAAATAAATAATGACACCGGAGAAATAAATATCATCTTCACATTTGAAAAACTGCACCAATCAATTTTGATGTGAAAAAACAAATTGGACTGTGAAAAAGTTTGATACAAATTGAAATAAATTTTCTTTTCTTCTCGGTTAAATTTGTTCAGTATCATTATGAATATCGTTAAATATATAAAATATCGTTAATAATTATGTAAAATATCATTCAAATGTTCCTCTTTTATGTGCTTAAAATTTTGAAGAATATAACTTATTAATTATTTAAAAAAATATATATATGCTTCTTTTAACCTTCATAACTTTTAACCTTCAAAATCGAAGCTTTATCGAGATTTTTATTAAAGTTCATGATTGGAAAGTCTTTGAAATCAATTTAAATCACTTGCAAGTCTCAAAATCAAGTCTCGAAATCAAGTCTCAACATCAAGTCTTGAAATCAATTTATTTCAAATTGAAATAAAATTTCTTTTATTCTCGGTTGAATTTCTTTTGCATGATTAGAAATATAAAATAAAGCTTACCGTGCCGACGATCCTGGCATGCGGACAGTCGTCGCTGTCAATATCAATCTCACCAACAATCATCGTCGACTTTCCAATTTTCGCGCGCTGGGAAATCCCATGCCTCACACTTGGAAAATTGTCACGGGAAGAAAAATTGTCATCACCCGCATTTTCTTCACGACATCGTAAAAAAACTTTCGAGCTTGTGAACGCATTATCACCACTAATTACGGATTAAATCTCAAATCACACTCGTATTGTCCAGAGTATCATTTTTTTTCTAAACATCACACGAAATCCTAAAACTTCAGACTATAAATTCCTGGCAATCAGCAGAAAGTCTCTCGAATTTCATTGATTATAAATTGATGAGAATCTCATTGATCCTGATATGACGGATGCGAAGAGCATATCCGCATTCATTAGGAACCGGCTTATCACGTATGAAAAAAAGAAAGAAAACAGTGAGGATCCCCGTGCAATGGACTCGCGAGAATCACGTGGCGAGGCCACAACTCGTACTGGCGCTCGGCACATCTAGTCAGACAGCTGACGAAGAGGAGAGAAACGGAGCACCAGTACCAGAGAGCAGCGTTGGCGTCCTCTCTTCCACCCTCTCTGAAGTTACGGGCCATCATCATCCCCCCGACGCGCGCGAGACTTCATCCCTCCGCGAGGGAAGAGGTACTGAAAAAAGCCACGTTTTTTCAAGTACCTACCCAGAAACAGCAGGACCATCGGGGGCTTTAACACACAACGTGAAACGGTAGATACCATATCAAACTATATCATGTCCACTTGTGCGACTGGCAGAGTCCCCTAAAAATATCCCCTAAATAAATAAAAATGATACTCGATCAATCTTTGAGTTCGGAGCAGCAATATGTTACTCGCACATTGGATCGAAATGGGTCAGCTCAATGTAATAGCTGATAAAACACAGCCTCCCAATGATAAGAAACACTGATACGAAACAGGGAATCACTTGATCCGATATCCCGTATCCCGTGTCCTTTATTGATATAAATAATCGCGTTATAGGATACTCATCCGCTTGTGAAAAGAGCAAGGAACTCGATATTTTGGAGAGGAAGGGTGTGTGACTATAATCTGGACGAATAAGTCAGGTTTTGTTCCGATCAAAAGGGAGGGATGTAAGCTAAAATCGCTGAGTTCGGAATTTCTTCACTGAAGTGGACATGCCATTTGGTCAAGGCCGTATTCCGGTCTAGGGACGATGAAAAAAATATACATTTTTACCATTCTCTTTTTTGACAACGTATTTTTTAATATTTTGACAACATACAAGACAAATTTCGAGAAAAAAAATCAAAATTAAATAAGTTCCAAGCTAGTAAAGTTGGGGGTAAAAAAGGGTGTGCTGGCTAGCACGATTGCAATCTTTCTAGTCATCCGATCCCGTGTAAAAAAAATTAGTCTTTGTTAAGTCTACGATAAGTCTCTCACGTAGTCTACGAAAAGTCTCGCTAATGAAACAATATAGATTTCTGATATAGACTTTTTAACGAAATGTACATTCCACAATAAGTGTCTCATAAGTCTTTATTCTAATAAGTCTACATTCATATAGACTAATAAATCTATATGAACGTGAATTCATGACCCGCTCTCATTTAGGCTCTCAAAAGTCATTTTTTTAAATATGAATATCGACTTATGAGTATCAGTCGATATTTATGTAGACTTATAAGTCTACATAATATAGACTTGGGGTCGGGACTTTACAACTGAATGAGAATTCATTAACTGAACTTATTTTATCTCTCAAAGTCAAAAGTCTCTCTTTTAGAATAAATACAAATCACATCTGTATTTATTCGCCGCAAATTTAATTCCAGGATTCCTGACCCCTCATAAGTTAAGTGACCGCTCATAATTTAATTCCAGGACTCCTGACCCCTCATAACTTAATTCCAGAATTCCTGACCCCTCGAAGTTAAGAGGGGACAGGGGCTCTGAAATTAAGTTATGAGGGGTCACTTAACTTATGAGGGGTCAGGAATCCTGGAATTAAATTTGCGACGAATAAATACAGATATCATTTGTATTTATTCTAAAAGAGAGACTTTTAAAAGACTTTTGGGCAACGAAATAAGTTCGATTCATGAATTCTCATTGAGTTGTGAAGTCCCAACCCAAATCTATATATTGATGTAGACTTATAAGTCTATATAAATATCGACTTATACTCATAAGTCGATATTCATATTTTAAAAAAATGACTTTTGACAGTCTAAATGAGAGCGGGTTATGAATTAACGTTCATATAGATTTATTAGTGCATATGAATATAGACTTATTAGTTTATAGACTCATGAGATACTTATTGTGGAATGTAAATTCTCTTCAAAAGTCTATCTCTGAAGTCTATATTGTTTCATTACAGAGACTTTTCGTAGACTATGTGAGAGACTAATTGTAGACTTCATATAGACTAATTTTTTTTACACGGAATACAACATTTTAAAAAAATTGGCAAAATGGCGGCTGTCTGAACGAAAAAAGGAGTTTTTTCACTCTTTTTTTCGTAGTTATTCATTTTTTACAATAGCCCGTGCGTGAAAATTCTAGGGAAGCCCTAACTTAAGTCGGGACCTTGTCGGGCTTGAACGTGGATGCCCTGTCAGGAATTGCCCTTACACCGCCAGGTTGGGCCCCGACAGGGCAATGCCAAGGTTACCAGGGCTATTTACAATATGGCTGACGTAAGGCAACCCGTTGAGAACCATGTCGGGCTTAAACGTGGATGCCCTGTCATGAATTGCCATAACACCGCCAGGTTGGGTCCCGACATGGCAGTGCCAAGGTTTCCAGGCTACTTACAATATGGCTGACTTAAGGCAACCCGTTGAGGACCTTGTCGGGCTTAAATGTGGATGCCCCGTCATGAATTGCGATAACACCGCCAGGTTGGGCCGTGACAGGACAATGCCAAGGTTGCTAGGCTTACTTACAATATGGCTGACCTAAGGCCACCCGTTGAGGACTTTGTCGGGCTTCGATTGGGCAACCCATATTTAAAGGAATTGGTATAATTACAACAGCACCAAATCGGGCCCAAATAGGGCGAAAGTATCGGAGCCCTAATTATTTCAAACATGGCACTGACGAGGCAACCCTTTAAGGGCCTAATCGGGCTTCACGGGGAGTTAGTTCCGAAACTCGCCATGAGATGTCGCATACGACGTGCGCTCTCTCCCATACGGAATATGCAAATAGTATGCTTATATAGCCGAAGTGGGAACACGGGTTGTATTCGACACCGCAGTCAGGCCTCTCAGGAAGTCATACCCGCAAGATTTCTACATAGAAATCCTCTGCTTTATACTTTTATTAATTATTAATAATTATTATTAATAATAATAATATATTATTATATTATATAATAATAATTATTAATAATATATTATCAATAATTAATTATTAATAACAATAATAATAATAATATTATTATTAAAATAATTCAATTTTACAATCTACACGCATAGCGATACTACGTACATACTAGGGCCCTATTGGGCTTCCAGTCAAGGGCCCGAAGTAAGTTAAGGAAAACCAATCGGGGCCTCAATCAAATTAACGCACGCGGGAGTAAAAAAAATAATTTCGATACATAAGTGGCAGGGGCGATAGAGAATTATATATTGAAGATTGGTAAAAAATTTCAAACAAATCGGTTGAGTAGAACTTGAGATATCATGTCAGCCGTGTTGAAAAAAGTAGTTTTGAGAAAAACGTCTATAGTCCGTTTTGCTCTGACGTGACCGGCATAGTTGCTGTGTCACTAAAATAGCTATAACTCTGTAAATTATTGAAATAAAAAAATTTCTTACCGAGGATGTATTCTTAAAGGTCTAAATCTTAAGAATATGGAATAAAAATTGATTATTTTTTAATTCTAGACGAGAATACCCGCTTAAAGTTGCGCTTCGACGTGACGGGTCGAACTAAAATAGCTATACTGCGTCACTAAAATAGCTATAACTCCGTAAATTATTGGAATCCAAAAATTTATTTTCGCGAAGATATTCTTAAAGGTCTAAACTTTAAAAATATGAAAAAAACAAGATTGATTTTTTTTCAAAATTCTAGACCAGAATACCGCCTTCATTGTTTTCTGATATTATAATTTATCTCCATAACTCGATTTCATATTGAAATTTCTTCTGTGCTTTTGTCCAGACGAAATAATGCTGTATAAAGAAAAAAATATAGAGATTAAAGTGAACGAAAACATCCTGTGTATAGGGAATTTGCAAATTGCTGCCTCATCTTTCGCCCTTGAAGTTTTGCTTATGAAGAAGCACGTATTGATCGTCATACTACTTCGTAAAGGAAGTTTTGTGGACTCTGTGGAAACGATGAGGAAGCAATGGGCACATTTCGAATTTGCAGAATTTTTTTATAGTCTTCCAATTAAATTTATCGTCCGGACCGTGGAAAAAATATTATCAGGTGTAAAAATAGGGATATTAATAAATGAAAGGTTACAGATTGAAATGTAGTTTATGATGTAACTGATTAATTGCACGTGGATTAAAACAGGTATAAATAATTTTTCATCAATAAAAATTGCGATTTTTGAATCTTTGGTTCTCGAACCTCAAAATTTTAGTGTAAATAATGTTTAAACAAGGTAAATGATGAAAAGTCTCATTGCAATTTGTTTTTACTAAGAAACTTATAAAATCTTAATATTTATATGATATTACAATATTTTATGTACTTGTCTTATTTTAATGAATGTGATTTACCCAAAAATACTTTGACTGTTTATTATTTCTTTTCCAAGCCGGTAAAGTAATTTTTTATAAAAATTATCCTATTTTCTCTGCATAGTCAGCGGCTTGTTAATAGTGAAGAAAAATATTTTTATTTGTTTATATAGTTATTTTGTTCAAAAATTAATTAGCAAGAATATAATTATAAATATTATGAACATTTTAAAGGACTTTGAAAAAAATTATCAAGTAGTTTATTACAACAATAACTGGGATCTATTGGTATTTATCATGAATATATAACAATAACAATATCTCAATTTCTCTCACGTTTTTTCATCCAACATTAAGGGCTGTTTTTTTTTCAAATTCACTTTATCGCTTCTTTCCATTGGATAAAGAGATACTGGAGATAAAAAACGGAGTTCAAGATGTGTGTGAGAAAGCACGTGCATCGAGGGATAAATTCACTAACGCAAAGAGTCTCTATAGGCCTATCTCTCTCGAAAAAGCGCATTTGTTACTGTCACGTCTTCGAGACCGCGAGCGATACTTCCCCAAGCGATAGCTTAGGCATTGGGAAAGTTAAAGAGAAGGGAAAAAAGATTGGCTTTCCGCAGCCTCTCGTTGAGAATGTGAAGAAGAGACCATTGCTTTCGTGAAACCAACACATTGGATTGCCCCAGTTCCCATGTGTTCCCTCTTTCAATTGTTCCACAAAATAAGGTGAATACAATGTCAACCCTCTATCAAACATTTACAAGTGCAAAATATAAACTGATGATTCTCAAATATTCCAGTTGTTTTTTTTAATTGAAGCAACTTATGTCACCAAAAACATATTCACATTGATGGCATTGTTTTTTTTACTTCTGCCTGTAAGTAGCTGAAATTTTGAAAAATAATATTGCTGGAAAATTGTCGCGCCTGGAAAATCTTGAGAAATTTCGAATTTTGAATTATAATTTTTTAACTCCTGCTGAATAAGCTCTACTGAAGACTCTTCTATGGTTATTTTGAATATGAACATTTTGTCTTGTGAAAAAAAAAATATTTGTACAAAATGGCATTATTTTAATGGCTTTACAATTTGTGCATTAATTATTTCATCAATAATGGTTGGTTTTTCTTTTGACAGACTGCAGTGAAAGTTTCTCCTCGCGTAACATCTTTTTGCCCAATTTTCGGAAATCAGGTTTTTCTTCAATCGAGTGTTTAATACACACTCACACATATATTCGAAGATCGAAGGCGCGGAAAATGCAGAGGAAAACTTGCGATGAAGACGCCAGAGGGAAATAGACAGAGGTACCTACGACGAGTGTCTATGTTTTTTTTTAGATTTTTTTTATGAGTCCAGCGCCAGATATCTCAATTTTAAAAAAATGAGAATCAGTTTTTAAGTAGATGTACCTTAAAACTATGGCCTAAGCAACAAAAATTATCGGACAAAATATTTTAGATTTTGAATGAACTTTTGACTTTAACAATAGAATAAAATAATTTCGTACAAAAATTCTATAATAAATGAAAAAAATCGATTTTCAAAGAAGTATGTCACGTTTGATTTTGCTCTAAATTTTTCTGAATTTTCTGTTGTTAGTGTGGACATACAGAAAAAATTGGCATCATGGGCCGCAAACTGGTTTAGAAGATACGGGCCGATTTGCATTTTTTTTTTAAATCTTTTATATTGATATGAATTGGATGATTAATTGGGAGAAACTTTGCAGGACTCTGAAAATAGTGAGGGTTTTGACCTTTTGCTGAAAACCTGTGGAATGCCTCAAATACACTGCCGTCCAAAAGTTTGGAAACACTCGGCCCGATTCTGCGCCGCGCATAAAGTTTTACTGCTCTTTTAAAAATTAAGATATTTCATATCAACAAGCAGCGTTTCAGAGGGGACATATTCAGCTTAATTTCTCTTTTTCCAAGACATTTTTTCGATTTTTCTTTAACCCGGTACGCTCTTTGAAACATCGTTTTTTGGCTTTTTTCTTGGTGTTGAAATTTTGCCGCACGATGCATGCAATTTTTTAAAAACTTTTTTTAGTGTGAAAAACTTGTGAGGGGTAGTACAAGCTTCAATTTTGTTTTTTTTTTAATTTTTGCACAATTTTTTTTCCCAAAAATGTTCAATTTTTCGTAAAAAACGACTATATGTATAAAATGTAGCGTAACTCTGAAACTACTAGATTTTCGTTCAATCAGTAAGACGGTAACAAGTTGTATAGAATCATTTTGGATACGATGAAATTTTTTCAGAATTTTCTTTGAAATTTCTTTTTTCCAATAATTTTTCCTATCAACAAGATATTTTTTATCTTAAACAATCGGGTCTCTTACTTCATCTAAAAGGCTTTTCTATCGAAAAACCTTATCTACACAGCTTTACCATCGGAAAACCCGTGCAGATGAGGTAAGAGATGCAATTGTTTAGGATAAACAAATATCTCGTTGACAGGAAAAATGTTGAAAAAAAAATGTTGAAAAAAAATTCTGAAAAAATTGCATTGCATGCAAAATGCAGCCGTTGTATTGTATGCAACTTTTTACTATCTTAGTGATTTCACGAAAACGAAGTAGTTTTAGAGTTACGCTACATTTTATGAATATAGTCGTTTTTTACGAAATTGAATATTTTTGCAAAAAAAATCGTACGAAACTTAAAAGAAAACTAAATTGAAGCTTCTACTCCTCCCTACAAGTTTTTCAAACAAAAAATAGTTTTTAAAAAATTTTATGGGTCGTGCGCCAAAATTTCAAAGGGCGTACCGGAATAAAAAAATCGAACAAGTTTTTTGGAAATAGCGAAATACCGCTGAATATTTCCTTTTTGAAACGCCGCTTATTGAATTGAAATATCTTAATTTTTAAAACAGCAGTAAAACTTTTTGTGCAGCGCGGAATCGGGGTGACTGTTTCCAAACTTTTGGACAGCAGTGTATACAGGGTGTTCAAAAAGTCCAGAAACGCCGAAATATCTCGAAGGGATGACGTTTTCATGAAAAAAGTTTCGAATGGAAGTTATCCTATCCAAGGAGACGAACATCGGGCAAATGAAAAATCCCCCCGGGGGTGCCCCCACGGGGGGGGGGGGGGGTAAACTCAAAAAATTTTAATGGCAATTCCCATTTTTTTCATTGGATTCAATTCTTCAGATGAAAAGAGAAATCGTTTGTCTGAATTTTTTTTTGTTTTAACTCCAAGATTGCTTGTGAGGGGGGGGGGTCAAAAATGCCTTCAAATGAAGAGGAAAATTACTAGGAAAATGTGAGGCGAAAGTGCCTTCAAATGAAGTGGGAAATTACTAGGAAATTGTGAGGCACAATTGTTTTGCCGGTCGTTCATCCTCGATTGACCAAAAACCACCCTCATCATCATAAACTCTAATAGACGGATGTTGAGGAAGCAAAATTGATGAACAATCCATTTTTGCAAGTGGATAAAAGGAATCCGCTTTTGATCCGATTCCACAACCCCAAACTACCAAAACTCCCTCCCCCCCAACGCTAATGCAAGGGGTCTTGCAAGAATATCTTCAATCTCAAATGAACATTGTTTTCAAAATCATGTTAAAATGCACAAATTCATCAAATGCGATTGAGAATCTCGTTAGAATTCAGTCCACACATCAGCATCGCTGTTATCAATCGCAAACTGTTGAAATGGCTCGAAGAAATTTCATAGACAGTTAATCAGTGGTTAATGAGGTCAATTGACAACTGTCAAACTTTAATACTCCCAGCACCATTGATGTTGGAGATAAAAAATAGAGCTAGCCTGTTAGTACAGTTTGACCGAAATTTTTCGAGAAACTGATTTTCAACCTCTTGGAAGGATGGTTCGCATGATCAAGGGTGTTGAAAATCATTGCAGAGAGGGATTTATGTGACCATCGTATTGGCAATCTGCGAAAGTGGGGGGGGGGGCATACCGTCTCATTCATTGCAACGAAAAATTTCAATTTCAACCCTTTGGGGGGGGGGGGGAGTTTTGGTAGTCTGAGAGTTGTGGAATCGGATCAAAAGCGGCAGAGGCTTTCTCATTCCTTTTATCCACTTGCGAAAATGGATTGTTCATCAATTTTGCCCCCTCAATATCCGTCTATTAGATTTCATGATGATGAGGGTGGTTTTTGGTCAATCGAGGATAAACGACCGGCAAAACAATTTTGCCTCACATTTCCCTAGTTATTTCCCACTTCATTTGAAGGCATTTTCGCCTCACATTTTCCTAGTAATTTCCCACTTTATTTGAAAGCATTTTTGACCCCCCCCCCCCCTCACAAGCAATCTTGGGGTTAAAACAAAAAAAAATTCAGACAATAGTTTCCTCTTTTCATCTGAAGAATTGAATCCAATGCAAAAAAATCGGGGTTGCTATTTAACATTTTTGAGTTACCCCCCCCCCCCCGCGGGGGCAACCCCGGGGAGATCTTTCACTTGCCCGATGTTCGTCTCTTTCTATTGGATAACTTTCATTGGGAACATTTTTCATGAAAACATCATCCCTTCGAGATATTCCGGCGTTTCCGGACTTTTTGAACACCCTGTATATCATGACATCGCATAATCGACGGGATATCATTATTTAGGCGAACTGTTGGATTTTAAATGCCCTCCGGCCATCACCAAAAACCTAATGGCACTCTTTTTCTAGCTTCGAGATATGAGGCAGAATATTACATGAGAAATGGATGTGCGTTACTCTATAGTGAAGAATGTCGATTTATACGCTGAAAACTTGTGAAAAATTCAATATAAACCGGAATGTTCGACACAATGGGGGATGAAACAGTTTTCACCCCTCATTAAGAGATTAGACTTTCAAGGCGCACCGAAAAACGAAGCTTTTGTGGATTTTTTTTTCGATCACCAAAGATCGAATCAAAATAAACAGATTTTATTCGGAAAATTTTATTTATTTTCTATTCGAAAATTTCAGTTTAAAATTTTGCAACCTTGATTTTCTCATTTATAATAATGGATTTTTTGATTATTTTTTCCCCCATTTTTCCACCCTCAAAACAAGGATAGGTAGTTCGCATTCATAACGCGCATCGCATGTTCGCCAAAAGTACTCTAAAAAATTGTTCGAATTCAAGTGGGATCAATGACTCTTACGATGAAAAAATCTCAAAGTTTTTCGTTTTTTGTTTCAATGGACAATATTTTTGAATCCATGGATATAGACTTTTTGCTGTCGAGAGTTATCGTCAAGTATGACTCTGTAAATAAACACCGTCATAAATCCCGGATGCGATATCAGAAACACTATTTCATGGAGAGGTGCATAAAAAAATTTTGAAACTTTTTTTCATTTTCATCGGTTCTACGTTATTTATATTTACGCGTTAGGAGAAGAATTTTGAAAATAGAAATTGCCTTGATTAATCGAAATTTACAAATAAAATGTTAACAGATTAAGGGGTTACGTGACCTTGAAAATCTTTAAAAATTCATTTTTTTACATTTTTTATCCAATAGTACAATATGTATATACTATTTTCCTAAAGTTTCAAATCAATCGGAGTAAAATTCTAGAAAAGAGAACCTTTGGAAATTCGCTTTATTAGACTAGCTGACTTTAATCGCTTTTTTCTAAAAAATACTATTTTTGAAGTAGCTGGGTATTTCTCAAAAACTAATGCAATGATCTTAATGAAATTTTGTACATTTTTTCAAAATAGGATTGACTAATGATTGAACGAAGAATTTTTTGATTACAACTAATTTTACAAGCGTGAGGTAAAATGTACAAAAATTGTATTGTTTTCCATACAACTCTGCGAAAAATTCAAATTTCAATTTTGTTCCAAATCCTTCTCTCAATCATGCTATACTTATCTACTAACGGATTAAATTTTTTTAACCCTCGAAACGCATATAAACTCTTGAAGAAGTCTGAACAAATTGCGGAATTTTCAGCGCTGCAAGGCTTTTTCCACTCGTGATTCACTCGTAATTTTATCCTGTAATACGTGCAGATCGATCGAAGCTTTATTGAGAATTTTATTAAAGTTCAATCTTTGGAGAGTCGGTGATATCGATAATCCTATTGTCGAATATGACCCGCATGAGTCCGCCAAGAAAAGAGAAGCCAAAAGATTCAGCGCGAAAAAAGTTCGAATATCCCTTTGATGCATTGTCAACAATGGATATCCATTTTTTCTCCCTTTGTGACGAGCTTCCGGCAGAAGTTCGAAAGTTTACGTGCCTACATAATGCACAGTCTCGTTATCCTATTTACGGATTATAAAGACATATTTCTTATGTATACGTAATAATATATATGTAGATATATTACACATATTTTTTTCAAGCCCATCGGATAAACAATTTACATATATCTACGGACTATAACGTTGATTATCTTAAATAGAAAATAATACACAATTTGTAATGAATAATTTATATTTATATTTTTATAATTTATAATAATATATATTTAATACGTTTTGGGAGTGATATATTTTGGCTCATTTTGATAGTTTTGATCATTAGATTTCAGATTTTCGACATTATAATTGAACAGATAAAAACTTGATTTTTCAATTTCAATTATTATGTTAAAATACTTTTGAATTAACACTTTACGGAAAATTTCGCTAAAGAATTCTAAGCTTAAAATGATTGTGGGGTTATGCGCAGTCACGAGACCGAAAAAAAACGATCGTTCAAGAATTTTCTTCTATAAGGCATTTTAATTTATTAACGTAAAATATAGTTATGTAACTTTAAACTTTATTCTGAAATTTCCCTTTTTAAAAAATATGATTCTCGGAGCCGCTGCAGCCGATCTCCGGTAGGTCGTCTAAAAGAAGGCGTCTTGCAATAAGCACGATATCTCTAGATTAAAGCAGTCAAAACCAAAAAATAAAAAAGATTTCGTTAATATAAAGTATAATCTACTATTTGATCGAAGGAATAAGCAAAATATTTATTTTTAACAAAACGGCGGCTTCTAAAAAAAATTATTTTTTGATGAAAATATTTGCCTTAAATCGTTTATAAAATGAAAAGTATTTATCAGTAAGAAAAAACCTTCCATCAATTACTAAAAAATATATTTATAAAGTTTGTGTAAAAATTTGAGACTGATCGGTTATGCCGTTTCTGAGAAATCTTGCTCATCGACTTTAAAATCACAGTTTTGAGAAAAACGCGTTCAAATAAGTGTGAAAAAAACACTTTACACATAGTAATTACGGGTTTACAAATATGCCTGTAACTTCGAAAATATTTGTCGGATTGTTATGAAATTTTCTGTGTACATCCTTAAATACATGTACATCACGAAAAAGAAATTTAAAAAATCGATTGTTTGAAAATTCTTACTATCTCTAACCCCTTAAGGCGGTCGAGTCAGTTTCAAAACGGCGATTGAAAAAAAAAAATTATAATTTCTGTTGAATGCGTGCAGATGTGATTTATCGACCGCAATTTGAGGAACCAAATGAACAATTTTTTGGGACTAGTTACAATCCTTAAGGTGCACCGGTTTCCTGAAAAACCTAGTTATCAGTTTTCACACTCTTCGCGTGATTCAGAATAAACCGCTTGACGGATTTTGTTCTACAACGTCTCATTTTCTTCGTAATGCTTTTTCCCGCGGGATGAACGCGGCACATTTTGATTAAAGTCAAAATTGTGACCAGGACAATGCTTGAAAAGTTCAAGATAGGCTAACAATTTCAAAACAGGCCTGCAACTTTGAAATAAAGGGCTAACAAAAAATGTGCCGCGTTCATCCTAAAGGGAAAAGTGTCCCGAAGAAAATGAGATATCGTAGAGTAAAATCCGTCGGGCGATTTATTCTGAATCATGCGCAGAGTGTAAAGACTCAAAACTAGGTTTTTCAGGAAACTAGCGCACCTTAAGGGTTTTTACTAGTTCTAAAAAATTGTTAATTTGGTACGACAAATGGTAGACGATACATCGCGTTACAGCTGCCATAAGGGCGTATCACCTCTTTTACGCCCTTATGGCATCCGGGAGCCATAAGGGCATAAGGGCATTATGACTAAAAAGTATAGAACCGATGAAAAAAATTTTTTTCGAATTTTTTTTACATCCGTTCTATGCTTTTCGGTCATAATTACGTCGGTTCCTGAAAAAAAAATTCGATACGCCCTTATGGCTTTCGACACCTACAGCAAAAGCCATAAGGGCGTATCGAATTTTTTTTCAGGAATCGACGTAATTATGACCCAAAAGTATAGAACCGATGAAAAAAAAATGTTCCCATTTTTTTTTATACGTCTTTATGGCTTTCCGAGTCGGTCTCGAAAGTGATAAGGGCGTATCGAAATTTTTTTTTTCTTCAGGAATCGACGTAATTATGACCGAAAAGTATAGAACCGATGAAAAATAAATTTTCCCATTTTTTTTTATACGCCCTTATGGCTTTCCGAGTGGGTCTCCAAAGCCATAAAGGTGTATCGATTTTTTTTCAGGAATCGACGTAATTATGACCGAAAAGTATAGAACCGATGAAAAAAAAATTTTCCAATTTTTTTTTCGTTTTTCGTTTCGTTTCGTTTTTCGTTTTTTACGTCGATTCCTGAAAAAAAAATCGATACGCCCTTATGGCTTTCGAGACCCACTCGGAAAGCCATAAGGGCGTATAAAAGAAAAATGGGAATATTTTTTTGTCATTGGTTCTATACTTTTCGGTCATAATTACGTCGATTCCTGAAGAAAAAAAAAATTTCGATACGCCCTTATAACTTTCGAGACCGACTCAGAAAGCCATAAAGGCGTATAAAAAAAAAATGGGAAATTTTTTTTTTCATCGGTTCTATACTTTTCGGTCATAATTACGTCGATTCCTGAAAAAAAAAATTCGATACGCCCTTATGGCTCTCCAGCCACACCTTTTGCTGGCATACGCCCTTATGGCAGCTGTAACGCGACATTATATTTGTAGGTATTCTACAAAAATTATAAATTATTATTAAAAATTGCCGTTTTGACACTGTCTCGACCACCCCAAGTCCGAAATCGCTCGGAAGTGTCACGACATAATTTTCAATGTTAGACCAATTTGCAGAGTAAACTGAGCTTATGAATCTTGGTGAGCGAAGAATTTTAATTATTTCACTTGGTGGAAGATGAGCTGTACAAATATGGGTATACAGATATTTCTCCGTCGTTGCCGGCGATTTTTTTACAGTTATTTTTCCCATTGGTCAAGATTTGGAGACGACAGTATGAATGAGAATTAAATGCAGCTATATTTTCAAGTGGAGTTCTTCGTGGACAAAGGGCTTATGATGTATAAAAGGTCGACGTATATCGTTCATTCAAAATAAAAGATGTGGGCGAACTCGGCCCCTAACGGATCTCTCTCCTGCGCATGTTTCGGGGGAGCAATAAAATTTCTATGTCATCCAGATATAACAATACCGCTTAGCGGTTTCCCTTATTGTCGAGCTCCTGCCGGAAACTGCTCGCATGAATAGAATATTCCTGTTTCTATTTTGACGTTGACGATTATACGACTTTTCCCCTTACTAAGATACCTGAGTAGAATATCTATGGGAATTCTAATTTCTACGTTTATGTCCTTTAGTTATGTGACAAGGATTCTGATAATAATCAAAAATCTAGGAAAAAACAATCGTGAACGAAATAGAAGAAAATTACGAATTTCGATGTCTCGAAGGATTAATTGGGTATTATTATGGATAATAATGAACCAAAAAATCATGCACATTTTAAACTTGCACATAGGTTCCTCACTTTTTTCTGTTGTTCGTCAACTCTCCTTTACGAGGACCTCCTTGACCATCTTAATCTTTACGACATGAAGTATGTTTATTATCATGGCTTCCTCATAAAGGAAGCTTCATGAACGATGGAAACAAATGAAGAAGCTATGTGCAAATTTCAAATTTGCATGATTTTTTAGCAATTCCGTTCAATGACATTATTCATTGTTTTTTTCGTCCAGTGTATTGGTACTAAAAAAGTGAACTCGATAGTTGCTAAATTAGGAAACTTACACGGAAAAAAATTATCAGTGACAATTCATGTGTAATATTTAAAAAATTACTGAATTCAATGCAGAATATACGGTTCAGAACTGTAATTCAGGCGGTTGACTAGGAATCCATTATAAATTAATGGATTTAATGTAGTTTCTACTTTTGAAACCATTATAAATGCTGATTTACACTGTAAAAAATGCAATGTTCACCGCAAAGAAATGACAAAGTAGAAATAACAAGCAGAATCGACGAAATCCACTGTGTTTGAACTGTAAAATTTACAATGGTCTCTGTAGAATGTTCAAAGCACATAATTAGAAATTGCAGTGTTCCCAGTAAAAAATCAAATGCGCGCCGCAAAATATGCAATGTCAATTTCAATTTTTACAGTGTGGCACTGTAACGGGACGACCTGCGGCGGGCCACGATCTCTGCGGTTCGCCCAAGATCCGCTAGATGGCGTCGGACGGCGCGCCCTCTCGCGCCAGCGAGAGAGCCACCGAGCACCTATAAGGTCCGATGTATCACCAACATCGGCGTCCTCAATTGACATACAATTGTTGGAACATCACCCGCGTTCTGTGGTCGAGCAGTCCTATGGATTGAAGACTATATTTTCTTAACAGATAACCATTGCATTTCGGTGATGCTCGTGGGCTTTATGGGTGCGAGGTTAAACTTGATTCGCTTCATTAATTGATCTCACGATTAATTAGTCAAGTACAAGCCCTCGTAGTTATGAGCTTGAGCGAGGATAAATGACGGTTTATTGCAATATTTGAATAAATTGACATTTATTCAAATATCGAAACGTTTTACTACACTATAATTTATTTTATCAATTGCAGTATTTTCAATGAAAAATAAAAAACGTACCGCAAAATATACTACGTTCTTTTAAATTGTTACAACGTACACTGTAATTTTTTCACGGGCCCTGGATAATTTTTACAATGTGAAATGTGTAAAAAGTTCACTGGATACTACAGAAATATAACGTTTCACATAGTGTACATTTTACTGTTCCACACTGTAAAAATTTGTCTGATGGGCATGTACCATGTCATATGTGACATCTGTATATTGTATTAAAGAAATATGCAAATTTCACTGTTTGCCCTTCCAGGAGGCGCTGTTGATGGGGAAAACTGTAAAAATTAATGGGAATCTCAGCAGTTCTCACTGATCATTTTTTTCCGTGTAGTATTAACAAGTATTTTTCGCAAATTTTAACCATTTTTTAGAGATCGAACAGCTCGAGCGTTTTTCATCAAATTCAACCCTTACCATTCTTGTCATCTAAGGTATTTGTGCAAAAAAATTTAGCTCGATACTTGTAAAAATGTGAATGTAGGAGCGTTACCAAATTTTTTTTGGGAATTTCATTTTTTTTTACCTTAACCTCTCAAGCGATTTTTATGAAATTTAATATTATTTTTCGGTGCCATTGAATGTATCGTCACAAAAAAATTTAGCTCGATAGATGCAAAATTACAAAAGTTAGAGAACTAACAATTTTTTTGCGAAATATATATATATTTTTTTAAATCAAAGGTTGTCTTGAGCGATTTTTCCCAACTTTAAGGGGCCGTCCCAGTGTGAACGCGTTAAATTTGGGTGATTTTCGAAAAAATTTTGCAACAAAAGTACTCGATGAAATCTTTTGGAAAATAGATAATATATTTGGCCATATCCGACGCGTGTTTCATAATTTTTTCACTTAAAAATACCGATGCATAAGCGGTTTATGCGCTGTCTTCGGAGGCGCAAAAAAAAACTCCTTCACTGCGGCCATGATTCCGGGGGATTGAGTAGCTGAAACTGAAAAAAAAATGTCGTTAAACTAGACGGTATTTCCTATACGCTGAACTAGGATTTTCGAAAAATATCAAAAACTAACAAAGTGGCATCTGTTTTCTTGCTCAAAAAATGGTCGTATTTTTAATGCCAAATCGTCAATTTTCATCCAATAAAAAATATCCTCGTTCATCGTAGAGTAAATATATTCAAGAGTACTCAGTTCAAATTTCAAGTCAATCGGATAATTGCTCCATGAGTTACAATGTCGGCAAATTTGAAAAATGTCATTTCGGGAAAACTCCGCCTTCAAGTAGATGGGGCATTTCATACCTGCGAGCGGTCGCTCTTTAGAAGGCTGCCATTCGGAGAGTATTAAAGATGCGGCCTTGAAATTTTCACAGAATATTCTTGAACCTATAAACTGTCCAAAAAGTCACACTGGTATAGCCCCTTAATCCCAACCGTCCCCATTATAAAGTATATCTGCACATAACATTTCAGTATGATAATTGCAACATTGAGAAAGTTAGATGACCCACAAACCCAAATAAACCCACAAACATTTTACACAAAATTCAAAGTCCCGCAAAATTGCACTGAGTAAAGGAACATGGATGATCTACTTGCATACAAAATTTCAACTCGATTGCTTAAACCGTTCTTCAGATATATCCATTTTGAGGCGAGCACAAAGCGCGCACGCTCGCGTCCGGATATTTTTTCAAAATGTGATTTCTCGACGTTTTGAAACTATTTGGAATATGAAAATTGCGAAAAAAATTGTTTTCACTAAAACAAAGCTTCCTTTATGAGGAAGCAAAAAGTGACGATTTTTCCAAATAATAATTTAAATGTATTTGTCTATATTTTTGTGGAATTTGGAAATTTTGGCGTAGATAAGACTGAAAAAAAGTATGAAATATTCAAATCGTCATATCTATTCATCGATTTTCCGGCTGCCACGATAAAACGTATAATTTTACACACGTGATTCCGACATGGAGGGCTCCAATTGAAGGCAATAATACGCCGACGAATGCACGACGTGACTCAATTAACCATTGAGGGAAACTTCACTGAACACGTTAAAACGCATGCGTGTTCAATATTATACATGTCTGTATGAAGAAGCGCAGATTAGTTGGCACACTTATGGCAAAAGTGCCTTTTCATCATAGTTTGATTTTGTTTAAAAGCCAAATAATCTGAAAATAAATTGCTTGACCGCATGCCCAATACAAAATTACTTTTGATAGGAATTCCTACTACTTTGCGATAAATAAGAAAATAAAAAATAAGAAATTTGTCCACGATTCCCCTTACCCGTAAAAGTTAAAACGCTTAGAAGTATTTATTTCTTATTCCCAATTTTTATTAAATAAACTCCTCGAGCGATTCTTTCAAAATCGAATACTACAAAATTGAATAATCATTCTGGTCGCTTCGTACATTTGGCCCAAAAAAAGTTAAACTCAATAGTTGCGAAATTCCGGTAGTAATTAGTAATTGGCGTGTTCCCAATAATTTTTTGAAAAATTCAATATTTTTTTCAATATCGAACTTCGAAAGTGTATCGTTTCAAAATTAATCTAATCATTCTAATGACCGAGTGCATTTTCGGACAAAATTTATAGTTGTATTTTGCAGGACAAAATTGTGGATTTTAAACGTTACTAAGGCTTCTCGAACTAAAAAATAATGAAAAATATCGGTTTCTCGAAGTTTTTAGAAAATCTTTCAAATCTGACCCAAATGCTTTTCGAAACTTTTCAAGCATGATCCTCATTTTTCAAAACTTCATGAAAAATTGCGGTGAAAAAAAAACAATCAGTCCCCTTCTGAATTCAGTTAAGTTCAATTGTTTCTAATGAAACACAAGTTTAATTATTTAGATTTTGATCTCAAGTATTCCAATCAACTTTTATAAAGTAACCGAGTACAGTAAAAAAGTAAACAAACACAAATTAATAATTGTTGTGGACATTATTTTGGTTACAAGGAACAATTCATGTATTTACAAATTCAATTACTTATTAATTTATTAATTCATTTAATCCGACCGTGTAAGAGGTCAATACAAAATTTCAAAATAGTTGCGTTCAGAAAGAAAAGCATTGAAATGTTGTTTCCCCTTTATTAAATTACATATAATTTTTTCCAAGTGTGAGCAGATCTTGAAAGTCAATTTTATATCCGTGGAATGTGTTTAAATATGTGACACTGTCTCGTCACTTCTGGATTTGAAATACATCCACGTTCCAGATATAATAAGTATTAATGAGTGACTACGACAGGTGAAAATTACATTCCTTTTCCATCCGAACTCGTTATGATCCGGAGTATCCAGGCATATATATTCTCGGAAGTGACTAACGAGAGATTCGATAATCGACCTATACGTCATGAAATGAGTTGTCGAACGATGGATTGGAGTACAAAAATTAACAAACCACAGCGTCCAAAGAATAAAAGAAAATCAAATTTCATTCATTCTCCCATTCAAACAGACCGGAAAATTATATTTTCCAAGAAAATTGGAAAAAATCCTACACTGAGGAAACCATGGATTTGTGAACCGTTAAAAAATGTAAAGGTGAATATGGCGAAATCAATTATTTTTTAACAGTTAATAAATAAAATAAATATTTTTTAACAGTTAATACATTATTTTGACACAAATAAAATATTTCTCAACGACTAACAAATTTGGTAACAGTTCAGGAAAATTTAAGGAAAAGTGCCAACTAAATATATTTCTTTACTATAGAAATAAACTGGTTTCTCACAATCAGTATAAACAAATGTGGTCTGGAGTCTGGTTTCCCTTTCCGCAATCTGTTAATAACTTTTCCACATTATTATTACTTCGTCAAAAATTATTTTTATTATTCCACATTAAGATCAACGTTTTCTATATTTTTTAAATGTTATTTAATTAAATAGAATTTTTTAGACAATTTTTATGGGGTTGTGCATTTCAAAGGTCCTTAATTGTACGCTTGTCTATTGTTTCTGGCGGAGGGACAATTTGTTGTCATGCAATTTCATGGGAAATATCACAGAGTTGAACAAGCGATATGATTTTTGTGGAGCATTTTAAAAAAGGATGCAAAAAAAAGAGCGTAAACGAAGGAGGTTCCGTAATTAAAACGATGCACATGCTCGGTACACGGACTTAATTTACATTGGGTGGCTCGTATTACCCCATACTCTCATATATAAATATATTAAAACTAGGGAAATCTAAATATTGCGAAGGAGATCCGATCAAGAGATAGTGGCTGGCAGCACTTAACATCTCGATTTTTTTTAAATCTTTTTTCTTCGTGATACCTTTTTTTCTTACCTTCAATTTCTAGTTCATTTTTCGCTAATTGAATTCTCTTTTTTCTCTTACAGTCCTCTAGTCTTTCTCAGGGATGACATATATATATATCACAAGCGATCGACGGCATTCAGCTCGTCCCGATCTTTGAAACTGCAAAATGAGATGCAGTGAACGTGAGAAAAGGCAAAAAAGTTTTCGAGCTTCGTTGAATCGTGGTTCGTGCGATTGAACAATGTCGTTCATTAATATTATCATGCTTGATACTGCAAGAAGTAGAACCGCGAATATTCGTCGTGGGATTTCAAAGTTATAGCTGTAAAAAAATTATACAAGTTTTATGCCAAGACATTTGAGAGAATACGAGATGGAAATTTTTATTAAGTATATATTTACAGTTTTATGATGTACAACACTATCACTCAAAAGTTTGGAAACACTCGCCCCGATTACGCACCGCACAAAAAGTTTCATTGCCCTTTTACAAATGAAGACATTTCAATTTAACTAGCGGGGTTTCAAAGAGGATATATCCAGCTCCATTTTTCTGTTTCCAAAACTTTTTTTCGATTTTTTTGAACCCACCCACACAGCAAAATTGATCCCGGGACCATCCTGAGACAGTCCCATTCGTGTCCTGCCAAGATAGTACGTCTTATGAATGTCTATGGGAGGTACCAGTAAGATATTGTTCTACCCGGGATTAATATAGGATGTCTTGAGGATATCCTGTCGCAACCGTGATTAGACGATCCCAACGGTCCCTCTTATAGACGTCTATGGGAGGTACTAGTAAGACATTGGTCTACTCGAGATTAATATAAGATATCTCGAGGATATCCTGTTGCAACCGTGATTAGACGATCCCAAAGCACTCTCTTATAGACGTCTGTGGGAGGTACTAGTAAGACATTGGTCTGCTCGATATAGGACGCCTTGAGGATATCCTGTCGCGACCGTGATGAGACGATCCCAAAGCACTCTTTTATAGACGTCTCTGGGAGATCCTAGTAAGACATTGGTCTGCGCGATATTAATATAGGACGTCTTGAGGATATCCTGTCGCGACCGTGATGAGACGATCCCAAAGCACTCTCTTATGGACGTCTCTGGGAGATCCTAGTAAGATATTGGTCTGCTCGATATTAATATAGGACGTCTTGAGGATATCCTGTCGCGATCGTGATTGGACGATCCCAACGCACTCTCTTATAGACGTCTATGGGAGATATTAGTAATACATTGGTCTTCCCGAGATTAATATAGGATGTCTTGAGGATATCCTGTCGTGACTATGATAAGACGATCCTAACGCACTCTCTTATAGACGTCTGTGGGAGGTACTAGTAAGACATTGGTCTGCTCGAGATTAATATAGGATGTCTTGAGGATATCCCGTGGTAACCATGTTTGGACGATCCAAGCCAACTCTCTTAGGGATGTCGGTAGGAGGTCAGCCATCGCGCTGCATTAGTTCCAACCTTGCCGCGAGATGGCGAACGCTACTCACATGCGGGTAATGTGAAGAGCATGCTTATATAGGCGAGCGCGAACACGGATATCAATTCGACACCGACAGAAGTCAGACCTCGAAAGAGGCTATATTACAAATACAAGGAGTCCTTGCTGACTCCCTCTGTACCGTACACATTTTGTTAACATTTAATTAATTAATTGAAATTAATTAAAATTAAATCGAAACAAGAATTATTATCGACTACTGCATTGGCAGTCCAGGAGACGTCCCGAAGATATCCTGAAGACATCCCGGGATGGCCGTGGGACCGTCCCATTCCGGTAAACACAGCGGACACTTTAGAGCCCATGGGTATCCCATGGGATCATCCAAAAGACGTACTTGGGACCTATTATTTTGTGACTAATAATTCTGGAATATCTCGGTGACGTCTTATAGGAGTCTCGACAATATCTTACCGATATCTCCAGTCTGCTGTGTTTGCAGTCTCAGAGACGTCCCGAGGATATCCCGGGATGCCAATGGGACCATCCCATTCCGGTAAACACAGCGGACACTTTAGAGCCCATGGGTATCCCATGGGACCATCCCATTACCGTCACGGGACAATTGGTGTGATGTCCAAAAGACGTACTTGGGACGTGTTATTGTTGTGTGGGCACTACGCCCTTAGAAACATGATCGTTTTTTAGCTTTTTTTGCGGTGAAATTTTGGCGCACGACCCATGACATTTTTTTTAACTGTTTTTCGGTGCAAAACATGTGGGGAGAGTATAAGCTTAAATTTGTTTTTTTTTTAAGTTTCGTACAATTTTTTTTCGCAAAAAACGACCGTAGTTATAAAATGTAGCGTAAATTAAAACTACTGGGTTTTCGTGAAGTCACAAACATAAGATAAAAAAAAAGTTGTTTACAATCATTCTGCACTCAATGAAATTTTTTTCGGAATTTTGTTGCAATCTTTTTTTTTACGAAAATTATTCCTTTCACCGAGATATTTCTGCATCTTAAACAATCGGGTCTCTTACCTCATCTACACGGCTTTTTGTTCGAAAAATCTCATCTACACGGCTTTTTCTTCGAAAAACCTTATCTACACGGCTATTTCTTCGAAAAACCTCAGTAGATGAGGTAAGAAACCCGATTGGTTAAGATAAAAAAATATTTCGTTGACAGGAAAAATGTCCAAAAAAAGAATTTAAAAAAAAATTCTGAAAAAATTTATTTCAATCCAGAATGATTGTATGCAACTTTTTACCCTCTTCATGACTTCACGAAAACCCAATAGTTTCAGAATTACGCGATATTTTATAAATGTGGTCGTTTTTTGCGAAAAATTGAATATTTTTGCGAGAAAAAATCGAATGAAACTCGAAAAAAAAAACAAAATTGAAGCTTAAACTTCCCCCCACAAGTTTTGCATGCGAAAAACCGTAACAAAAAAATGTCATGGGTCGTGCGCTAAAATTTCAAAAAAAAAAGCCGAAAAACGACAATGTCTTAAAACGCGTACCGGGTTCGAAAAAAATAAAAAATTTTGTTTGTAAAATGTGAAATGAAGCTGAATATGTCCCCTTTGAAACGCCGCTTGTTGAATTGAAATATCTTCATTTTTTAAAGAGCAGTGAAATTTCTTATAAGGCGTGGAATAGGGGTATGAGTGTTTCAAAACTTTTGAGTGGTAGTGTATATGCATATGCATAAAAAATTTAACCCCCATTATATGTGAACTATAAAGCAAAGGTTCAATTAACTTCTATCTTGCAAAAAAAAAAGAATTGATCGCGAGAAATGTCCCCCATCTTCCCGGATTAATCGGCATACTTTAGTTACATTATTATACATTATTAAATATTAAACATACATTTTGTAAACAACTTTTATAAAAAGTTGTGCAAATAAAACTCTATTGATTGAACATTAAACATAAACATTAAATATTAAACATTATTCGTTAATTTCACGAGTAAAATATTCTAAAACCATGTCATCCCTGATCTATGTATTACTACACACATTCCTCATTGAGGCCCTACTGATGTATGGGAGGAGAAGGAGTAACCGATGATAGTTTAGGGGTGACTTGTGATCTTCTGCGCCCACCGGAAGTTGAGGAACATGGGAGACAGAAGCCCCTCAAAAGAAAAACTTTTCTGTACAAACAGTCGACTCCATCTTGATTCAACTTCTTGTAAGGGTAGTTTATTCTTCGTTCAATTTTTCCATGAATTATATCTGTAAATTTCTGCCTATCCAAGTTGGTTTCCAGTTTTAATTAAAGCGGTGCCATTATTTGTAAAAAAAACGCACGATAATAAAAATACAAAAAATCAACGTTTATTTTGCAAGTATTTTACGTCTTCCTTGGGCTTGATCGGATCCAAGAATTTTGGGTAATGTTCTTTGGGAGGATTTTCTACATATAGATGAATAGATACTTATCCTATTAAATACAAATTTCATTCATGTCAAAAAATTTATTTTTTTAGAGTCAAGAATGCAGCGAGGCCTCTACATTTGCCACCCCTTAAGGTAAGGGAGAATTGACTGTAAAATATAGATATATTGCCAATGTTCCGGCAGGGGGTTGAAAGAGTTCTGTGAAGTTAGACAGAGAGAGTCTATGCTGGTGGTTATAGTCAACCTACGAAGAAGAGTACTTCAAGATGGCACCATCAGCGATATTCACAAGCTTGGTCGCTTCCTTTGTATCTCACTCCCGCGAGCGCATTTGTATTTTCTCCCTCTCGCGATTTTCTTCCACCCTCCTCAAGATCGCTCTCGCGCGCGCCTCATCATCCCTCGATGAGCGGGCCGATGCCTCCCGCATTAATCTTTCGTCTCTCTCTCCTCTTGCCTCTTCTTTCTTTCATCTTTTCCCTCTTTCCGAATTCTTCATCTTTGCAAACCTTATTCTCCGGTGCCCTCCACCGCACCGTCTTTTTTATCTACCCCTTTTTTTGGCATCCTTCAATACTTATCACTCCCGGCTCTTTCTCATCCCTCCTCTCGTCTCCTTGACGGCTCTATCCCGCATACATCGTACACATATATTTACCGTCAACCTTTTGCCTACCCTCATTCTTCAAATAACCTACATTCAGTGCCCTCGTGCTTCCTCCTTCCAATTGCGCTTTGGCGGGGACGTCAAAATCTGTGTGACATCCACCGAAAGAGGTAAGGAAAAAGTGGTTGAAAGATCTGAAAAACTAGCTTTGTTTAACCCTCTGTTACAGGCCTTTTGCGCTTTGTCAGTTGAATCTCAAAGACGACGAGTCGAGTCGTCGGATTTGTGATGTAGAAAAGAAGAAAACAGTGAAAAAAAATCTGGAAGCAAAGTACAAAATTGTAACTAATGTCACGAAACTTTTATAATTGAAATAAATGGAGTGAAAACTTGATGGGGTTAGTGGTACAGTAATAATACAAGGTTAACTAATAGGGTTGATGATACAGTGTTAATAAAACAGGCCTAATAATACAGGATTAATAATACTGGGTTAATAATACAGGCCTAATAATACAGAAATAATTAATAGGATTAATAATACAGGGTTAATTAATAGGGTTAATAATACAGGTTTAATTAATAGGGTTAAGATACAGAGTTAATAATACAGGCCTAATATTACAGGCTTAATAATAAAAATACAGGGTTAATTAACAGCGTCAATGCAGCGTTAATTAGTGGGGTTAATGATACAGGGTTAATAATAAAGACCTAATAATACAGGATTAATTAATAGGATTAATGATCCTGCAGTAACGGACGCTCGAATGGTCATATAACTCCGTTAATTTTGCTCCGATCGACTTGAAGTTTTGTCATGCGAAATTTTTCCCATCGCTGATAGACGTTAAGAGGAGGCTAAATACCATTTTTATTCAATCCCTACATTATCGACGTATCATCGTCGTCCAGTCTTTCTCCGACAACCGTGGATGAAAATTAATTACATATTGACAATTAAGAGGGGGATACATTAATTAACAATTAATTATCAATTGAGAGGCTAAAATGCGTTACAGCTAATGCCAACGAACTCATTCGAGCCCCCTAAATATTATAGGTTACTCGTCAGAATCCATGGTGCTGCCCTCACTCGCACGTCTGTGAACTACATTTCGCCATTTCGTTTTTCAATGAAACTACAATTTATCGATATTTATCTCTTGATGCGCCATCCAAACTTACGGAGTGTCATTTTGATAAAATAATGTCAAAAACGTCTCGATATTTGTATCGTGGCGTTCATCATGGAGCCTCACTCTTGGTTTTACCCGAAATGAAGTAAAAGTTTAATAATTTAAGTTTTTCAATTACAGTTTCTTGGTGATAAATGAATCTGTAAATTTTTTTTTCGTTTTTCGAAAAATTTTTAGTGAGGCTCCATTCCCGCCATTGTTCTGATGATATTGTTAAAATTTTATTCAATTCCATCCATTTGTATAAGAGCAAATTTGGATGGCAATTTCGAGGTGTTAGTGTCGGTATTTAGCCTCCTCTTAAGAGGAGGCTAAATACCGACATTTTTCGTGCGAGTGCGAGAGAGAAAGGATGATAGGGGTCGTGTGAGTGTGAGAGAGAGGTCCGAATATCGCCTTTAGCCTCCTCTTAAGAGGAAGATAAAGGTTAACACATAAGAAATAGAATAAAAGAAACAGCCAAGTGGAGGCATTTTAATATCCCTGCCAAATAAAAAGTCTACCAGAACAAATTTACACCAAATAATAAATCCCTTCAAAAATATCAGACACAATGAGCTTGACACAAATGGCAAGACATTATGTTCTCATAGAATCGACGATAATGTGTGTACCAGAAAATAGACCCTTCAAATAAAAACTCGAAACTTACAGCGGTACAAGAGATATAATTACAACTACGACGATTTCTGGCGGTACATAAACAGAAAATCATGCTTCCTTTATGAGGAGTGCTGTAAATTAAATGTTGGACGATTGTTGAAACTACATGGCAAAATCTGTCGAGTAGATGCCAAAGTCTACTGACTCTAACTTTCGCTGGTTTGATACAAAATCCCGCCGCTTCGAAAATATATTAAAAGTGACTAAAGCATCTCTTCGACATCCGAGAAACTCCAATAAATCCCGACGTTATGCATCAACAGGGGGGAGAAGCCTTTTCATCACGTTTTCCCGGTTGGTAATTCGTATGTATTGCATACCGACTGTTGCTCGTTCTTCCCACGATTGTTTCTACATGTGTACACCAAATTTACACTCCTTGAAACTCTAATACGTGCGAAATGTATCTTAACGATGCACAATAACACGAAAGCTCACTCTCTTGAGAGGGGAAGAAGCGCGCCCGGAAACTGAAGCCATGCACCCTTAAATATATATATGTATAAATATACAGAGGATGCAGGACGATGACACGAGAGGCTGAAAGAGGGTGGGGAAGGCATAGCTAGGGAGTTTAATTTGCAATGTTTCGTGTTTACATAGTCGAGAGATTCCGGAAGTTCCACGATCACCTGTCGAGGGTTTTCAAGCCCTCCCTCTGCAACCGAGACGTGGAGGGAAATATTTATATAGATATAAACATGTACACACAGGTAACGCGTGCCATTAATACGGTGGCTGATGGTGTGGAGGGCACGTTTTCGATATAAATTCCACAACCCCTATTAAGCAATCGCAAGTGGTGCCCTGACTAATTAAATTATGTTTCCGGTTCATCGAATGATTTAATCAATTAGCCCAAAGGGGATTCAACTGAATGAAGTAATGAATCGAAAGTTTTTGTATCAATGTCTTTCCGCGCCTTTTCAATACACAATGACAAAGAAAGGAGTGACAGGGGAGGAGGAAGAGGAGGAGCAAGGCCGAATCCTTTTGTTCAACCTTTGGTCCCACTAATTCCCGTTGGAAAATCGTATCACAGGGAGAGAGAGATTAGACATAAATCCAGATGACGGGAGTGTGTCATGGCTGTGCAACCCCCATGGAGGACTAAGCCATCGAGTACATGGGAAATCGAAATCGTGACAAGACAAACGTGTGCGACGAAGGTTGTTAGGATGAAGCAGAGCTGTGGGGGATCAAAATGGGATTACGCGTTCAGCGTAACCTACAAATACAGAATCGTGGCGACATTTACACGAAAAAGGCCCGGATCTTGTTGGGGTTGAATGAAATTGGGTCCGTTAGATTTGGCCTCCAAAATGATCGCGCAAGAGAATGACTCGTGACGACATGACCAGCAGAATAAGGCCAGAGGGGACGAGGAACAGAGTTAGCATTCAGCTTCCATTACATCGTCCTTTAAGGAATGCTAATTGGCAAGCAGACGTATTTTCGACCGTGAGTTTTGAATCTCACGCTGATGATTAGACCCTTGTGACTTTCAGCGGTATGGAAACTAGAGATGCACCAAGCAGTGAAGAACAGCCCTGCCACCTGACCTCTAAGTGCGACTGCCCCGATTTGATCCATTCGAATACCACTCTATGCTAAGTGACTCTAACTCAATAAACTCGAATCCATTTGAAATTCTAATGTACCTCGAGAAATACGTATTCCACCCACTCTCTCACCCTTTCTCTCTCTCTCTCTCTCTCTCTCTCTCTCTTTTGGCGTCTCTCTATCTCTCTATATGTACAAATATGTGGATATGTACATCAGCATATATGTAATATATATGTACTACAGGTAGGCAGATTACTATTCGTAGCAATTAAGCCACACGTTACGTGTAGTTAAGTGTGATCGTCATCGCAGATACGTCAACAGGAAATGGCCATCATGCTGTCTCCATATTATTCATGCCTTTTTGTCTCGTTATCATTTCAAAGGGACACAGAGTTCTCATACAAGTGGAGATAATGAAGGTTTTCGTTATAGGACAAATTTCGCGGTTTGTTTTCGCCGGATCATGGAATTGATGATCGAGGATGCTCGTATGGAGCCAAACTAGTGAATAGTTTTGAAAATCGTTTGGAAAAATATTTATCAGTCAATTAACAATAACTAATACTCTTTAAAAAAGCAGCATTTATTCTTGAAGACGAAGAATATTGATTGCGATAGATTTTTTTGAAACATTGACTGTTTTATGACGAATTCCAATGAGGTGAATATTCGATTAATCTTTGGCTAGAATAAACGGAGTTTTTGTTCTCCTTTGGAGATTCAGAGCTCATACTTAAGAGAATACTCTTTTGGTTCACCGCATAAAATTTTATTAGTGAAAAGTTTTCACTAGACAGAATTTTAATTTAAAAAAAATTAAGGGTTATTTCTTTTTAACGATAATTACGAATCATAATTTGAATGATCAGTCCATGAAGAATCTTTGGAAGAATAAAATAAGCCGAGAGTGTCTCAATTGGGACCAAGAATGCGAATTAGCCTTGGAAAAAAATGAAGAGGAATAAAATTGGCTTGAAATAGTGGATATTAATAAAAATTACTGTTTTTCTGGATTAAGGACACATTTTACAGGACAAGATATATTTCATTCTTGCCTAATTATTGGCGGATATTTGTAGAGACAATTTGTAAGATTCAGCAATACATTTTACTAGCCTTCAGTGCTCTAATTTCTTTAACCCTCCCTGGTCACACTTATCTGGGTCGATTTGACCTTGTCCATTTTTGAACAAGTATTGTGACCAAACTATAGGTCGGAAATGTCTCAAAAAATTACAGAACATCCTCCAAACAATCCAGTTGATGTATCAAAAATTAGTTTATGAAAAATCAAAAGACTATATATTTAAAAAAATTCATAAAGAAGAAAAAAGAAAAATAGTCGTGAGATCGTTTTCATTCCGCGTGACCACAGAAGGTTAAATAATAGAAGGAATAAATTTTTTAATCTGTATTCCTTATTCAGAATCCATTGTTTAACGCAGTTGGATCTTTATGGGATCACAAAACCTCCATCAAAAACCATTCCATGGGGTGAGAGTTAATTTAACTTCACAGATAACACATGAGGCCAGTTTTTGAAGGGTTCAACCGATATGAATAAAAAGTAGGGTCACACATGAACCCCACAATCAGTATTCTTCACTTAGTAGAGTCGAAGGGAGAGAATAAGTAGGTTAAACGATTTTAAGGTACTAATCTACTTGATAAGGCCAAAAAAAGGAAATTTTGAAGATTTTTGTTCTCAGCACCTTTATCAGATATGGTTATAAAATTGTTATTACAACATTATTCCATCCTTCGAAAGTCCAAAACACAAATTTACATTTTATTTTGATTCTTTCAATAATTTATAAAAGGCGCCAAAATCGAAAGTGTCTTGCCCCATAGCCGACAGTTAATCTCAACATTGGCAAGTCTAAAACAAAAAAATACGAAAGCATTTTAAAGAGGAAGGTTTCTTATGCAACAATTTACCACTATTAATGAAAAATCGATTTAAACAAAAATCGCGGATGTTTGTAATGAAAATGAAAAATTGAATTTTTCACAATTTATTTCAAACATCCGCCATTTTTTTCATCGATTTTTCATTGACGGTGGTAAATTGTTATGTAAGAAACCTTCCTCTCTAAAATGCTTCTTTATTTTTCTGTTTCAGATTTGCCAATCCTGAGATTAACTGCCGCCCATGGGACAAGACATTTTCGAAGACTCGACTTTGGCGCCTTCTATAAATTATTCACAGAATCAAAATAACAAATCAATTTTTTTTGTATTTTCGCAGGATGAAACAATATTGTACAAACAGTTCCATAGCCATATCTGATAAAGAAGAAGAGAAAAAAATTCTTGAAAATTTGATTTTTCCCTTTTTAAAGGAGACTAGTACCTTAAATCACTCCAGCAGAATTGCCAAGCCAACGAAGCATAGAAATTGGTACAAATAGTATCCGAAATCTTCGAAATAGTGACTTCATCATTCTCCACACTTTTAGCTAACTTGTAATTAAAAAAATAATGATACGTTGTAATTACAGCATTCAGAAAGCATTTAGTAAAAAGAAGTCTCTCCAAGTGGCAACTGGTATGAATTACACTACTCGCAAAAATTAAGGGTGCAAGAAAAATTTTCCAATTTTTCGGTAATTTTCGACAGGCTGTATTTCAGTGAAAAATGGTCGTATCGAGGTCATAAGAAAGTAATTTTTAAGCTCCAAGATTCTAGTTTTCAGATCTTATGGTCAAACATTTTTAGGAGCTACAGTCCTTACAAAATTTTAAGAAATGTCACGAACGAAAATGTTTGCAAATTTTTTACTTTTCTATTTTTGGTCCACCGGCTTAGAATTTTAAAAAAAAGTTAAACCAATACATGGACCAGGTAGCCTCTTATCCAGCTTCAATTTTCTTTTTTCATTTTTTTTCTGCGTTGATTTCTCGCGGAGATATCCGACTTTAAATGAAAAAGGATCTTTTCGTTGTACAGAAATTAATCGAGCAGTTTGGGAAACTGGAATAAATTTCTTACAAGATTCCTTTAAGAATTTGGGAATTTTTTTTTCTCTACTTCTTCTCTCTAATATTGATGGAAAGGCTAATATTTTAAGGAATTTTTACAGCTCAACGTACCCCCAATAACCGTGTAAATTTGCAGATCAACCCTTAATCGGTTTTTCCGGACCTATTGATCAAAATTTCCAAAAAAATTAAAGGAGCAAGGTCCTTTTAAACATCGGATAATCTTCTCACAAATGAAAAAATTGATTTTCTTCGACTTTTTTTTACCATTCTACATCTGTTATCGGTTAAATTAAAATGTTAATTGCCAAAAGATATAGTCAAAATTAATAAAAAATTTGTTGAAATAGTTTCTCGAAGGAACAATGCGGATCGTTGATTACAAACAACAAGCTTCAACGAAAACAGTCCCGTTTCGTGATCCAACGATATTACATACATATTCAAGTTATTATTAGTAGAAACTTTGGAAATCATGCATCTCACCGTTCCAAAGTTTCACGCGATTTTCGTGTACGGAGGTTTGAATTCAGCTGCTCGACACGAGGAGGGATATTTCAGTTCTCGTGGGTAAGGCGACGACCTACAAGAGAGCTTGGAATACTTTGCAAAGAGCCGCACAGGGTATTATATAGGGAATCAGCGTTATTGCGATTTTATCTCTTTCTCGTCATGCTTTCCACACATCTTAGCTCCGTATGTGACACAAGTACGTGGAGCTTTTCACTGTGCCTTCTATACAGAATACATGTATATAAATACATATTTATGTAATGCCATTGCCATACCCTCACACCCCTCCCGGGAGACTCGTTGCACAACCGCGTCGAGAGAATCGCGTGTCCTCGTTTGTCCTACGGTCCCAGATGCGCAACCACCCAACCACCAACCCTTAAAATTACCATATAATCCGTCTCGAGATTGGCATTGTTGTCCAAGTCGAACATTCGAATACCGAAACGAGTAAAAAGAGCCTGCCACCCGGGGGCGACAAGTTTTTAAATATTTTGTAGTTGTTTCTTTACTTCGCAAAATCATATGTAAGTGCATATATGAGGGATTCTCTGTCAATTCAGCCACTTTTTTTCGACCATCTCAGATGTGCCCCATAATTGGTTATATCAAAGTGCTACCAAAAGGCATTCGATGTGAATTTTTTCGGATCTTTTAATTCAAAATTTTAGAAATCGTCGTTTTTTTCCAAATGAATATATCTCGAAAACTTGAAGTAACTGAAAAAAAATGTCTATACATAAAAGTTGTAGTTTTGTATTAGCATTCAAGCGGAATGATTGAAATAATTTTTACGTTCCGGTAACGCTGATTTTTTACCAAAAAAGGCGATAATTATTTTTTTATTTAAAAGCAGCCCTTTTTATTTGGCTAAAAAAATTATAGAGTGTTCCAGTATATCTGACGATATCACATAAAAATCGTCAAAGTGGCACGGATGGAGGTCCCGGTAGAAAAAATAATAATTTGCGTGGTTTCATTTTTTGTACCCTAGAACCTCGATCCGTGCCACTCTGGCGATTTTTATGCAATATCGTCAGATATACCGAAAGATTCTATAATTTTTTCAGCCAAAAAAATGGCCTTTTTTAAATAAAAAAATATTTATCCACTTTTTTAGTAAAAAATCAGAGTTACCAGAACGTAAAAATTATTTTAAGTCATCCGCTCCAAAGATTATACAAAACTACAACTTTTATGTAGAGACATTTTTTTTCAGTTACTTCAAGTTTGCGAGATATATTCATTTGGAAAACAAATTGTATTTTCTAAAATGTTGATTTAAAAAATCTGAAAAAATTCACATAGAATGCCTTTTAGTAGTACTTTGATATAACCAATTATGGTGCAGATCTGAAATGGTCGAAAAAAAAGTTGCTGAATTGACGGAGAATCCCTCAAATGGCATTCAACGTTGAGGGATGAAAAAAGCATATTTCCTCTATTTTTTATGTATAATAAATGGATTAATTTTTTGAAAATTTTATGTACTTAAAAGAGCAAGATTTAAACAACATTTTATAAATTTCAATTGACAAAATTGGATTATTCTGACAGTGGGACCCGTGAGACAATTCCACGTTAAGGAATAAAAAAAACATATTTTCCCTATTTTTTCTATATAATAAATGAATTAGTTTATTAAAAATTTTGTGTACATAAAAGAGCAATATTTAAACAACATTTTCAAAATTTTCATTGAGAAATTTTGAGAATTCAGATAGTGGGAACTAGTTTTCGGAGATCTCTTAAAAAAATGTCTTCGTAGTGCTCAAAATAACTCATGATAGTTTTATCTGGAATTTAACATCAAATTTTGTCTGTTAGTAGATAAGTATGTGAATAGCACGTGATTAAACGAAGGATATGACAAAAATATGAAATTCGAATTTTTTGCAAAGTTGAATGCCAAAGTGTACAATTTTTGATACAATTTATACAACGTATAGCCTTGTAAAATTTATTGTAATCTTTTAAGCTTTGGGAAAATACTCTAGACATATTTTACTATTTAGATTAAATTTTTTTTTAATCGATTGTTAAAATTTTTAAAACTGATGTAACTCCATAAATTTCGTTGACTCTGTACAAAAACCAAAATAAACTTCACTGTATGTTGCAAAAAAGCATATTTCCTCTTTTTTTCTATATAATATTAAAAAGTTTATGCACATGAAGGAGCAACATTTAAACCACATTTTATAAATTTTCATTGAAAAAATTGAAGAATTTAGACGGTGGGACTTGGTTTCCGGACACTCTTAAAAAAAAAAGTGTCTTCGTGGTGGTCAAAATAACTCATGATAGCGTTGCTTGAAATTAAACACCAAATTTTGTCTGTTAGTAGATAAGTATATGAAGAGTAAATAAGTAGACAAATAAGTAGCTCGTGATTAAACGAAGAATTTGAAAAAAAATTGAAATCTGAATTTTTTGTAGAGTTGAATGCCAAAAAGTACAATTTTTGGCACAATTTATACTACGTACAGCCTCGTTAAATTAGTTGTAATCTGTTGAACTTCGGGAAACTATATTAGGCATATTTGTAAATTATTATTAACAAAATTAAAAAAATAAAAATTGTTAAAAGAATTAAAAAATTTAAAAAAACATTTTTTTTAACCCATGTAACTCATTAAATTTCATTTGATCTGTACAAAAACCGAAATGAACTCCTCTGCAGCAGTTAAACGACTATACTGATCTTTTTTTATTGGATATCTTGGGAACGACATATTTTTGAACTTTCAGCCGCGCTTTTTTAGAAAATTTCCACGTTGAAGCAGTCGAGAATTTCAATGATAATTATACCCAAATTCCATTCGATCGATGACTCCTCTCGTTTATTTACAGTCCTTTCAATGACTGGAAAATTTGAGAAAGTTCATTGATCCAAATAATCGTTAATATTAATGACACTAATTTTCCATTTTATCGAGATGTCCAATATCTTCCGAGTCTGAAAATAATTCCAGACTGTTTAATTTGACTGCAGTCCAATTTATAATAAGTTAACATATTTTTAACAGTCATTGGGGCATTTTTACATCGAATAACCATTGTCCATGTAAACGTACGTATCCTCAAGGAAAAAAACTTGTCTGAATCGCACTTAACATTCACGAGATTTATACGTACGCTTATGTGCGGATGCGTGTACGTGCATCGTGTAAAAAACGAGAAAAAATAGGTGTAAAGATAAATATCTCTCAGTTTAACATATCTCGTGTCTCTGACACGCATTTTTCTCATTTCATGTCCGTCATAACGGGCACCTCGCAGAATCGTCATGCTTTTCTATATCCACAATCGATTTACGGGAAACTCTATATTGAACGTAAGCGAATGGATACGTCTTTACGTAGGACGAAAATTGGATTTGAATAACGTCTCTTCGAAGAGCACTCTGTTAGGTGCAATCCAAATTCTGTCAAGATACTTTGACCAAAATCGCAGTTATAATATTTCACGGCATAGCTGCCATAAGGGCGTATGCCATCAAAAGGTGGGGTTGGAAAGCCATAAGGGCGTATCGATTTTTTTTTTTCAAGAATCGCCGTAATTATGACCGAAAAATATAGATACGATGAGAATACAATTTTTCTATTTTTTTCTTTTTTCGATACACCCTTATGACTTTTGACACCTACAGCGAAAGCTATAAGGGCGTATTGAATTTTTTTTTCAGCAATCGACGTAATTATGACCTAAAAATATAGGACCGATAAAAAAAAATTTTCCCAATTTTTTTTTTATACGCCCTTATGGCTTTCGCTGTGGGTCTCGAAAGCCATAAAGGCGTATCAAACAAAACAAAATTGGGAACATTTTTTTTTCATCGGTTCTATACTTTTCGGTCATAATTACGTCGGTTCCTGAAAAAAAAATCGATACGCCCTTATGGCTTTCAACACCTACAGCGAACGCCATAAGGGCGTATCGAATATTTTTTTTCAGGAATCGACGTAATTATGACCGAAAAGTATAGAACCAATGAAAAAAAAATCGGAAAAATTTCGGATACGCCCTTATGGCTCCCGGATGCCATAAGGGCGTAAAAGAGGTGATACGCCCTTATGGCTGCTGTAACGCGATTTGTATCTTGGGAAATTTCTGTGTCATAACAATGACAAAAATATTTCTCCTATTAAACAAGAGTTCTTTAATTAATTATTTAATTTAATTAATTTCATTTGCAAATGTTTTTTAACGGGAGTAAAAAGTACGTAGCGTTGGGGCAGAATATTTTTTTTCAAAATTCAGGAATCGATTCTTCATTTTGTTCCCCGGGACAAATTGTTTATCAAGATCTTGAAATTTTTGATCATAATTATTCAGAGGCCACTAATGTTGTGAAACCATTAATATCATTTCGTACACCCCCAACAGCAATCCGTTGCCATTGACAAATGACAATATCAAAGTATGCCATATTGCCCCACCTACTCTATGTCTATCATTGAAAAGAGAACTGATCGATAATCAGGACATTCGTTTCGATATATATCGCATTTGAGGGTGTCTCTTCTCGATTTTGAGGTCTCCCTATCGACACGTCGATCTCACGAACTCCATCGTACTCCTCCTTTCGTTCTGATCGTCGAAAAGATTGACACGAAAGCCATTAATTCCGACGTGAAATACTTTATGGAAAAAAAAAACAGAAAATTCACACTCGATATAGAACGATACTCCTCGCGGAAGTACAGATTTGCTGACATTATAACGATAATCGAGAGAGAAACGATAGAGATTTCTGATTCAGCAACTTATTGTATACTGATAACAAGCTGATTCTGATGATGGCCCGGATGTTTAACGACCTGATAAGTTACGAATATTGGTAAGGTTTTAAGTCACTCTAGGATTTTCAAAAAACTGATTTTTTGTTTGTTAAAAAGGTGCCTCATTATCTATAGATTTATATTCCAAAAGATTATGTGCGTGAGCAATCCCTAAGTTCTCGATTTTCGTATTTTAGTCCAACCCCTTTTCATCCACAGTGAGCTTTCTACAAACTTTAAAAGCGTTTATCTTAGAACTACATTTTTCAAGTCGGCCGAACTCATAACTCAAACAAATTTCAACCGATTCATTTGAAATTTCAACTGTACATGTACATGTTCAAAATAACATTCTCTAAAGCACTACGTAGGATTTTTTAATTACATTGCATAGTTTATTTTTTATAAACAATTTCCTGACGATTTTTTCATGGCATTTTATACTTTTTTATTTAGAAATGCCAGTTTTGCAAAAAACAAGATATCAAAAAAAATCTACGTACACTACGATCTCGATTTAAGCAAGAGCGGTGGGACTGGCACCGCTAGACACTGGCATAAGTCGAAGCTGCACAAATGTCGCCCGAGCGTCCACGCGCATCTCACACCAGTCGGGAGCCGTGTCCACTCTCACACCGACGCTCTCACACTATGTGCCACGTCAATCGATATCCGCCGCATAGTGGGGACTCTTTCTTATATCGAAGCTGCATAAATCGAGATCGTAGTGTACTTCTTATAGCTATTCTTATATATATTCGAAAAAAGTTTGGCGCCTCAAAGTAACTAAAAAGTTATAGGAGCTGCGTCGCCATTTTGCCATATATCGCCATGAAAAAGTAATTTTGTATTGCCAATTAAATGTATAATAAAACACCTTTTTTGTCAATCGGATTTATTTTATGGTTTCGCTGTAAAAAAACCACGAAGTATGCCCTTTTTTGGTCCGTAAAGTGGACTACCCCCTTAAGGGTTAAAAAATTACATCCAACTTTCAAAACCTCATGGCTATAACGATAATCGAGAAAGAAACAAGAGAAATTCAGCACTTTATTTTATATTGATAACAAGCTGATCGTGCGATAGCCCGCGTCTGAAAGCTGTAAAATGTCCCGAAATTTCAGGCAACTTTAAAAAAGTCATGAAATGTTATGAAAAATTAGCAAAAGACCATTTTATTATTATGGGGGCTAGGTTTTGCCTGGACTAAAAAGATAATGAAAAACATTTTGGTCATTGGAGGGAGTAGTTTTTATATGTACCACGTCGCGTGGTGCTCTGGTGCTATACGTCATTAAAAGCTCGCTAAAAACAATTAGTGATTCTTCATTTGCTTAAAGAGATCTGCAAAATGTCTCAAGATGTATCAAAAAGAAGACCAGCCTTCTAAAATCAATATTTGTAGCAGTACCGTAAAACGAGTCTACTTTGACTTTGGGGGTTATTTTGTGGTGTTTTGGGGCTACTTTGGACGAGCATCAAAATACGGTCAAAGTGAGTGCGCAGTGAACCCTCGTGACCTTGTGGGGCGGGAGGGGGTGTGGGGAGTAGTTAGAAGAAGAAAAAAAGTCATTCATAAACCAAGTATACAGATATATGTGTTACAAGCCAAGATATCCGAACAATCGATTGTGCCATTCGCGAGAAGGGAATAAAGAAGGGCAAGAAGAACGACTGTTGGCGTTACGTCTGTTACATCTGTAAGGCCCGAATTTCAAGTCATAAGTCCTACCTTAAGATCGAACTTTCCATGGAACTCAAGCTGGAACTTAAGATCGAACCTAAGTTCCAATTTAAGATGAATCGTAAGTTGAACTAAAGTGCCATTATAAGTTCATACTTAAGTTCAAACTTTAGTGCGAACTTCAGATCGATGTTAAGTTCAAATTTAAATTTGGTTCAAAGTTCGAACTTAAGATCCATCTTGAGCTTAAACTTAAGTTTGATCGTACTTAATTATTATGACAACTAATTTAAAATAACATGGTTGAGGGAGGCGATGAAAGAAGTTTGATCGAACTTAAGTTCATGCTCGAGATGGATCTCAAGATCAAACTTCAAACCAAATTTAAGTTGGAACTTAAGATCGATCTAAAGTTCGCATTAAAGTTTGAACATAAGTATGAACTTATAATGATACTTTAGTTCAAATTTAAGATAAATCTTAAGTACCATCTTAAATATCAACTTGAGTTCAATAGAAAGTTTGATCTCAAGTTTGATCTTGAGAACTTAAAATTCGGGCATAAGTATTTGGTATTTTGATGTAAAATATTTCTTCAATAAAAATGACGAATTGATTGTCAAAAATCGTTGTTTTTCATTTAATTTCATGTATAATGTATGAAATATTAATGTTTTTTATCAAAATGATGTCAAAGCTGCATTTACGCTTTGGATCTTTGACATAAGTTGCATTTCAATGCCTCTCCAAAATAGCCCTACACTCGGGGTTACTTTGTCTTTTTTTTTCTAAATATATAAAATTGTGCGATTTTGGCGAGGCTTGCTATTGTTCTACATTTTATAGCCAAAGGAAGCATTGTTTTGTACGAGCAAAAAAAAATATAATTTTGGACGTTAAAAAAAAGTTACGACCAAAAAACTTTCGAAACATGAACGAAGTATAAGCCCCGTTTTACGGTACTTATGACTTCCTCTTGTACACGTTTTACGGCGCGAGTGACATCGAATTGATTGGCAGAGCACCGTCAATGGATACATTCTTCACTTATCCGCATTATAAAACTGAACTTTATATTTTGACGAAATACAGAGGTGACAAGTCCCAATTGGGCAAAATCATATCCGTACTGGATATCAAATCGCGAATCGGCGTGTGCATCGTGGGTCTCATTACTCTGATTACTTTGAGATTTTTCATGCACCAAAGGCTGGCACGCGCTGTTCTAAATGTCCTGCGAGTTATCAGCAACGGTTTCAAGGCTAATTTACCGAATGACGGGGCATCGCGGATCTATCTGTCAACTGTATTCATGTTTATCGTCACTATTTTAGGGGTATATCAGGGAGAATTGGCTTCCATACTGTCAAAGGGCAGCCGATGAGGAACATTGACTCGCTGCAGGATCTCCTTGAATCTAATCACACGGTTTACAATTTTGGAATGTGGCATTCGGTTTTCGAATATCTGGACTCTGTCAATCGTTACTTGGGACTCAATAATTATAATTGTACTAATTACGTACTCGAGGAACCATCGGCTGCTTGCGTAATGTCACATGGCGATGTTCTTCTCGAGGCTGTGAAACGGAACCTTTATATGTCCAATAAACGTATTCTAGCAGCGGATGGTGCTTGGAATCTGCGAAGAGACTGGCCCATCGAACGAAGAATCAATGTTCATATTCAGACACTCGTAGAAGCTGGTCTCATAACATATTGGATACAAATGAGCCACGAGCAGCCATGGCGTTTCCTCAATGCCAATGACAACAGGAACACAGATCTTATGCACAAAATTTTTGATCTCGAAGACTGGGTTTTGCATTCGCATTTCTTGTAATTGGATAATCGTGCGCGACGATGAGTTTCATTGCCGAATGGGCAATCAATTGACGGATGTTTATGCGAATCGGGAATTTAAAATGTGGATAACTCTATTGATCTCAACACGTAAAAGATTTGACAATCTTAAAACTAAAACATTTGACAAGTCTATGAACAAATTGATTCATTTGTACGTGCTTTCTTATTTGTAACATTTACATTGAAATAATTTTTTTTTAATCACGAAAACTCCGGAAGGAAGCTTTTGTTTATATTATTATAAGAAACTAGATTATTATTGGTAATTGGAAATACACTACCAGTCAAAAGTTTGAAAACACGCGCCTCGATTCCGCGCCGCACAAAAAGGTTCACTGCTTTTTTAAAAATGAAGATATTTTAATTCAACAAAAAGTGTTGCGAAGAGGACATATTCAGCTTCATTCCGCTTTTTCAAAAAAAAAATTTATATGTTTTTTAAGCCCGGTATGCTCTTCGAAACATGGTCGATTTTCGGCGTTCTTTTTAGCGCATGAACTATAAAAATTTGTTTGAACTGTTTTTTGCATGAAAAACTTATAAGGGGGAGTATAAGCTTGAATTCCGTTTTTCAAAAAATTTCATACGTTTTTTGTTCACAAATATAGTTAGTTTTTCAGAAAAAACCCACACAGCAAAATTAATCGAGGGACCATCCCGAGACAGTCCCATTCGTTTCCTGCCAAGATAGTATGCCTTATGAATGTCTATGGGAGGTACCAGTAAGACATTGTTCTACTCAAGATTAATATAGGATGTCTTGCGGATATCCTGCCGTCACCGTGTGTAGACGATCGTATCGCACACTCTTGTAGATGTCTGTGGGAAGTACTAGTACGACCTTGGTCTACTCGAGATTAATATAGGATGTCATGAGGATATCCTGGGACAACCATGTTTAGACGATCCCAGCGCACTCTCTTATAGATGTCTCTGGGAGGTACCCGTAATAGTATGCTTATACCAGTAACACATTATTCTGCTCGAGATTAATATAGGATGTCTTGAGGATATTCTGTCGCGACCGTGTTTAGACGATCCGAATCTGAATATGGTTAACCATATTCTATGACTGGATAAGCAATAATGTGGTAGCACTTATCAAGTAATAATATGGTAGCGCTTATCATATTATTGCTTTTCCAGTCATAGAATATGGTTAATCATACTATAACCTCTTTTTCTCTCAGTGATCATATCTGCAGATTTGTCAGTACCCCAAAAATCCACCAGGTGGCTACCTCTCGCACAAGCGAACCTGCCTCTCGACGCCTATATCCTTTCCAAGCTCGTCTATGTCTGATATCCTTATTTTTCAGTATGGATATTTAATACATTGAACATTGCCGCAAAACGCAAGATGGTCGAATCCCCGAAAAGGATTCCCATCAAAAAGGGTATTTTTTCTTTTCCCTTCTGTTAAAGAAAAGACGAAGCTTTACGAAATTGTAGACTTGAAATGTTTAAAAATATATATTGTGAAAATATTTTTAAAAAAAATTATTTCATTTAAATACATATTTGTTCAGTTTGAAATAATATTTATTAATATTAGGATGAATATGGTAAGATGTACTATGTACGGAAGTGTAGTGCACGATAGAATGTGTAAAATAGAACAAGCGGGTTAAGCGAGTAACCATATCGTATGGTAAACCCTACTATCATGTAGTGCAGTTTCCAAAACACGGATGTATGTTAATTAAAACAAAAATATACTGCGAGTGTCAATGTTTGAGTCTTTTTTACGACTCAATGGATGTATTTGGCCAACCATACACGTTTTGTAAAGTTCTTTGCAATAGTACACATCACGATCAGTTATGCTGTATATTTGTAGGTACCATTCCAGTGGTATGGTAAAATCAACTGTACAAGTATGGTAGCGCTTATTATATTATTGCTTGTTCAGTCATGGAATATAGTTAAACATACTATAACGCCTTTTACTATGGCGGATCTTTGAGCTCACCATGGTTTTTTCTCTCAGTGTATCTTTGTTCGGGGCTGGTAACTATGCATATTAAATTAATTTGCAAGGCCTATATATTTTTTAAAACATGTTTAATAACAATTAATTCAGACACGTGATGACCCGAATGCAAGGTAGTAATTTCAGCAGTTTGGTTTGTTACATTGAATCATTAAATAGCTAGAAAGATTAATGTAGATAGTGCGATTCACTGAAAAAAATGGTAATTCTAAACATACAACCTGAGCGACGGAAATGGCTAGTTTTAACATATGAATATTACCTGCGACAATCCAAATATTCAATTTGAACACTCGTTCAACTATGTTGGTTTGTTAGACCAATTTTTTTAAATGTAAAGATAAAAAATGACAGATAAGATATGGAATTATCCGATCTAGTAAAAACAACCATGCCAACCTCATTGTTCTCACCATAAATACGGTGTGCATTAAATAGCTGCAATTATCATATCAATTGCTAAGAACACCACATTTATAGTTCATGCAACTATTTTAAATGTTGTATGATTTTACTATAATATATAGAAGTTACCCGAGTTACCATAATTTATAGTAAAATGCATGGTATGGCCAACCATAATTTCTTTCAGTGCAGAAAATGGCTTGAGTATAGATGAAAAGCAGTATGACTTATGACTGCGACTAATTGAATGCGTCAGTGCTTCGTCTTGTTTGTTTACATATCACGTCAGCGGAAAAACGTGTCTCGACGTGAGTTCAAAAAGTATTTTGACACGCATAATTGGCAAATTTTACTCAGATGTCGCTGATTCTGACCTCATTATAGAGATTATATATCGACTGACTATTTAGATTCATATTTATTTATTTATTCATATTTACATATTTACATTCATATCAATTATAATTATCGTAAAATCAAAAAAACCTTTCGACTCTTCTTTTCTTATAAACAAATGGTTGAAAATCTGCATTGACTCGTAAAAAACTACGGGTCGAATCGATAAAGAATCTCTCAAAGAAAAAAAAAAGTCTTGAATTACTGGAAAAGAACAAAAATGGGGATTATTTTTGGGAAAAACTAGACGAAAATACACTTTAATGGAATTTGCCGTAAGATCGTCAATATTTTTGAAAATCAATCTGCGCGTCACTCAAACAAGCTATGAATATTTATCGTTATCTAAGATGCATTATTCAAAATACAACTTGCTATTCCTAATACAATCTGTTATTCGTAATGCATAAATTTTTTGGGTTTAGAAAAGATTTACGATATTCAGCACCGATTGGCTAATTCGACGCGCTACATCTTTATCAATCAAATAATCAAAAAACAATTTTCATATTTCTATTTTCAATACCTTTTACTGTTTGAGCCATCTACACTTTCACATAGTATCAACCAAAATGGAGCCGACGCCTGAATGAAAAATGGATCCAAAAATGGCGTTACTCAACTAATAGATGAGAAAAAATCTAAAACGATACATAAAAAATTTATTCAACAGCTAATATACTAGTCAAATTTCCAAAAATTGTACCCACATCGACGTGATAAGATCTGGCTGAAATGGTCGAGAACATGTGACATCCGATTCTTGGTAGAAGCGTAGATTAACAAAAGTACATACACAAGTAGATTTTCAATAATGCCTAACAAATCCATTTAACAGCTAGTATGCTGGCCACATTTCTAAAAATTCTACCAAGATCGACGTGACAAGATCTGGCTGAACTGGTAGAGAACGCGTGACATCCATGGAGTGTTGGATCGGAAATTGCAATTGTAACGCGTAGTACAGGCAATAGAGAATTTTTTCTTGCACTAAATTACAGTAGTTATTTCTTTTAAAAAATAGGTTCAGTTTCATGTACTGAGCATAAATGCACAAAATCCTTACAAATTTGGCGGGCGGAAGTGCCGCCATTTTGAGAAAAACCGTTTTGGCCTAAATCTCCGTAACCGTGCATTTGAAGCCAAGAATGGTAATTACCTTTATTGTAGATAATAAAAATTTCCTGTCTTTTTTGTGAAATAAATTTTCTTATATCACTTACGGTTTACGACTTATACGACTATTACGATTTGTTTATTGACTTTCGGACCCATATTTCTTCTAATAATTATTTAAGCAGTAAAATGCTAATGACCTGAGTTTTAAATCTACAAATTTTCCACAATTTTTACTTCAAACTTTTTTTTCTAAAATTAATATTTTTGAAGTTATAACGCGTTCAATGTTGCGCTACCGGGTGCAAGATTAATAAAAACGAAGTATGCATAGTGTACTGATAAAAATTCAATAAATATATAAAAACATATTAATGATAGTGACATAATAAGCAATAAATAATTTGCCTTCTTACTGGCAAAAAACAGCGACTACCCGTTGAATTTTTTTTTTTAATTTATATTATATTTTATACAACTAATACCTTACCTCGAATCGTCCTTCGATTATTATCAAATATTTAATTATACATATACTGATGACATAATGAAACAAACGAATAAGAAAACGGGACATTTATTTAAAAAGACATGGAAATTTTATTTTAAAAAACGTACAACAGAAAATAAATCATAAATCTTCTTCGACTCTCGTGCCTTTTGCGGGCGGGGAAGATTCAACTGTAAGTAAAAAAAGATTTATGCTTTATTTTCTGTTAGACGTTTTTAAAAATAAATTTTCCATGTCTTTTTAAATAAATTTTCCGTTTTCTTATTCGTTTGGTTCATTCCGCCATCAGTATATGTCCTCGCATAAAAAAAGAGTTGTCACGAAATCTCGAAATGCGCGTTATTTCTGAAGCTGCTATAGACGTATTTTGTTTGGTTTTCGATGTGCGTATTTCAGATCGTAGAAACCCCCACGGAAATTTATATATTTTTAATATACGCAAAATATATGTGGATATATTTCGAATATATGTACATATATTTTTAATCCACACATATATGTTGCATATATAATAGCATATATTCTTAATATATGCTACCATATATGCAACATATATGGTAGCATAACTAACTAACTAACATAATATTTATTTAATGATTTAAGTTTATTGTATTCACACTTTTCATTATTATTTACATTATAATGTTTATCCCGCGAGAACAAGCGACCGGGCGCCTGCCACATGTTCGTAACGTATAGGCAGCGTCGCGATAGTTTCCAGACTCGCCGCGAGATGTCGCAGAGCGGCAACCGCTGAACCCCCATACGGAGGATGCGACGAGTGTGCTTATAAAGGCGGGCGTGAGAACGGAATATTAACAGAAGTCCGGCGTAAATGAAGCCATATAAGGAGTTCTTGCCGGCTTCTCATGAATTCGTACTTTTGTATTTGATTCGCCTAGAAAATTTCCGATTTTTCGGGAATTTCTAGACGGGTATCGCATATTCAACCCATATTCGGGATGTATGCAACCCACTTTTCAATTATATTTGGAATACATGCAACATATATTTAATCTATATTTCAGATGTATGCACCATATATATAAAATATATATATTGTATGTATGTGTCGTACATTTTACATATATCTAAAGTATATTTTTTATATATCTAAAATATATTTTAAATACATTTATTTGTATACGGTAATTATATTTTGAATATATTTCGTACGCATTTTTGCATATATTTTAGATATATAAATTTTCGTGTGGGAAAGAGGAGGAAACAATTGCAACCCATTCGATCGCGATCGTGTTAGATAAATTTATTTAGAGACGCGGTCGTGTCAGATTAATAAAGTTATAAAACAATTAAAGACAAGCGCGCGCGCAAGCGCGCACTAGTATAATTAAATATTTGATAATAATCAAGGGCCGATTCGTGGTAAAATACTATTTAATTGTATAAAATATCAAATATATTTAAAAAAAAATTTCAACGGGTAGTCGCTGTTTTTTGCAAGTAAGAAGGCAAATTATTTATTGCTAATTATATCATTATCATTAATATGATTTTACATATTTATTGAATTTTCATCAGTACACTATGCATACCTCGTTTTTAAACCTTGCACCCGGTAGTACAACATTGAACGCGTTTTAACTTCAAAAATATTAATTTTAGAAAAAAAAGTTTGGAATAAAAGTTGTAGGAAATGTGTAGATTCAAAACTTAGGTCATCAGCATTTTATTGTTTAAACAATTATTAGAAGAGATATGGGTCCGAAAGTCAATAAACAAATCGTAATAGTCGTATAAGTCGTAAACGGTAAGTGATACAATAAAATTTATTTCACAAAAAAGATAGCAAGTTTAATTATCTACAATAAAGGTAATTGCCATTTTTGGCTTCAAGTGCACGGTTACGGAGATATAGGCTGAAACGGTTTTTCTCAAAATGGCGGCACTTCCGCCCTCCAAATTTGTAAGGATTTTGTGCATTTACGTTCAGTACGTGATACTGAACCTATTTTTTAAAAGAAATAACTCCTGAAATTTAGTGCATTATGGACAAGAGTAACGGGCGATCGTCAAAGGTCGTTGGTCTCGCGAGATGCGAGGAGCGCATGCAAGAGATAACAAATAGTTTGGCGGGTGCAAGGGGAAAATTACATCCCGTAAAGTATGATCTTCGAATCGAGATGATAATTGATAAGTAGTGAAAGCCTTGGAATGGACGGCCAAGAAACTCAGTGGCATCGATGTGTTGGTCAACAATGCCGGTCTCGCCATTGCTTCAACTATCGCCGATAAAGTTACAGCGAAATTTTCAGAAAACTTTTCAACATTTGAACAATATGATCAACACTCCCTCCACAAGATTGGTTTTAACCCAATGATCTGGAAAACTGGTTTATTTAACATCAATCTCTTGAAGCAATTAATTAAATGAGATTCCACTTTCAGTGCAACTCATTGTGAAATCATTAATAGAGGAAAAGACGGAAGCAATTGCAATTGCAATTGGGCTTCCAGACTAGGGCTCTAAATAAGTTAGGGACAACCAGTCGGGGCCTAATCGCAGGACGCAAAGGAACTGATAAGTTTCCTAAGTTGTTAATACAATTTTTTTAAACCCCCAACGAATATTTTTGACTTACAGAGTTGATTCATAGATTGACATGATTGTCGATAGATTAGTAATGCGTCGTTAAATAAAAATCATAAAATCACTTTCACTAGTGATAAAGGGACGGATGAATTGATGGGAAGTTACCAATTAAGCATTGGTGAAACCACGTAACTTTTGCAGACGACCTGGGAATTTCATCACGTGAATCGAATTGCACTTCGTCATGGAGTTTAACTGCGATGTGAGAATAAAGAATCAGTTCAAAACGAAAGTCATGTTGATGATGAGATACAACTGATATGTAAATTAGAAATCTATTATATTGACTACCATCGACGGTAGGTTTGTTGCTCGAGCTATAGATAAGAATTAATCATTAATAGCCCAGAAAGACAACACAGTTTATCACCATGGAAATGGTGAGACGGGGTCTCTCGCAAGTCACTTCATTATTCCGACAGGAAATGACAAGTCATAATCGGTCGTCGATACTTACATTCTTACTGCTATATAAAGACGAACGATGACTTCAAGAAGCCTTTCCACGTGCATTCATTTCATTCGTTCGCCGCACGTGCCGCGGTCGTTCGGAAAAATACATTCATCAGTATCTCTTTGATAATAACACTAAGTTTAAAGTCAATTTTAATAACAATACCGAAGTTATGCATCTGCCGAAAATTCGAGTTGCGTTAATAATTCTAGGACTAATTACGAAGGCATCCCTCGCACGAACTAACACCGAGACATCAAACTTTAAACAATCGTCGAGTCTCATCAAATCAGTGGTACAGTTTAAGTGGCTCCACCAAGTTGATGGCTAAAAAATAATCGAATTTGTTGAGAATTTATTAGGAGGGAAACTGTCAAGTTTTTAAAACCTTTTTTTTTTTGCACTTTGGACAGTATTTTTCAGTTGTTCCGTAACGGTTCAAATTCAGTTATTTAGTTTTTGTGTGGAATGATGTAGAAATGATTTAGAAATTAAAAAAATAACGAAATAATAAAATTGGTGTTTACAAAATTTTAAGCTATCATAACTTCTTATCATGCACAATAAATATCATATTTAACCCGCTGAGGCCCACCATTTTCTGGCGTCCTGAACCAGTTCACTCTGGGTCTACAGCGATCTACAACTTCTTTTGCTTTTAGAAAACGTTTAAAACAACATTTTCTAGCTCATAAGTAGTAGAATCGAATCGTTATAAACTCAGAAATGAGAATATGCAAGGCCGCAATCGATATTTTCATTTTTTTTAAAACTGTATGAATAAATGCAAAAAAGAGTCCGAAAATTGGCCTGTAGGTCTTGTCGGACGTATTTAACGGTTTGTCTTTTGTTTATCGTCCTAAATAGATTTAATTATAGTGATTTGCAAACTAGAGACTCCCAACTACAAGATGGTAAAGGTCGTTTTCATGAGTTTTTGGAAAAATATATTTTCACCCTGGGTCTGTAGCGACCCAAAAAGCGCTACTTGAGTGTTTCGTTCGAAGACCAAAGACCGACTGAGATAGATGTTGTACCTGCTCGAAACAAAATATTTTTCGCCTAATTTACCGAGCAAAAGCGCGAGCCTTCGCTTATCCCTCTCACTGCACACAGCTGGACTTTAAAGGTGCAAGCACTCGATCGGTGTAGACCCAGGTGGCCCTCGGCGAGTTAAATGCAAGAATGACATTCATACTTATGCATAAATTTTGATATTCTTTTTTATTGGTAAGAACCGATAACGGAAGGATTATTTCAATTCCATGTCACGTAGCTTAAATATATTTTGGATTAGACTCCTTATTGAGAACATTTTTTTCACGTTATTATTACATGATATTGTACAATTTCAATTCAAAGTGAACAAGTAGAAAACCAATTTTTCAGGCAAAAATCGTGGGATCGTGCTCCAAACAGGAAGTCAGCTTAATAGGAATCGTTGGGGATTCCTCCGGAGAACTCGTATCCTTGCTTTCATCCGAGGAAAGGTTAACCTTCATTATACTGGATAATTCTTCGATAATTACAAACGGTGAACCTATTACCATAGCAACGAGACACAAATTGGTATCATTCGTGATCACGATATCCTCGTTGAAGGAACTCGAGAAAATCCTCCGGATGCTGAAGGCTTCTCGATGGTGGAATCACATGGCTGAATTTAACATAATCGAATGGCCCGTAAACGAGCACGGTTGTTCGGAGGCAGATGATATTTTGTGGACAGCCTGGTTGAATAATTTGCTCGAAGTCAAGTTTATGTGCATCCACAGGACCAAAGGACGATTGATTTACAGCTTTAATCCTTACACGAGAAAAGCACCGGCACCTTGGCGATTGGAAAGAATTTTCGGGGGTCTGAATAATCATCCTTGGGCCTTTTTGGTACGGGAATATCGCGATGGTGATAATTTATGCGACAACTTAAATTACAACAAAACCAACGATCTCGGTGGTTACGAGATAGGTTGTGCCGTAGAACCTGCCGATTCTGAATCGGAGATTGACAATTATGAATCGAATGCTTACCATTCGGATCCTCCACTGGAGGCTGAGGTCAGCGGTATGATTCGCAGTCTCACTCGAGTCCTGAATGCCAAAGTCAAACTCAGAATAAGGAAGGATTATGAACCCGTAGGATTTTACGAAAAAGGGCATGCTTATGATTTCTTCTCGTACACGTTTTACGGCGCAAGTGACATTGAATTAATCGGGAGATCACCATCAATGAATACATTCTTCACTTATCCGCATCATAAAGTGGGACTCCATATTTTGACGAAATACAGAGGTGACAAGTCACAATTGAGCAAAATCATGTCCGTACTGGATATCAAATCACGAATCGGCGTGTGCATCGTGGGACTCATTACTCTGATTATCCTGAAATTCTTCATAGGCCAAAGTCTGGCGACCGCTGTTCTAAATGTCGTGCGAGTTATTAGCAGCGGTTCCATGATGAATTTGCCGAAAAATGGGGCATCGCGGATCTACTTGTCAACTTTATTCATGTTTGTCGTCACCATTTTGGGGATATATCAAGGAGAATTTGCTTCCATACTGTCAAAGAGACAGCCGATGAAGAACATTGACACGCTGCAGGATCTCGTTCAATCTAATCACACGGTTTACAGCTTTGGAATGTGGCATGCAGTTTTCGAATATCTGGACTCTGTACATCGTTACGTAGGACTCAGTAATTATAATTGTACTAATTACGTACTCGAGGAACCATCGGCTGCTTGCGTAATGGGACAGGGCGCTGTTCTTCGCGAAGCTGCGAAACGGAACCTTTATATGTCCAAAAAACGAATTCTCGCGGCGGATGCTGCTTGGAATCTGCGAAGAGATTGGCCCCTGGAACGAAGAATCAATGTTCACATTCAGAAACTCGTGGAGGCCGGTCTCATGAAATATTGGACAGAAACGAGCCACGAGCAGCTATGGCGCTCCTTCAATGCCAATGACAACAGGAACACAGATGTAACGCACAAAATTTTTAATCTCGAAGACTTGGGTTTTGCATTCGCATTTCTTGGAATTGGATTATCGTGCGCGACGATGAGTTTCATTGCCGAATGGGCAATCAATCGACCGATATTTATAAGAATGGGGAATTTTCAAATGTGGAAGACTTGAAAGCACGTGAAAGATTTGACAATCTTCGAACTAAAACATTTTACAAGTCCATAAATGAATCGATTAACTTGTACGTATTCTCTTACTTGTAACTTGCGTTGCAATTAAATACATTGTAGATTATATTGAAATTAATTTTTAATAATCAAGAAAACTTTTAGTGGAAGCTTTCGTTTATATTATTTGTTATAAAAAACTAGATTATTATTAGTAATTTAAAATATATCTGATTGATGTTATCTATCGTTAAAAAAAAATGTTAGGAAATGCATCGGATTAAACAACCCTTCTAAAATGCGAATTACATAAATTTGTGATTGCAGTAAAACCCCGTTTACCCGAGGTAATATGAGGAGAAGGTACGTCGGATAAACGAAAACTCGGATAACACGGAAGAAATGAAAATTATCAAATTTTAATCATTTTCTATATGCTTATGAAGAGTTCTTTTTCAACCGGGCCACCTTTTTTTCACCATCTCCAATTTTTTCAAAATCTGCCAGTTTGAAATACTAGTCAAAAGAAACGTCTGTAATTTTCTGAAGATTTTTTTAGACGTCCGTTCAGGATTTTCAATTTTTCATCACAAACACTCCCAGCAAACACACTTGGACAATTTACGAAACATTTATGTATAATTGAAATGTAATAAATATGTCTTATAAGGTAAACGTCCCAATTATTGAACAGGTCCCAATTATTGAACACTATCTTGTATTTTTATTATTTCTCATTCACCTGCATGCATTTACTTATTTATAAAAATTTCATTACATATATGGAACTTTAAGCTATCGAAATGTTACCTTACTTGTGCAAAAAAAGCTTCAATTAATAGAGAAAAAAATTATTTAATCAGCAACGGTGACCCGATTTGACGTCTCGTGGTAACTGCTTATCGTTTTTGCTAAGACGCGCCGCTTCACGCGTAAGGGCATAAAAAATTCAAAAACGGTCGCATCTCAAAAAGTAAAGGCGTTTTAGGTTCCTTAGGAAATTGCTTACGAATGACAATTTTTTAAAAAAAATTTTAATTAATATTTGTTAAAAAATATGGTGTTCAATCATTGGGACATAGAAAATGCAGTGAGTCCCAATTATTGAACACTCGAATTCTCCAAGATGACGTCATCAAATCCTTCAAAACATCGAGACAGTTAACGTGTGACAGCCCTAGCGGATTGGGTGACCACTGTTTGACCGTCACTTTACCGATGGTCATTTTTGGACGGTAAAGTGACCATAAAAACCCAGCCAAATGACTGTATTCACGAGTGACCATAAAAACCGTCTCGACCGAACCTTTTATTCCCGAATTTTTTTCGCCTCCAAGTACTTTTAAGTGACCGTAAAAACCGTTTTGACCTAACTTTTTTTCCTGATTGTCACCCCCCCCCCCCCCCCCCCCGACCACTTAAGAGTGACCGTACACCGTACAGTGAAAAAAACTTGGCTTCAACCAACTAAATCCGGCGGTTACGGGTGCCGAACGAAATATGTAAACCTTATTTATTTATCCTCGCTCCCATAAAGGGCACGAGTGCCACCGAAGTGCAATGGTTATCTCATTAAAATATGTACTCTTTAGTCCAGAGACTCCAGAGGACTGCGCGACCACAAAGCGCGGGTAATGTTCCAACAATTTAAACTTAATTGAGGACTCCGATTCTGATAATACATCGGACTTTATCGATGCTCGGTGACTTACTCGCTTGCGAGAGAGCACGCGCCAGCCGACCCCACCTAACGGATCTCGAGCGAAGTGCCCCAGTACCCTTCTTCTCGGTCTATGAGATATACTATTAGAAACGTAGTCGCGAATGACCGTCAAAACCGTCTTACGAAACGGTTTGCCCGACGTCCGCTAGGTGGCGTCGGCAGGCGCGCGCTCTCGTGCAAGCGAGAAAGTCACCAAGCACCGATAAAGTCCGGTGTATTACCAGCATCGAAGTCCTCAATTAAGTTTAAATTGTTGGAACATTACCCGCGCTCTGTGGTCGCGCAGTCGTCTGGACTAAAGACTACATATTTTAATGAGCTAACCATTGCACTGCGGTGGCGTTCGTGCTCTTTATGGGAGCGAGGATAAATAAGTAAAGCTCTTGCATAACTGATTAATCTCACGATTAATTAGTTAAGTAAAAGCTTTCGTAGCAAAAAAATTATTGTATCTCATCAAATATTTTGCTACAGCAAAAAGTGATCAAACGTGAAAGGCGTGAAAATGACCACAACGATGAGTGATTGAACGTCATCAAAGTGACCGTCAAAACCATGATGATGGTTTATAACGTTTCGGCTCCGACGAATTGACTTCGGTCACTTCGGATAGTTTTTAGGGTCACTATCGCGGCCAAGAATGACCATCGGGCATTTGACGGTTTTTTGGGCGTTTTTTTGGTTAAAATCATGGTCACTCAATCCGCTAGGGAGATCGTGTGAATCGGATTTATTCAAACAAAAACTGTAAGTTCCTGAATAAACTTACCTCTATTCTTTTAATAATAACTCTAAGATCGTCAAATATATTTTTTTTATTTGTATTTTCGTGCAATAAACATAAAAAGAAAAGTAAAAAGAGAATATAACCTAAATGTAACCCAAAAATACGAATGTAATGTTCAATATTTTTTGCTCTCCGATATTTCAGTCGAAAAACGAGAAAGCTGCGACAGAATCAAACAAAAACAGAACATAAAAACGAGGAAGCTGAAAATAAAAATAAAATAAAGTTCGAGTTGAAAAGCAAAAATAAACCAAAGGCAAATGAACCAAAAACTTGTCAAAAGATACTAAATATATATTTTTGTATTTTTACTTGATTCATTAAAGATTATTTAAGTGTTAGATTTTGCTTTTATTTCTTAATATTCTACCCAAAATAATATTTTCAGAACGGAAAAAGAATTCTCGAGAGTGTTCAATAACTGGGACATGCCTGTTCAATATTAGGGACATAGGCACTTCCAGTGTTCAATAATTGGGACATTTGCATGTTTCAAATTGTTATTCTTTTTTTCATTTGAAATCATTTAAAAATAATTTAAAGGGTGATTTTTTGAAAGTAAAAATATCAAAGTATCATTTGAACATGAAAGCGATGGTTTTTTTCTTGATTTTATATATTTTTTTCACCGAATTCAATCCCCAGATCCTTAGCTGTTCAATAATAGGGACGTTTACCTTAATGTTCATCACAAATTCGAAACTTTTTCATAATGCACGTTAACGAGATGTATTAAGAGACACGGTAGCGTCTCGAATCAAGTACATTTACCGGCAAACTTCACGGACCTCGAGACGGGCCAAGTCTCTTATACGCCAAGCAACGTTAATTAGCCACATATTTGACTGTTCGTTAATCATATCTCATGAATTATTGAGTAATAGAGACGTTAACTATGCACATTAAAAAGACGATGATATTGGCTTTTATTTTTTCTTTTGTGGCCACATCTGCTTCGGGGAATTCTTCTTGTTTGACGCAGAATTTCTTGTTTGTCGCACGGTTTCGCCTGCTACACGCCACGTCATGGGATGGCTGTATTCGCTTGGACGCTTCAGCGCTACGAACTCGGATGACGTCGATATAGTAGTGAGAATGTTCGTGACCCGTGCCACCGCTAGATGGCCATGGCAGGGCATGAATGTGACGCTCCGAGAGCGTCGAACGCGCGAAATTCGAATGCGCAATGGACCACGGGAGAGTGTGGCTACCAACGTAGTCCGTAGGATTCGTTTCCGGATCGAAGAGATGAAACTCACCTCGCGCGAGTAAAACAGTTGCTGAAAATATCGCGAAAGATAACGAAATCGAGCACGAAAAATTACCGGGTTAAACTATATTATTTATTGTTAAAATGCAATCTAAATCCCCAATGCAAACAAAACACACGAAAACGTATTAAAGTAAAATTCCCAAAAGACAACCAAAATATGATTAAAGAATTCTCGGCTTGCGATTATAGAAGGAACTCATCAAAAGTTGACTTGTTCGTTTCGCGGCTCGAATAATTCTGACTCCTCTGCTGGCTGCTGCAAAGATTCTAAGTTCCGAATACTCCCACTATTGCAACCCTTTAGGCCCAGCGCTCCCACCAATCAACCCCAAGCAAACACGAAGTCCCCGCGGACTCTTTCCTCTACGCAAGGTTGGTCCGTGCTCGCTCATCCCTTGCACTCCGTAGTCGAAAACTACGCATTTCTACAACTTTCTCCCTTCGTCTCGAGTTTTACGACTTTTTCGAGAGGCCTCTGGCGACAACGTGTCACCCAGCACTCTTCGAGTTATGCAGGCAAAAAAAAAGGGTCGATAGAAAAAATTGAAGGAAAGCAGACGCGTTTCTGCTAGGATTATTATAAATCTTCCTCGAATTTTCCGAACTCACACACGTTGAGTTTTCTTCGCATTTGTTTGTCATATGCTGACCACTCGACTTGAAATTTCGTGGGAAAGTGCGCTTTTGCAGCCAGCAGGGTACTCATAATTCTCTCGTCTCGCATTTCTATTTACAGGAACATTTTGCGTTGCTACGTATTTCTCAAAACGTATACAATCACGCATCGATCGTCGTATTTCGTCCAAATATCAAGTGTATATATGAATTACATATATAAGCGTATGTTTACATGTATATTCTATATTATCGTATCGTTATTTTACAGTAAGCCGTTTATGGCAGTCAGCTCGTCCTCTCGCGATCAAAATTCTCTGCTCTTTTAAATCGTTCAAATCGCGCGCGGTATCTCTCCCCGGTTGGTGCTGCTTGACGCGGCGAATTCGCGAGACGCGTATCGCGGAGCGTTACATGAAAATCAGGGCCCATTATCCCTGCCAGATGGGACAATGTCTCCCAAGACTCTTATATACTTTTGTACTTTTCTAGTTGAAAAAATGTTTAGAAAGTTATCCGGTCAGTAATATATCCATATATGCTCATAGCTATGGGGCATTCCACGTCAAATCACGCGGTCATTGGCCTGACCCTCTCGGATTTTGATGTCCAATCCCTCACGGAAATTTATATATTTTTAATATACGCAAAATATATGTGGATATATTCTTAATATATGCTGACATATATGCAACATATATGAAAGATACATGTGAATCACACATATCTCTCATATATTCTACATTTTTTCCCCGCTAACTTTCGCACTTATTGTATGGGGTATTTCAGCTCGTTTTACGATTTTTGTTTTATTCATTTTGTTTTGCCAGCTTCCCACCACAATAAAAAAATGTTACAAAAAAGTTTTGGCGTGAAAAAGTCTCAGTTTTCCGATTAAAATATTTTTTTTTGTTCATGCACTTGAAAAGCTTTTGAAATGGAGTTTTAAATCTCATTTTAAATCTCATTTTTTGGCCGTTGCCCAAATTCTAAAATTTTTTTCAATTTTTTTTTCGAAAAGCTGAGACAATTTTACATGGGATGTGTAATTTTCAACATGAGTTCTTCATAAACATACGAGAAATGAATAAATGAACAAAAATTTATATTCGATTTTTTGTGCGGTCTGCCGCCACAAATTTTTTTTTTGAAATAATAGGTTTTTTGAGTAAAAAATTCTCAGCTTTCTAAAAAAAATATTGCTTCTCCGATAATGCTTGTGAAAAGCTCTCAAAATTGAGTTTTTAATCTAAAAAGCTGTTTTTTAGCCGTTGCCCCAATTTTGAATTTTTTTTCATGTTTTCTTCGAAAAGCTGAAAAAAAATTATGAAACTTATACGTGTCTCTTTTGAGGTTGTTGATACCCAAATCGCAAATGATGAGAAAATTCTGAAAATTTGGTATGTTTTTCAATGAAGTATTTAAGAGGTCATGTAAAAATTTCACGTCGATTTGGAAGCTCGTTATCGCATAATTAAGATTAAAAAATTAAATAAAATCAAATGTAGTCTTATGGAAACTGTGAATATACTGTGAACCTGTAAAATTGTTACGAGTCGATGCTGTAACAATTATAGAATATTGGTGATATTATAATCTCGTAGTACTGGCTACGTAACAAATACGTGTAACGCGTTACATAAATGTTACAAGACATTTCTTGTAATAAATCCGTAACAATTATAGAACATCGCTGTAACAATTATAGGAGATTGGTGAAATTATAATTCCATAGTATAGGCTACGTAGCAAATACGTATAATGTGTTCCATAAACGGTACAAGACATTTCTTGTAACAAATCCGTAACAATAATAGAACATTGCTGTAATAATTATAAAAGATTGGTGATATTATAATCTCGTAGTATAGGCTACGTAACAAATACGTATAATGTGGCCCATAAATTTTACAAGATATTTCTTGTAACATATCCGTAACATATACATATAAATCGACATAACCTCACAATGTCTTGAATCATTTTGAGGTTATGTAGATTAAGGGACGCAAACGAAATGTGAGTGTAAATAACGATATATAAATGTAATATGAGAGTGTAATTCGACTCTAAACCTGCTGGAATAAATTTCTACTATGATTTTCGATGCTATTTTGGTATAACACCCCCCTCCAAGACCCCATAAGGGTTAAAACAAAATTGTCTCCGAACGAGATTTCGATCAGGTTGAAATTTTGATGAATGAATTCATAAGATAATTTCACGTTACACTACGATCTCGATTTATGCAGCTTCGATATTTGCAAGAGTCCCCACTATGCGGCGGATATCGATCGACGTGGCTCATGGGGTGAGAGCGCCGGTGTGAGAGCGGACACGGCTCCCGACTGGTGTGAAATGCGCATTGCACGTCCGGGCAACATTTGCGCAATTTCGATTTTTGCAAGTGTCAGCGGTGCCAGTCCCGCCGCTCTTGCATAAATCGAGATCGCAGTGTATACATTTTTGGCACCTCCATCACCTCCTCGCCACCGGCGTGAACCGGCCCATTAATATTGATCATTCATCAATGATTTATCAAATTTAAATCTCCTATAAAGAATTCGTTCAATACGTAAAAATAAATTTCAGTGACTCATGTACCCCAAATGTAATATAAACATCACGGGTTAATAAGTAGATGATAGCGTAGGGGTAGCGTGTCAGTGTTAAATCGTTAGAAAGGTTCAGTATTCAGGCAGGTCCCAGTCCCCCACAATCGGCAAATTAACTTTCTCGGATCCGCGCAAAGTTGAAGAGCATATATCAGGGAAAATATATAGCGAATAAGTGAAATTTTAAAAAATATAATTTTTAAAATTTTGTTTCCCTTCTATTTTTGGATATAACCATGAAACTGGTTGTCACGAGTTCAAACCCCGATGGCGACGTCCATTTTTTTTTTATAATTTCAATAAGCCCTAATATTATATAATGTTAAAAAATAATAAAATATCAATAAAAAAACCTTTATTTTATCGGAATTATAAAGAAATATAATATTACGAATAAAATAAAAATTGCATGTTCCGTTACGTAGCAGTTACATCAATGTGCTGAGTAGGCTAAATCACCTTTTCCCGCGCGCGCGTTTCCGCTCTCGTAAGTGCGAGAGAGATGGAACTAAAACTTTTAACACATATTTCTGCAAAACGCCTGAATATAATGTACAAAAAATGGTAAGGCCACCTGTACAAATCAATTACGCGAGTAGCCCCACTGTTCTTTTTTTATGCCATCAAGCCATCTTCGAGAAAAATTTGTTCAAAAACTTTTGAGGTTATGTTAACCGTTAAACTCCCTTTATCGCTATGAGACGAGTTTGTTACATCTATGAGCTGAGTGTGTTACATCTATGAGTTGAGTTTGTTACATCTACACTAGTGGAAAAAATTAAAGGATCAAAAAAATTTCCCAAATTATTAGTGGTTCTTAACAATGCTGTATCTCAGTGAAAAATGGTCGTATCGAGATCTAAAGAAAAGCATTTTGAAGCTTGAAGTTTGTAGCTTTCAGATCTTTTAGCAAAAAAAAATTCGAAGCTAAAAGTTTCACGCAATTATGAGAAATACCAAGAAAAAAAAAATTGGCAAATTTGCATCGCTTTTGTTTTGGCTGTAATTTTTGGGGAAAAATTATTCCACCTAAAACATTGCAAGGATAGGATAGCTTGTTTATTTGGCTTCAATTTACTTTTTTTGAGACCTCGCTGCGACCATTTTTCGCTGAGATATCGAGCTTTTACGAAAAAATACACTTTTCTGTTTGACCATTGATATCTCAGCAACCAATGATCGCACAGAAATTAGAAGGGGCATTTCACAAACTTGAATCAATGTTCTACAAGGATTGTTGATAGTTAAAAAAAAAAAAAAAATCTCATCCTTGCCATGAATTTGAAAAAACAGGAGAAAAGGGGCTATTTATGGTTTTTTTAGAAAATCAACGGCCAAATTAAAAATATTGACAAAACGACTAATGTTGAGCGTGACTTTTACAGCTCAATATACCCACAAAATCCCTGTACAGTTTCAATTTGATCTATCGAACGGTTTTTTTGTTTCAAGCAATCAAATTTTTGAAAAAAATTAAAGCATCATGTTTATTGCCCCTTAACACTTCAAAATCATTATGAAAATGAAAAAAAGAAATTTTTTTTCGAGCATTTCCCCCATTTTTATCGCAAACAGCGATTAAATTTATGAAAAATAAAATAAAAAATCATGCAAATTAGAAATTTGCACATAGCTTCCTCATTTCTATCCGTCGTTCGTCAACCCTCCTTTATGAGGATCTCCTTGACCACCTTTATGACATGTATGTTTATTATTATGGCTTCCTCATAAAGGAAGCTTCACGAACGACGGAAACAAATGAAAAAGCTATGTGCAAATTTCTAATTTGCATGATTTTTTAGCAATTCCGTTCAATTACATTAGTAATTGTTTTTGTCATCCAGTGTATTGGTGCTAGAGAAGCGAACTCGATAGCTGCTAAATTAGGAAACTTAGTGTTAACAAGTATTTTTCGGAAATTTCAAAAAAAAATTTGCGAACGAACAACTTAAGCGTTTTTCACCAAATTCAACCCGAACCATTCTTATCATCTAGTGTATTCGTGCAAAAAGTTTTAGCTCGATACTTCTAAAAATGCGGATGTTGGAGCGTCAACAAAATTTTTATGGAAATTTCAAAAAAAAAATTAACCGAACCCCTCGGGCGATTTTTATGAAATTCGGTATTATTTTTCATCGTCATTGATTGTATCGTCACAAAAAAAATCAGCTCGATAAATGCAAAATTACAAAAGTTAGAGGACTTACAAATTTCTTGCGAAAAAACAATTTTTTTTTTCAAACCAAACCTCTTGAGCGATTTTTCCCAAATTCAATCCCAATCGTCCTTATTATAAAGTGTATCTGCACATCAAATTTCAGGGTGGTAATTGCAAAATTACGAAAGTTAGACGACTAACAAGCAATTTACAGAAAATACAAAATCCAGCCAAATAAACAATTATTTTGCAATTTAAAAAAAAAATGCACTCAGAACAGGGACATACCTAGTCCACTTATATACCAAATTTCGAGTCGATCGGCCAAAGCGTTCTCCAGACATATTCATTTTAAGGAAAGCACAAAGCGTACACACACACACACACACACACACACACACATACATACATACGTCCGGACATTTTTTCTAAATGTGATTTCTCGACGTTTTGGGACATTTTGAACATACTGACATGAAAATTGCGAAAAAAAAATTTTTCGCAAAAACAAAGCTTCCTTTATGAGGAAGCAAAATGTTTTTAAAAAAAAATTTCTAATTTTTTTGAATTATTATTTTTTTTCAATTCAAGGATTATATTTATTGTCCCTAAACACTTCATAATCATTATTAAAAGAGAAACAAATTTTTTGAGCTTTTTTCACATTTTTATCGCAAACAGCGTTTAAATTTATGTAAGACAAAAAAAATCGACAAAATTAAAAAAAAAAATCGAAAATTCTTCGAAATTTTTTTTCTGTACATTTAAACGCTGTTTGCGATAAAAATGTTAAAAAAGCCAAAAAAAAAATTGTTTTCCACTTTAATAATGATTATGACGTTTAGGGGCAGAAACATGATCCTTTAATTTTTTCAAAAATTTGATTGCTTGAAACAAAAAAACCGTCGTAGAGATAAAATTGAAACTTCATAGGGATTTTGTGGGTACATTGAGCTGTAAAAGTCACGCTCAACATTAGTCGTTTTGTCAATATTTTTAATTTGGCGGTTGATTTTCTAAAAAACCACAAATAGCCCTATTTCTTCTGTTTTTTCAAATTCATGGCAAGGATGGAAATTTTTTTTTCTTTAAACCAATACCTATCCTTGTAGAGCATTCATTCAAGTTTGGGAAACGCCCCTTCTGATTTCTGTGCGATCATTGGTTGCTGAGATATCAATGGTCAAACAGAAAAGTGTCTTTTTTTGTAAAAGCTCGATATCTCAGCGAAGAATAGTCGCAGCGAGATCTCAAAAAAAGAAAATTGAAGCTAAATAAACAAGCTATTCGGTCCTTATAATGTTTTAGCTGGAAGAATTTTTTGCCAAAAATGACAGCCAAAACAAAAGCCTTGCAAATTTGCAAAATTTTTTTTTCTTGGTATTTCTCATCATTGCGTGAAACCTGTAGCTTTGAAAATTTTATTGCTGAAAGATCTGAAAACTAGAAACTTCAAGCTTCAAAATGCTTTTTTTTAGATCTCGATACGACTATTTTTCACTGTGATACAGCATTGTTAAAAACCACTAAAAATTTCGGAAAATTTTTTGATCCTTTAATTTTTTCCACTAGTGTATATGAGTTGAATATTTTACATCTTGGGTATGAGTATGTTTCATTATTATCCCTCGTAGATTTTTCATATCTGTGACTTGTTTACAGGACCATGGTTTCGTAACCATTTCGGGATTGTGTTTGCTGGGCTGTATCTTAAAAAATATTCATCAAACAAAAAAAACATAAGAATAAAAACTTCTTTATTTTTTCCACTTTATCGAAAAAAATCAAAATCATAATTTTTCTGCATTGAAAAAATGGAAATTTGGCAACAAAATGAGAATAAAATTTTTTTAAACCTAATAACACACTTTCGATTTCGGTACAAATTTTGCAGGATGTCTGTCATTGGGTAAAGAGTCTGTGAAAAAAAATTCCGAATGACACCTGCGATGGTTACGATTAGTGATTGCGATATTTGATGAATGTATAGATATTTGGTATCGATACATATTGGTGGTCTGAGTATCGATACAGGTGTAATATCGGGAATGCGATATCGAAATCACCGATATCGATACTCAAATAAAAATGCAAACAAATTTTTTTAATGATTCTTGATTGTTTATATTTAAGGATAAGGAAGCCACAGATATCGTACATTATAAAAAATAAGTTGTAGGAGAGTCGGCTTCGATTCGTTTTTTTTTAAATTCTTCTAAGCAATTTGTTTCTACATCTGAATCGAAGCCGACTCTCCTACAATTTCTTTCATCTATAAGGCTGCTCACTCAATCAACTAATTTATGAAAAATAATGCAAATACACGAAGGTAATACAATATATAGGATAAAAGTTTCCGTCCAAAGACCAGTGTCTTCGATGGGCAATGACCCCAAAATAATAATTGCCGCATTGGTTTTGGACGCTTCGCAGGGTTTTTATTTTTTTTTCATCGTAACTAGTGATGGGCGATACAGTATGGATATTTGGAATATCGATACTCTTCGACCCAAATATCGATATTTTGTATCGATTCTTAGCGTCACGGTATTTGCAAGTATCGATACGCAATACATAAATATCGAAATTTCGATACGACCGTTTTTTATTGAGTGTGCGCGGCGCGTCCGGTTAGTTGCCCTAACGGCAATATGACAAAAACCCAGGCGTAGTCCTTGCTAGACCGATGTTAGTTTAGCACTAGCGTTTAAAGAACTAGATAAGAAAGAAAAACTATTAATTAAAGGTATTTTGAAAAATAATTAAATTATTAATTATAAAATAATAAAATTGATAATAAAATATCTAAATAAATTTTTTTTTTTTAAATATAATGAAATAAAATAATCTGTAACTTAATATTAATTATAAACTCCTTCGAAGTATTTTTGACGTGAGGCGACTATCCGCCACGTTGGTTGGGCAACTATCCCTCGTTAAAAAGGTCAAATGAAACGGGATTTACTCAAAAACAATATTAATTGGGTTTACAAAAATAGTACACAACGAAAGATTAAAGACCAATGTTTTAATATACACGAAGAATATTATTATTAGATACTTAATTTTTAAGTAATAGAGCTTTTTCCTTAAGTGTGGCAAATATCCGGCTTTTACCCTAATGCGGTTATGAGATTTCGCAGGGTTTTTTATTTTTTTTTCATCGTAACCATTGCAGGTGCCATTCTGAAATTTTTTCTCAGACTCTTTATCCAATGACAGACATCCTGTAAAATTTGTACCGAAATCGAAAGTGTGTTATTAGGTTCAAAAAAATTGTATTCTCATTTTTTTGCCAAATTTCAATTTTCTCATGGCAGAAAAATTATGATTTAAATTTTTTTCGATAAAGTGGAAAAAATAAATAAGTTTTTATTCTTTTGTTTTTTTTTCGTTTGATGAATATTTTTGAGATACAGTGTTCTTAATGAAAAATTGAAAATCTTGAACGGATGCCTAAAAAAATCTACAAAAAATCACAGACGTTCCTTTTGACTAGTATTTCAAACTGGCAGATTTTTAAAAAAATTGGAGAGGGTGAAAAAAAAGTGGCCCGGTTGAAAAAGAACTCCTCATATTTGAATTAATGGTAGAATAACATTTAATCGTAAGAGCACACAAAACGTATGTAACAGGTGTTGGATCGTTGAAATCATTGAGTGTTCTGACGAAAGAGATAAAAGCTTTGTCAACAATTCTTATTGCGATTATTGTTATGAGATATGAGAGACGATTCTGATTGGCGGAAAAAGCCGAAAGGACAGTCGGGCGAGCAAAGTCCATCGTCGATTCGACACAAGTTTATGCGTGTACATACAGTAAAACCTTGTTTACTTGGCCTTCGATTAACCGAGATTTCGCGTTATCCGAGGCACGCCTGGACTTATTCGAGCATATATGTATATATACATACATATATCTGTATACGCATAAACTTGTGTTGAATCGACGATGGCCTTTGCTCACCTGACTGTCCTTTCGGCGAATTCCGCCGATCAGAATCGTCTCTCATATCTCATAATAATAATCGCAATACAAATTGTTGACAAATCTTTTGTCTCTTTCGTCAGAACACTCAATAATTTCAACGATTCAACACTTGTTACAATACGTTTTGTGTGCTCTTACGTTTAAATTTTATACTACCATTTCAAATATGAGGAGTCCTTTTTCAACCGGGCCACTTTTTTTTCACCCTATCCAATTTTTTTCAAAATCTGCCAGTTTGAAATATTAGTCAAAAGGAACGTTTGTGATTTTTTTTAGATTTTCATAGGCGTCCGTTCAAGATTTTCAATTTTTCATTAAGAACACTGTATCTCAAAAAATATTCATCAAACAATAAAAACATAAGAATAAAAACTTATTTATTGTTTCCACTTTATCGGAAAAAAATTAAAATCATAATTTTTCTGCATTGGGAAATCTGAAATTTGGCAAAAAAATGAGAATAAATTTTTTTTAAACCTAATAACACACTTTTGATTTCGGTAAAAATTTTACAGGATGTCTGTCATTGGGTAAAGAGTCTGCGAAAAAAATTTCATCGTAACCATAGCAGGTGCAATTCTGAATTTGTTTTCGCAGACCCTTTACCCAATGACAGACATCCTGTAAAATTTGTACCGAAATCAAAAGTGTGTTATTAGGTTTAAAAAAATTTTATTCTCATTTTTTTGCCAAATTTCCATTTTCGCAATGCAGAAAAATTATGATTTTAATTTTTTCCGATAACGTGGAAAAAATAAAAAAGTTTTTATTCTATGTTTTTTTTTCGTTTGATGAATATTTTTTAAGATACAGTGTTCATAATGAAAAATTGAAAATCCTGAACGGACGCCTAAAAAAATCTTTAAAAAATTACAGCCGTTTCATTTGACTAATATTTCAAACTAGCTGATTTTGAAAAAAATTGGAGAGGGAGAAAAAAAAGTGGCCCGGTTGAAAAAGAACTCCTCATATATAGAAAATGATTAAAATTTTATCATTTCATTTCTTCCGTGTTATCCGAGTTTTCGTTTATCCGAGGTATTTTCTCCCCATATTACCTCGGATAAACGAGGTCTTACTGTATTATTATAACAAATATGTTAATAATATTTATTATTATTGTTATTATTATTAATCTGAATCAATATTTAATTTTTTAAAATTAAGTTAAAAGACAAGTTGAACCAAAAAATGGCCTTCGGGTAATGAAAATAAATTCTTAATACTATTTTGGTACTTTCCAGTCGTAGGTCGTTAGTTAGACTCAGATAAATAGGTAACCCGTGCGTGAAAATTCTAGGGAAGCCCTGACTTAAGTCGGGACCTCGTCGGGCTTGGACGTGGATGCCCTATCAGGAATTGCCCTCACATCGCCAGGTTAGGCCCCTACAGGGCAATGCCAAGGTTGCCAGGCCTATTTACAATTTGGCTGACCTAAGGCAACCCGTTGAGGACCTTGTCGGGCTTAAACGTGGATGCCCTGCCATGAATTGCCATAACACCGCCAGGTTGGGCCCCGATATGGCAGTGCTAAGGTTTCCAGGCTTACTTACAATATGGCTGACTTAAGGTAACCCGTTGAGAACCTTGTCGCGCTTAAATCTGGATGCCCTGTCATGAATTGCCATAACACCGCCAGGTTGGGCCGTGACAAGGCAATGCCAAGGTTGCCAGGCTTACTTACAATATGGCTGACCTAAGGCAACCCGTTGAGGACCTTGTCGGGCTTCGAGCGGGCAACCCATATTTAAAGAAGTCGGTATAATTACAACAGAACCAAATCGGGCCCAAATAGGGCGAAAGTATCAGAGCCTTAATTATTTCAAACATGGCACTGACGAGGCAACCCTTTGAGGGCCTAATCGGGCTTCACGGGGAGTTAGTTCCGAGAATCGCCGTGAGATGTCGCACACGCCTTTCGCTCTCTCGCATAAGGGATATGCAAATAATATGCTTATATAGCCGATGTGGGAGCACGAGTTATATTGGACAGCGCAGAGTCAGGCCTCTCAGGAAGCCATGCCGCGAGGGAAGTCATACCCGCAAGATATTCTACATAAAAATCCTCTGCTTTATACTATTTTTTTGTAAAAATTCTCTTGGAGAATAATTAATATTATTTTGTTATTAATAGTTATTAATAATAATGTATTATTATAATATATAATAATAATTATTAATAATAATGTATTATAATATATGATAATAATAATAATAATAATAATAATATTATTATTATTATTATCATTATTGAAATAATTCAATTTTACAATCTACACGTATAGCGATACTACGTACGTACTAGGGCCCTGATAGGGCTTGGCCATGGGTTTGTCGTGGATTCGACATGGCAGACGTGAGGCGGTTGTAAATAGGCCCTTATTTGGCAACCTTCGAGGCCCTTGTCGAAAAAGCGTTGACTGTCCATTCAGGGGCCCTATGGGGCTTCCAGTCAAGGGCCCGAAGTAATTTAGGGAAAACCGATCGGGGCCTAGTCCGGGCCTCAATCAAATTCACGCACGGGAGGTTTCAAATCCCAGTCTGGTCTCGTACATATTGTAGGGTCCGCGAATATGCAAGAAAACTAAATCAGTCGGAAAATTCCATGAACTTTTAAATGATCTATTTAAGAAAAAATTTAATTCATGTTGAATTTGAGGATATGCGTGAAAACGATGGTCGCGGGTTCAAACCCCACTGGGGGCCATTTTTTTTTTCTTTTATTTTTTTTTCGTTACTGGACCCTTAGGAACTATCAATTGTGAATATGGAACGGATTTTCATCGATAAATCAACTGATAAATATATGGAAAAAATAAATAATTCTGCACACCTGCTCTCAAAATTATAAAAATGGCCCTGATATGATCATACATGGTCAGTTATCAGCATACATGATCTGTCATGACACTGCATGATCAGATATCGCCAAATTTCTTGTCTAGAGATATGATTCAGATACATTCATATATATTCAGATATGAACTTTTTTCTCGGGAATGCAAAGCTCTGAATTGGGCTTTCAATTCAATTGAAAAAACCAAACAAAATTCGTTAGAAAATTATTATTTGATCAATGCAATAACTAAAACAAATTGCTGAAATAAATGATTCGACTGTAGAAATAGAGAAACAAAAAGTGCTTATACAGAACAAAAGTCCGCAGACAGGATTTTCAAAAAATCGATTTTTTTATTTCATTTTCGCGATGTACATATATTTAAGTATAAACACAGAAAATTTCATTTCAATCTGACAAATATTTTCGAAGTTATAGGCATATTTGTAAGCCCGTAGTTACTATGTGTATAAAGTGCTTCTGAAGTTCGAACGCGTTTTTCTGAAAACTGCGTTTTTAAACTCGGCGGGCACGATATCACAGAAACAGAATAACCTATCGGTCTCAAATTTTTACACAAGCTTTATAAATATATTTTTTAGTAATTAATCGAAGGTTTTTATTACCGATAAATATTTTTTCATTTTATAAACAATTTCAAGTAAAAATTCCATCACGAATTGATTTTCTTTTATAGTCAGCCATTTTGTTAAAAATAAATATTTTGCTTATTCCTTCTCTCAAATACTAAATTATACCATTTATTAACGAAATCTTTTTTATTTTTTTCTTTGGATGATTTAATCCAGAGACATTGGGCTCACTGCAGGACGCCTTTTTTTAGAAGACCTCCTAGAGATCGGCTACAGCGGCTTCAAGGATCATTATTTTTTAAAACGAAAAATTTCAAGATAAAATTGGAAGTTACAAAAATATGTATACATTTTTTACGTTAATAAATAAAAATGACTTTCCAGAAAAAATTCTTGAAAAATCGTTTTTCTTTCGACCTCCTGACTGCGCATAACTCCTTAAATCATGGAATTTTTTGCATGAGATAAGAAAATATTTTGCTTATCTTCGACGTTCGTTTGTATTGAACATACTTCTCCCGGGGTCATTCTCAAGTACTTTTTGCTTAATTGAAAGATAAAGAGTCAACCGAGCGCGCACGAGAATCAAGCATCGAAGTTGAAACGTGTCAAACAAACTTTTTTTTTACTATCCAACAAATTTATCCGGAGGGGCATGATGAAAGCCCCATACTGCAAAACTGCCGAATGCTCGAAGTTCGTTCTTCACACCGCAGCCACTTGCTCGAAGGCTAAAAATAAATGATGTCAGTAGAATAGAAAGTTTTATTACGGCAGGAAAAACGAATGGAACATAAAAAATAAAATGAAAAAAAAAGTTAATTACGAACTTTGGTGAAACGATGGATTGCGTTAATAGCGCCCAGGGGTATCACAACGTAGTAACGTTGAAAAAAAACCACCTGGTTGTGGTTGTTTAATTACATCGCAGATTGAGAAGCGTTGTCTAAAAACAAAAAGATCATTCGATTTTTGATCCATTGTTACACGAACCGGTGTAAAACGCAATTTTGTAATTTTCACTTTATATTCCTGTCCAATTTTCCGGCCAACAAAAATTTCGTCGAAAAGGTTGGAGCGCTTTACACTCTCCAAATCATTTGTTAATTCTGAAAAATATTCCTACAAACATTTGTACATTAATAACCGAGAACGAAACGTAGTTTTTGCTGAAAATAATAACCTTAATTCAGAAAAACAGTCGTAGCGATTAATTTGCCGTAGAATCAGCTTTTTTTTTCAAAGATTTTTTGCAAAGATAATTTGCAAATTTTACTCTGATTTCGGTTATTCTGATCTCATTCTAGAGATTGTCGGTCGACTAACTATTTAAATTCATATTTATTTATTTATTTACATTTACATATTTACATTCGTATCATTCATAATTATCGTTAAAAAATTAAAAACCCTTTCGACTCTTCTTTTATTATAAACAAATGGTTGTAATTCTCCATTGACTCGTACAAAACTACGGAGTCAAATCGATAAAGAATTTCTTAAAGAAAAAAAAAATGAGGATTATTCTTGAGAAAAACTAGACGAAAATAAACTTTAATGGAATTTGAGGTAAAATGGCCGATATTTTTGAAAATAAATCTGTGGGTCACTCGATCAAGTTGTGAATATTTATCGTTATCAAAGATGCATGATACAAAATATAATTTGCTATTTGCAATACAATTTGTTATTTGTTATTTGTAATGCATAAATTTCAAAAAACAATTTTCTTATTTCTATTTTCATAACCGTTTTATGTTTGAGCCATCTACACTAGAATGAAAAAACGATCCAAAAATGGATCTACTCAATTAATAGATGTCTGAATCTAAAATCATGGATAACACATTTATTCAGCAGTTGATATACTGATCCAATGTTTAAAAATTCTGCCAAGATCGACGTGATAAGATCTGGCAGAATGAGTGGAGAACATGTGACATCCGGTTCTCGGTACGAGCGTAAATTCATGAAAGTAGATACTAAGTAGATGCCCAAATCTACTTTATTAATCAAGTAGATTCTTACACTGCAAGAAATTTTATTGCACTATTTGGTTTCTCGTGTAACGAAAAGTACAATAAAATACATCAATCTAGGGACAATCGAGGTACAGTTGTAAAAAGTAAAATAGTGAGTAACAAAATACAGAGTTTGATATCTTCTGTTGCAATAACTCATAAGAATGTTGAAGTTTCACCTAAAATAATTACAGTATTTCTAAGTCTGTATATCATAATTTGCAATGGTCTCGGATACCGAAAATTACAATAGTGCTTTACAAATAGCGAAATAAAATATTTCACGTTTTGGTAAACTTATAACAATCGTTCTGAGCTCGAATAGCAGAAATTACAATAGTGCTTTACAAATAGCGAAATAAAATATTTCACCTTTTGGTAAACTTATAGCAATCGTTCTGAGCTCGAATTGCAAAAATTACAAAAATACTTTGCAAAACGTAAAATAAGATCTTGCGGGATTTTATATCAGGGCATTGCAATCTCTCTTAACCACTATTCTTAAAATCACATCCGTCCCGGGAAGCTCATAGCTACGGCTATGAAGCCTCCTGACTTTTACTTAACTAATTAACCATGAAATCAATCGGTTAAGCGAAAGCTTAAGTTATTTATCCTCCCTCCCATAGAGAGTACGAGCACCACCGAAGTGCAATGGTGATTTGATTTAAATAAATAGTCTTTGGTCCATAGGACTGTGCGACTACAGAGCGCAGATAATGTTCCAACAATTTAATGTTAAGGAGGTTCGGTGATGACTTTGCCAGTCAGTTATGAGTCTATTTTGTACTGCAAGACCGCTGCATTTTAGATCAGTAGATATGGTCTATTTTTCGAGAAATATTTTCACGCATTGAATTTCTGGATTTCTTTTATCTTTACGATATCGATAGAAACGTAATAATATACGGCTTCACTTCAGTGGTATATCGTATCTTCGACGTTTGGCATCGTCACATTTTTCATCACTAAATTGCGTTACTGGCCAATCATGTAAATTCCTACAGCACGTTCGTCTATCTGGGATATATATATACTGGCAGAAAAATTGAGGTGCCTTAGTTATTAAAAAAATAATAGTAAAATTTACGGTTTCACACATCCATATTTTTATCTCGTGTAGAAAATGCCCAATACGAAATTCAAATTTTCGCGGGTATGCGGCGTTGCCACACCTCAAGCAAGATGGTTGTCCTGCCGTCACGGAAGTCTTGGTCCACGAATATTTTTTTACATTTTGGACTTTATATTTGTAAATTTATTATTTATTACGCGATAAACTCTCTAATTGAAGGTGTCTTTTTGATCGCAAAGATTCAACGAATACAACCGTTAGTTTTCATTACGCGTATCTTGGCTCCAGATAGTATCAAAAAATCAATTTCTGAGCGGAAAACGAGATTTTGTCGCTCACGTGTAGTAAATTCACTGACTTCAATAATTAATATCTCGGAAACTATGCGATACATTTCGTGCAAACTTTGCAGTTGCGTGTATGAAGGTTTCGACAATTCTATTTAAAAAAATTGGATTTTTATCTTGGAGTCGCTCTGATCACCGAACCTCTTTAATTGAGGACCTCGTACACCGGACTTTATCGGTGCTGGATGACTGTCTCGCTGGCGCGAGAGCGCGCGCCGACCGTCGTCACCTAGCGGATCTTGGGCGAAGTGATGAGATCGTAGCAGGGCCGAGGTTCTTGTGGCTCAGGCGCTACGCGCCCTCGCATCGTAAAGGTTTAGGTTTGGAGGTTTTGGTTTGGAGGTTTGGGTTTGGAAGTTTGGGTTAAGAGGTTTGGGTTCGGAGGTTTGGGTTCTGGGTTCTTGTACACGGGGGTGGGGGCGGGGGCGGTGGTGGCGGCGGCGGCGGCGAAATAATATAGAGAGATATATATGAGGCAATCCACGCCATTTCGTTCGGCCGTGACCCTGACCATTTTCAATTTTTTTCATTTTTTTTTTTTATAAAACAGTATACCATACAATGAGTATTTTTACCAATTTTTAAATTTTTATCGCATGTATTTCAGAAGTTACAATTTTTCGAAAAATCTGGATTTCAGAAATTTCGGAATCGTTCTAACGCCGATATCTCTTAAATTAATCGATATATCGAAAAATGTTTGTCGATCAATTTTTTTCATATTAGTTCACACTTTCATAAAAAAAAGGGAAAAAAATTTTAAATCATCGTTGTCAACAATTTTTCAGCGTGTAAAGTGAAAATCATTTTTTTAAAGATGATTGCCATTTTTGATTTTTTTCAAAAAATTCTCTAAAATAATATGATGAATTATATGAATTTTAACGCTAGTCCCATCGTGGGCCCATTTTTCCTTCTATTTTTTGAAAAATAAATTAAATTTTTTTTCACGAAAATTTTGAGTGTTTCGTGTGATTTACTATAATAATTTTTATTATTAATAATACTCGTAAGTAATAATTATTGTACTTATTTAGAATTAGTAGTTATAGTGATAATTTTACAATTAGTAGCCCGATCTAATATGTTGAAGAATTATTTTTCTATTACTTTTCTTACACTGAGAGAAATTTTATTGCACTATTTGGTTATTTGCGTAACGAAAAGTACAATAAAATATAGCAATTTAGGGACAAACAAGGTACAATCGTAAACATTTCTATAATAATAGGACATTATGCTATCTCCATAGATATTAATTTTATCTTGAAAAGCAAGAATTACTATATGACTTTCGGAAACATTGCTATTCTAATCTTGGCGTATTGAAATTGTAAATAATGATAGTGGCTCTTTGGAAATGTTGCTAGGATAATTTCAAAACTTGTTATTTAAAATAACATAAGTTGCACTGAATATATCAAAATGTACTATTCTCAATAAGAACGCACTTTCAAACGAGAAGCACTTGTACCTTTTGTAACGCGGACTTGAGGAAAATCGTAAAACACTATTGCAAAAGTTGCCGAAGGTTCTCGGCTGACCCGAATTCGGCCGAGGAAAACTTCACATATGTATATATGTATATATTGTCACGGGACGACCTGGAGCCTGCCACGATCTCATCACTTCGTCCGAGATCCGCTAGGTGACGACGGTCGGCACGCGCTTTCGCGCCAGCGAGACAGTCACCGAGCACCGATAAAGTCGGGTGTGCGAGGCCCTCGATTAACATTAAATTGTTTGAACATTATCCGCGCTCTGTAGTCGCGCAGTCCTATGGACCTAAAAACTACTTATTTAAATCAAATCAACATTGCACTTCGGTGGTGCTCGTGCCCTTTAAGGGAGCGAGGATAAATAACTTAAGCTTTCGCTTAATTGATTAATTGCATGATTAATTAATTAAGTAAAAACTGATTAATCTCATGATCAATTAGTTAAGTAAAAGCCGGGAGGTTCATAGCCGTAGCTATGAGCCTCCCGGGACGGCTGTCATTTTAAGAATAGTGGTTTAGAGAGATTGCAAAGCCCTGATACCATTCCCCGCAAGATTTTATTTTACTCATTGCAAAGCACTACTGTAATTTTTGCTCAGAACGATTGCTATAAGTGTACCAAAACGTGAAATATTTTATTTCGCTATTTGTAAAGCACTATTGTAATTTTTGCTATTCGAAATCAGAACATAAGTTGGCCAAAACGTGAAATATTTTATTTCGCTATTTATAAGCACTATTGTAATTTTCGGTATCCGAGACCATTGCAAGTTATGATATACAGACTTAGAAATACTGTTATTATTTTAGGGAAAACTCCAACATTCTTATGAGTTATTGCAACAGAAGATATCAAACTCTGTATTTCGTTACTCACTATTGTACTTTTTGCAACTGTACCTCGATTATCGCTAAATTGCTATAGTTTATTGTACTTTTTGTTACGCGAAAAACCAAATAGTGCAATAAAATTTCTTCCAGTGTGATCTACGCTTGTACCAAGAACCGGATGTCATGTGTTCTCCACCAATTCAACCAGATCCTATTCAACAGCAGGTATACTGGTCAAATTTTCAACAATTCTGTCAGGATCGACGTAATAAGATCTGGCAGAATTGGTGAAGAACGCGTGACATTCGGTTCTCGGTACAAGCGGGTTCGCGTTCACGCGCCGCTGATAAATCCGCGCAGCGAATTTATCCGCCGCCAAGAATGCTCTGTTACCAAGTATCTCCGGGCGAAAGGCCATCTATAAATTAATGTCTCCTCGATGAACTTTGTTACTCAGAGACAGTCGAGTCTCAGCTATCATCGAGAATGGAGCGTTGGATCGGGAAGGTTGCGATTGTGACTGGTGCAAGCGCGGGCATCGGTGAGGCGATTGTCAAAGCATTCGTCGGAGCTGGTCTTCAGGTCGTTGGTCTCGCGAGACGCGAGGAGCGCATGCAAAAGATAGCCAATAGTTTGGCGGGTGCGAAGGGAAAATTACATCCCGTGAAGTGTGATCTTCGAAACGAGCATGATATAGTTAAGGCCTTTGAATGGACGGTCAAGGAACTCGGTGGCGTCGATGTGTTGGTCAACAATGCCGGTCTCGCCGTTGCTTCAACCATCGCCGGTAAAGTTACAGCTGATTCCTCCTACTTCACGAAATTTTTACCCAACTTTCGAACACTTGAACACAATGATCCGCATTCCCTCCACAAGTTTCGACTCATGTTGTCATAGTTGTTACCCAATGATCCGGAAAGACTGGTTTTTTTTTTAAAGTCAATCTGTTGAATAAATTGATTAAATGAGATTCCACTTTAAATGCGACTCATCGTAAAATCATTCAGAGGGAAATACGGAAGATTATCGGCACATACTTGACGTTAATCTATTGGCTGTCGTTATTTGCACGAGGGAAGCTATGAAATCGATGAGATCTCGAAATACCGAGGGACATATCTTCTATATCAACAGGTGCGATTATTACGTAATATATTAAACTAGGTCAATATTGATAGGTTCTTGATATCGATTTCGATATTTGTGAAGATTGATACCACGAGCATGTGGTCTCAAGAATATGGGTCATTCCACGTCAAATCGACCCCTTTCAATTTTGATGAAATTTAGTCAGAATTTTATTTTATCATAAAACGAAATCTTACCAAAGGAAAAAAATTAACATTTTTTTATCGAAAGTTATGCAAAATTCAAAATTTATTTTTTCAATTTTTCAAGGTTATTTTTTTAATATCTTGAAAACTATTATAGTTACAAGAAATCGTTCTGGGTTCGGCTTAAAGAGGATTCTTGGGCGACGAAAAAAAAATATTCCGAAAAAATTTTTTGAAAGATAATGAATTTGGAAAATTTTGAATTTTTAAAAATCGTGAAAATTCACGATCAACATTAAATTTTTGCCTCTTTTTTTTTATATAATACCTTGAACTGATCTTAAAAGACCCTAAAATTTTCAGAATGGTGTTTTTTTTTATTTAAAAGTATACATTTTTTAAGTTAGGTAGAAAAAAAATAATTTACATCTAAGTTAAGTAAAGTTGAGCAATCATGTAATCTTGTCATTTTTACTGCACAAAATTACAAAATTACATGATTGCTCAACTTTACTTAACTTACGATTAGAGGTACGGAAAAAAAAATATTTTTTACCAAAATTCAAAAATTCATATTTTTGAAAAAAAATACCATTCTGAAAATTTCAGGACTTTAAAGATCAGTACAAGGTATTATATGAAAAAAATTCAACCAAAAATTTAATGTTGATCATATGGACCCACGTAGAAAAAAGAATCATGTAAAGAATTTTTTCAAGAATCTTGAACAGAATCTTGTAAAGATTATTTACAATATTCTTTTTTTCTACGCAAAAATCGTTTGGTTTTTCCAAAACCGCGCGAAACACTAAAAACAGACCAACTCAAGTCAATTTTTGAAAAGGAAGGAATTTGAGAAAATCAAAAAATTTCATATAGGAAAAAGACTGCAAATCAAAAATAAAGATGTCCGTCATTGCCGAAATCCATTTTAGCAAGACGCTAAATGTTGGAAAGATTCATCAAAAAATCTTGGAAAGATTAATTGGGAGAATTTGGAAAGATACATTCACAAAATCTTGAAAAGATTTATTGGAAAAATTTTTGAAAGACTGATATAAAGAATGTCGTACAGTCTGTAGAAGCTGATCGGACGGAAGAATCTTGGAAATAATTTTGTTCTTTCCAAGATTCCGTAAATGAACCTTTCCAAGATTCTTCGAATATATCTTTCCAAGATTTTCGGATGAATCTTTGCAACATTTGGCGTCTTGCTAAACGGATTTTGGCAATGGCGGCCGTCTTTATTTTTGATTTGCAGTCTTTTTCCTAAATAAAATTTTCCGATTTTCTCAAATTTCTTCTTTTTTTAAAATTAACTCGAATTGGTCAGTTTTTAGTTCTTCGCGAGCCTTTGAAGAAACCAAACGATTTTCGTGCAGAGAAAAAGAATCTCGTAAGTAATCTTTTCAAGAATCTTGTAAAGAATCTTGTGAAGCATGTTTCCACGAATCTTGGAAAAAATCACGCATTGGATCGGGAACAAGACTCTTTACAAGATTCTTGGAAAGATTCTTTATAAGATTTTTTACTTCGCAGTAAATAGTCTTTCGAAGAATCTTGTAAAGAATCTTGTTCCGGATCCAATGCTTGATTCTTGAAAAGATTCTTGGAAAGATTCTTGATAAGATTCTTGAAAAGATCCTTTACAAGATTCTTTTTTTTCTACGCAAGGATTTTCACGATTTAAAAAAATGCCAAATTCTCTAAATTCATCATTAAAAAAAAAATTTCGGAATATTATTTTTTTTTTCGTAGCCCGAAGTATACTCTTTAAGACGAACCGAGAACGATTTTTTCGCAGCTATTATGGTTTTCAAGATATTTCAAAAATAAACTTAATAATTAGAAAAAATGGTGAAATTTTGAATTTTGCATAACTTAGGGAAAACTTTTTTTAAAATCCTTTTCCTTTGGTAAAACTTCGTTTTATGATAAAAAAACTTTTGACCAAATTTCATCGAAATTGAAAGGGGTCGATTCCAACTATTTGTCGATTTGACATAGAATGACCCATATGGATCAGTTCTAACATGAAAACTCGATCAACTTTTCAATAACTTTGTTGCATCCTATATTCTACATTTTATTCCTTAAATCATTTTTTTTAAAGAGTCTTTTTTCAACCAAATCAAATGTGTGAAGATTATTCGAATATCGATGGATTATTTGCAATTTGATTTTTAATTGATTTATGCAATTTGTTTTATATTATAATAATGATTTTTTTTCTGTTTCTTCAAGTATCCTCGGTTTTAACCCCACATTGGTGAGAGTCCCAATGAATCTCTATCCAGCATCTAAATTCGCCCTTCGGGGAATTGCCGAAAGTATTAAGCAAGAAATCGAACAGGCAAACGATAATATTAGAATTACCGTGAGTTTTGACATCGAGTAATCAAACGATATTTATTTACAATTAAGATTTTGCAATTGTGCAACAGAGTCTCATGATTTTACCTCAGTTATTCGATGAAGACATCTGTAAGATTCTCGTAAGGTAAATGTCCCAATACCCAACCACGTACCAGTACCCGACCACTTGAACGAATATATCAGCAAGTTAAGCGTTCACTTAAGAGAAATCTTAAACTGTGAATTGATTTAATATCCAGGATTCATAATCTACTTATACGACACTACTTTTAATAGTTCAAGAATCGTCTGCAATTTAATTTTGGATAAATATGACAGCACGCGTACTATTCGGGGCACGGAAGCCATTATCTAAGCTGAAGTACTAAGGAATCGCGATATCTCATTGAAGCTATTTTGAAGTGGTTTTTATTGTTTTCGAACTGAGCCTAGCTGTTTTTATTCGGAAAGATACCACTAATTTGATCATGTTATCTCAATTAGCCAAAAATGCGTTTTAAGTACTTAATTTTTATGTCCGGTTATTGGTACATACGAAATGTATCATGTACCGATAACCGTCCATGTGTCCGGATATCGGTACTTGCTCGCGACTATGTTCAGTCCCAGTAACCGGACATCTGCTAACATGTATATTATTCGTGCATAGCCTCAAAATTTCGGTGACACATTCTCTGAGCAGCGACGCATTTTTCTCAATTCACCCCCTCCCTTACCCCCACCATAGAGATGAGTGGTCGGTTATAGGGACATAATTTGTGGTCGGATATTGGGTCATATAGAAAAATGGGTGGTCGGGTACTGGTACATTTACATTTCTCAGTATTTTTGATTATTATGAATAAACAACTAATTGTAGCAACAACTATACCCTGTGTTTCGGAAACTAGGGACTTCAAGCTTTCCAATAGTCATAGTCGTTATAGAAAATAGTTTATTTTTGAACGCGAAAAACAAGTTAACTTTTTCGTCCCCTCTTACATGGTCGGGTATTGGGACATTTGCCTTATATTTCATTTGGAAAGGTTCTCATCAATTTAATTCACATTTTTTTAGTACGATTCCTGCATCGAATAATGCTGTAATTGTTTAAATTTCAATTATTCAGATTTCATCTTGAGATAAATTGATTATAAACCTACATAAAAAGTGATTTCATTTTTTCGCATGCATATTTCTCATCAGACCATCATTCCCGGCTTGGTGAAAACGGATATTTTCAGCACCGCCGGTGGCAGTAATGCAATTTTCGATCGCATGCCACACGTGCAGCCCAAAGATATTTCCGACGGCATTATTTATGCTCTTTTCGCATCACCAAACGTTTGCGTAAGTGTAGTAAAAGATTGAGAATTTAAAAAATATATAATTATACAAACGCAGAGACACAGACGCCTATTCAAGAATTTTCATAACTTCCAGGTCGACGAGGTAAAGATCACTCCACTGAGACGTAAACTCTGATACAACATCGCGAAGGATCTGGAAGATCGAAAGCGTTAAAACCATGGTATCGTCGTGGGTGATGGGCTTTATTACAATCTCGCAAGAGTGGGAAATATTTTACAATTTTGTACGATTTTGTCGATAATAAAATGATCGTATGTATGTTATATTTTTGCAATAATGTTAAATTTCATCTTCATAGATATTTCCCAACCTCGCTAGCTCATATATCCACGGACGTTTGAATGGATCACGCTGGCGCACAGAAAGTTGACCATTTTGCGCGCGGGATCTACTTAAAAATAAGAAGTAGAAATAAGCTTCTTAAGGCAGTATTCTGGTCTAGATACACTTTGAGCATTTTGTCGAGCTCGATAGAAAAAATATATGGGGCGTTCCATCCCAAATCGGACAATTTGAAAAACTTTTTTTTTTAATTTCCTTAATTTTTTTAAATTTTTTATTACCCATCAAAAGACCCTTCCTGTTAAATTTTGAGATTTCTTTGATTACCCGTTCAAAAGATATTGAATTAACAAAACAAAACCGCTCTTTATTTTGTATTTGGTCGAAACTTTTTTAATAATGGTCCAAATTAAAAGTTTTTTCTCAAAATTTTTGTTTTTTTATGGCCTTTTCAGAAAAAAATACAACAAAAGTATTCGACGCGTTTTTGAATGAATTTTTTTAGTTTTAAACTTTAAATCCCGTTTTTAATAGTGAGTGTCATTTTTTATTTTTTTTACATTTTTTGTTTCAAACATCCATCTATTCAACAATTTTTAACACTAGTCCGATCGTGGGATTTCAATAACTACTATTTTTTTTCGATTTTTGAAAGTAAATTTTTTTTTAAAACATTATGAATTCATTTTGACACTTTTTCATTGTTAATAGATTTTTTTAATTGCTAAAAATGCGGAATTTTAACAATGGGTGAAAGGAGGGGCACATCACTGGCGAGAGGGAAAAAGGGGATGATTTCTCTAGAGGGGTCGGAGATAATAATAATAACCGGAATAAAAGTTATGTTTGAGAAGAATATATGTAATCGAGTAAGTCAAATGAGGATTTATATTTGAATGCAATACGCCTTTATACGATTTTATAATAACTATGATGTTATTTATTAGAGGCACACAAAATTCTATATACATAAAGGGTTTTTTTCAAATAAAAGAAACGCAGTAAGATTTGGAATTTAACGATTAAAATTATGCGAATAGTGACTGTACTCCCAAGAAAATATTTTACAATAAGGATTTCAAGTTTGTACTACAATCCTCCCGGAGTGAGGACTGTATGAAAAAGGATAGAGCTGGAGCTATGCGAATATCCTCGAGACAACGGATTCTTACGAGATTCGCACCTTGCGGTGGATTATACGTTTATTGTCACGTGACCGTCACGTGACGTCATTTTTGTTTTGCATAATTTTCTATGTGAAAATGACGGTCATTCTTACTTTCGTCATCTGACAAGACAAGTCTGACAAGGACTTCTCTTTAGATGGAAAATGACCGTCACGACTTTTTCGGTCATTTTTTTCGGTCACAACATTTTTAGATTTTACGACAATTGTAAAATTAATTATTTTCGTCGTGATTGTGTAAGTAAATTAGCAATTACAACATTGAGAACAGTGGAATAAAGAAAGAAGAATTTTTAACATTTTTTAAATTATAAGTATCTCAAAAGGTAGAAGCGTTTATTATTATTACACATTTGACATTTATTAATAGAAACGTTCTCAACGCGCGCCTCGAAGCTTGAAGGACGAAACTGGAATCTGGAAATAAACCTATGAAATTAACTTTTTATAATAATCAACGTTTATTATAATACACACAGTATTCTTTTCTTACACTTTTTTATGACAAGTATCACAAGCACAACGCGTTCAGGTACGATACAAGCGTTATTATTACACTTATTACACATTATCAAAAGAAACTATCTCGACGGAAATAAACCTATAAAATTAGCTTTTAATAATAGTCAACGTTTATTTTAGAATACTCACAGTATTCTTAAAACTTTTTTATAATTAGTCAACAATGACTAAATCTCGTATTTGGCTTCGTTTGTTTAAAACTATATTCTCTTTTCGAGCTCGTCGGTACATAAGTATTCCAACTATTCCAAGGAAATCTCCTCAAGCACTTCGAGTTGCTCGTATTCTTCTTCGGGCGTCACGTACTCTTCGCGTTGCTCTTCACATGCTTCGCCCTTCTCGTACTCTTCGAATGCTTCGCCCTCTTCGTGCTCTTCGAATACCTCGCCCTCCTCGTGCTCACTGAGCTCTTCTTCATTGCTTTCAAACTCTTTTTCGTCCAGTCGTTCCGGTCTTGAACGAGACGGATGTGCGTTCGTGTCTTTTTCGTCAAAGAGTTTCATATTGTGTGCTACGTATGTTAATTTCGCCACTCGATCAGTTGATAGTCGATTTCGCTTCGCCGAATGGATCTATCCGTGGGTACTGAATGACCGTTCAGTAGCTGCTGAACTGCTTGGCAGATTCAGAATTGCTGCGGCGATTTTGCTGAGAGCTGTGTGCATGCACATGCCGCGCCACCAACTTGCACCCGATACCGCCGGAATCGACTTTCGAACGTATTCTTGACCGAAGATTCCCTCCTTCACTCTGTACTGAGCGAGTTCCGCCGAAACTTGCTGCAAATCGAGTTGAAACCTCTTCGCCAAATCGTAGATGAGTGTGAATCCTTCAATCGATTGTTCCTCGGTGAGATTGACCCCTTCCAATGACGGTTCGACAATATTCGCAGCGCAATAGATAGGCTACACTGCCATTTTTTCACGTTTTTGTAGAGTCGAAAGTATTTGTCGCCCTTCGCTTAAGTTAACCGGTGACAGTGGGCTTTCGTTGATCTCGTGAATGAGGTGTTTCCTTATGTCTTCAAAAACTGTAACCACGTGTGCAATATTGGGCTTGTCACCTTGCAGTTTGTTGATCGAATCTACTATTGGCTTGAGCAACGTGTTGATTTTCGTTAACGCTGTCCAGAACACTTCGTCTAGGAGAAGGCTTTTCGTCAGTTTCCCGAGATATTTTTGGACCTTCGGATTTATCGCGAGGGCTTGCAGATTGTGTTTGTTGCACAGGAGACTCTCGTAGCACATGACGCTGGATCCCCATCGAGTCACCGCGGGAAGCTTCAGCGTTGTCGTAACTTTCTCTGAATCGTGCGATTGTATTTCGCGAAAAACGGCAGAAAGAACGTGACCAGCCTTGATCTCCCGAACGATTGATGTTGCACTTTTGCCGACTTTAACCACTGACGGTTGAGCTACGATGCCTTTCACCAATAAGTTCAATATGTGCGCAGAACAACCGTAAAAGACTATTTTATGATTTTCATATCGCTTCTTGACAATGGCCCAGGCGCTCTTTATATTCGATGCGTTGTCTGTACAAACCGCCATGACTTTTTCAATCCCGATAGCATCTATCACCTTGAAAATTTGGTCCGCAAAATATTGTCCTGTATGAGAGTTCGTACCCGTAGCTATCGATGTATAAAATACAGGCTTCGGCGTCGTTACTACGAAGTTTATGATGCCTTCTCGTCTTATATTCGACCATTCGTCGCACTGTATCCCAACAGTCGGGGCTTGTGCTATTAAGTTTGCTACTTTGCTTTCCATTTCTCTATAAATGTCCTGAAGAAGCGGATGCGCAACTTGATGTCTACTCGGGAGGCTGAAGGATGGGCGCAAGAACGATATAAAATCTTGCCAATGACGATTTTCGACGATGTTCAGCGGTGTTCCAGACGCAAAGATGGCTTTGGCGAGGAGTTGTTCGGCGTGATTCTGTTCTTTTGTCCCCATGTTATCGAAAAATTTGTCCAATTTTGAATTGTAGACAGGCGCTTGTGCCGCGCACACGTTTTGGTTGTTATTGTTACTGGGGCCAGCAACAACTAAATCGGGCTGCGAAGTTGTTGCCTGGGGAACGGAATTGGTGGCGGAACATTCTCAGCGTCGTCTTCAGAGTCCATCGATTCTTTTCGTTTACGTTTTTTTGACTTCTTACTTGCGTTTCGTACGATCTCCTGGATTGCTTTAGGGCAGCTTCGACAGTCGTAAAGGAGATGATCAGCCATCCGAGTTGCATGTTTAGCGTACGCCTTCGGGCAAAACTTGCAGCGATATTGTTCGATTCGCTTGTTCGCTTGGAGTGGTAAGCGATCAAAGTACTTGTTGACAACCTTAAGATGCATAACAGCGTAACCTGTAAATGCAAAGAAATTTTTCTTTCAGCATAGTTTTGATACGTTTCTTTATTATATCAGACAACAGTGTGGCACTGGATCAGCGTTTCCTCAGTCAGTCTTTTTTTAGGTTATTTTCAACCAGATAACTACATTGCGCTACTAACGTTCATGAATAACCACCTTTACCGCCAGTCATCACTCAGGGATGAACGCAATGAATTTTGTCGATTCGATTTTCTCAAATTATATCGTTTGTCTGTACTTACTCATTAATAACGAATTATCGGCAAGAGAATCTTGAATCTCGCCGTCAACGAGCACCAAACACCGCAAACACACACACGTCGTATTGGCGACTTGGCGAGTGTGTGCGCATGCGCCGATATGATATCGGGCGCTCGGTCATTTTCGTCATTTTTGGATTCGTCATGTGACGGTTCTGTTACGGTCACGTAACCGTCACGTGACGGTCACGTTACAGCTTCACATCACTGGTGGTGGTAGAGTCTGGAAGCTTGGAACTGTTATATATACGAAACGCTGGGTGACCAGTCGTTTACGAGAAAGGACCAGGTACAATTGCGGATGCGCGCGCCACATTGGTACTCGCGCGCTCGCCATCTCGCGGATTTTTTCGGAACTACGTACCGACGCGACGTATGGTAAGTGTCGACAATGTTTTTGTTTACAAGTGTGAAGTGACAGGTGAACGAGTGTTAAGGAGGTTCGGTGACCAGAGCGACTCCAAGACAAAAATCCAATTTTTTTAAATAGAATTGCCAAAACCTTCATACATGTAACTGCGAAGCTTGCACGAGATGTATCGCATAGTTTCCGAGATATTAATTATTGAAGTCAGTGAATTTACTACACGTGAGCGACAAAATCTCGTTTTCCACTCAGAAATCGATTTTTTGATGCTACTTGGAGCCAAGATACGCGTAAAGAAAACTAACGGTTGTATTCGTTAAATCTTTGCGATCAAAAAGACATCTTCAATTAGAGAGTTTATCGCGTAATAAATAATAAATTTGCAAATATAAAGTCCAAAATGTCAAAAATATTCGTGGAGCAAGACTCCCGTGACGTGAGGACAACCATCTTGCTTGAGGTGTGGCAACGCCGCATACCCGCGAAAATTTGAATTTCGTATTGGACATTTTCTACACGAGATGAAAATATGGTTGTGTGAAGCCGTAAATTTTTGTATTATTTTTTTAATAACTAAGGCGCGCCAATTTTTCTGCCAGAATATGTATATCGTAGATAGACAAACGGGCTGTAGGAATTTACATGATGGGGCAGTAACGCAATTTAGTCATGAAAAATGCGACGATGCCAAACGTCGAAGATACGACATACGACTGAAGTCAAGCCGTATATTATTACGTTTCTATCGATATCGTAAAAAGTAAAGGAATCCAGAAATTCAATGCGTAAAAAATATTTCTCGAAAAATAGACCATATCTACTGATCTAAAATGCAGCGGTCTTGCAGTACATAATAGACTCATAGCTGACTTGCATAGTCATCACCGAACCTCCTTAAAAATAATAGTCATTAAGTAATAAAATAATTAATAATTAATAAGAGAGTGCGTACTTATCGCTTAATAAAACATAAAATTATAAAACATTAGTAAAACGAAAATGCGTGGTCGCCTAAATACATGTGATATGTTCACGTAATATGACTGTATCGCGCTCGCGTTAAAAAAACACAATAATAAATAATAAAATTATACGCAGATTAATCAATGTGGATGTGTAGTGTGTGATTTTTTCTCGCGTCGCGATTTGTCGCGTGTGAGCGCCCTTTATTTTTATGTTTTTTTTTGTATTTATATTGTTTTGTGTTTTTGCACATTAGGTGCTTCGTTGGATTCCTCATCACGTCGTGGGATATTGGTAAGTTCTAGTAGTCATATTTTAGCCTTAATTTAGTGTAAGTATGATAATCTTTGATAGTTTGTTTTTTCTTTCTCATTTCAGGTTCATTGGATGCAAGGCGAAGCCCTCCGGAGAGGCAATTTTCGGTTGACGCAGTGAGAGTGCTACACAGGCAGTATTCTTTGGTAAGTATTATCTGACAAATTCAAATAATGCAAAATTATATGTACATGCTCAAAAAGATTAATGAATTTCTTTGATTTTCAGACTGCGGCTTAGTCACAGCCCTTCGGAGAGGAGATTTTCCTTTGCGGCGTAAGTCGAAATGACAGCGGAGTGATTCTACAGCTACTGGTGAGTTTTTTTTATCTTTTCTAATATATTTTTAAACATGTTTAATACTCATATACTAATGGAATTTTTTTCTTCTTTTTGTATCAGAAAAAATAATAATAAAAATGAATTGGAAAAAAAAATGTTTCGAGGAAAATGGCCTCGACGGGTGACAACAATTGCCCCCTAGCTTGACGCAGTTTTTTTGAAAATTTCTTTTTGGGTTTTTTCAAAGTTTCCTACTCCTATATTCTTATCTTTTCAGGACGTCGGAGTAGAATAAGGAGAGCAAGACTAGAATAAGAAGAGTCAACTAGCTGCATTTCGAGTGGTGGGGGTAGCACAAAATACGTTGGCAGCTGTCTGCCCCACTTTTGACGCTCTTGACTTACAAATTGCGCCGTACACTAATGCGCACACGGTGCGTCGCGTCATTCTCTCTCGTGTGAGAGACGCCAGGGCAACCTAACCTCGAATAATTAATGCCTATACGTCATACCAAAATTCGTTGTCACACAATCAACGTTGAATACTGATTTGTTTGTCAAATTAATAAAAGTTCACGCGAAAAAAGTGTTTGCCCGCAATAAGGTTCAACGAATCAGATTGTTGGTAAGTATTGAACGATATGTGTGATTGTGTAACATTATTGGAGCACGGTGTGACATTATTGGAGTACAGTGAAAAGTAGACTCAAAATGAATTAAAAAAATAATTACCGAATAACCAACTCAAATGTAATATTTTGTAGGGTTCTGGAGTACGAGAGAATACAGGAATGGAACACGTCGCGAAAACGTGCAGCTGTGGCAACGATTCAACGTCTTGCAAACTTTGTTTGTTTCGACGTATTCAGAGCAAAACCAATCTTATAAAATTACCACCGTGTTGGGGGAAGCACAGCTACCCTGATCATCACATGACATTTTTCAAGATCGAAAATGATGTAAGGACCGATTTGACAGTTTACATTGATCTCAATGTAAATGTAGAGGTCCACTATCGAAGAAAGCATCTGAATGCATTTCAATTTCAAACACCACAGTGCGAGGATGATATTTCAGTCATTCTGTACGCCATGGATAAAATGAAGTTTTAATTTGTGACGAAAAGTCCCAATAAAAATAAAATAATATCGCGGCGGTCACGGAATCCGCCACGACACCTGAAAGAAAAGCAAAATACTGTATTATTTAGTTGATAAATTAAAATTAGAATTAATCTCGCGAAACTCGTCCTATTATTCTTGAAAAAATTCCCGAGTTACTGTTACTATTTCCCAACAAAATCCCTCCCAAAAATTCCCGAAAATATTTCATTATCACCACAGAAATCCACCGCCCTTCAAGAAGCGACCAACGAGCAGAAATCCTCGAATATTGAGCAATCTGCAATATTTTCTCCGTCGTATCGGCAGAGGACACCGTGACCTTATGCGCGTATTTTCTCCAACATCGAGCCGATCGACTTCATTGAAGATCGATCCACCGAGACACAGCACTATTTAATACCCGAATTTTACGGAGATATCGAGACACACTATTACATTTTTCCGGGGTGACGTCCCGATCAAAACGGCGACTGAGCCTCGGGAAAACAAATCTGGAAATACGACATCGAGCAGCGTTGACAGCTGTAATCTCGAGCCACGAGAAACATCGAGAAAGAGAGAGAGAGAGAGAGAGAGTTGCCGGCGAGCGTGCAGCTTCGACTTCAAGGCGCGAGGCGGCAGCACCGAACGAGAACGACGAGACCCCTCCATTCCCTTCACCCCCCCTCACCGACAAGATAAACGAAGAAGACGAGCTTCGCCATGGATCGAGCATCGACCGAGATCGCGGCCATCTTGGCCTCATTCCCTGACCGCGTGCGAGCGAAGCCACACGTGCTTTTTATTGCGAACCTAATTATTGCGTAGTAGAGAGCATAGAGAAGTAATTTTGAGGCGAAAAGAAAAGAGCACTTGTTCAATAGAAGACGAGATAGAGACGAGGAGAAAATTTGGAGAGAAAAAGAGTGAGTAGAGTGAATATTTCCCCGTGTAAATTGTATCGAGATTTTGCGGTGTCGTGGCGTAATAGATTCTTCCCCCCACCCCCTTTTTGCGAATGGACTGTTCCATTCTTTTGAGAATTTCCTTTCGTAGTTTCAAGTGACAAATTGTGTATCGCGGTAATTAATAAGAGGTCATAGCGTCGAAGGACCGTGTATTAGCCCTGAGTTAAGAGATTTAAGATTTGCGAAGCCCCCTTGCGATTTAACGTACCTGCCTTTTCTTGTTCCCTTTCCTCCCCTCCCCTTATTGCCCCTATCGCGCGATTTCCTTTGTCGACTCGCGAGACGCGCGTATAGTCGCTGCGTCTCACGTTATTTTGCGCCGAGCAACCTTGAATTTATTTTTGTACTTTTTTTTTCCTTTGCGTTGTACCGGTTGCTGGACCGACAAACCAGCTGGCACCCGAAAATTTTTATTATCATTATTAATATTTCGATTTTTCTATTTTTGTCATCAAATAAATAATATTTATTTAATTCTTTTTTTTTGGTGTTTAATTATTTCTTTTGATAAAATTGAGAATTCCCTTACAAATTCTATATGAAATGAATGTTCATGTGCAGGAAATATGCGCAGAAATTTAATGGAATGGCAAATGAATCATGTGAATTCATGAACTGTGAATCAATTTTGTAAAATCAAATTAATCTATAGAATTTTTTATAAGAGTTGTATGTGGTTGGAAAAATGCGCAGGAATTTTGTAAAAGGAAAATCACTGATGTGAAATTGTAAATCTTGTGAATAAATTTTGTAAAATGACTATAATTCTTGGAATTTTTATAAAATATTTATGTATTTATAAAATGTGCTCAAAAACTTGGTTACCAAATATTCTTCAGTCTGTGTGCAATCATAATTTCTTCGCGGATTTATTTCTACTTTTTTCCAGTTTGACTTGTTTTCGAAGTTCCTGCTCCTTTTTTCTGGTGTCATCATTGCAGCTATTGTCCCTCTTGATCAAAATGCGCCCTCGTGTGATGATATAATAACTGATGATCGTTCTTGTTAACGATTCCCGATGATCCAAGCATCCGACAAAAGTTACATTTTTTGATAGTACATTGACACCCATATTTAATATTGTGTAGCAATGGAGTTGCTCACGTTCAATGGTGCCTATGACAGTACTTTCGACAGCATTGAGGAGCTTCCAAAGGTTGTCGGAAGGGTACTTCAAGTAACCTTGAGACAAACTTTTTATCATCGCGTCTCTGGGCAAGTTTCCTTCACTTTTTATAACTGTCTCACGACACGCCGTACAGGTAGTCCACTTGAATATTTCTCTGACGATGAATCCAAAAAAATAAGTTTCTGCGTAATCCTTCCCTGAGTTTACGTTATTATCCGACTTGTCTTCATTAAAATCGATGGGGTTGTTTTCTCCTCTTTCGATAATGTAATCCATCGTCTCCTCCCACGTGGCTTTCGTGTCGTTAGGCCTGTGCAATTCTTTCGACGTCAGCAGCGTCTCAAAAATGTCCACAGCTTCCACATTCGATCCTTTAGGAGGTTTAACCAGCGAGTAAAAGGAGATTAGTCGGTATATTTGGATGAAGAGCAATGGATCGGGCTTGTCAGTCGAACCGCAGCACTCTCGGATCATACCGAACATCCCCTGGAAAAATTACATTGCATGTACAGAATTACGACGATGAGAGGTCATTTACCGACAGCAAAATCAATGCAATATTCATTTACCTCTAGACTATCTTGGTTAAGACGAGCTGTAAGTAGGAACTTGTACCCATGCTCTTCTGTTACGTATGTCATTAGTTCGATCGCTGTTCGGAGAGTCACTTGGAATCCCAAGTAGGTATTCGCAGTCATAAACTTCGAACCCTCTTGTTCGGCACCGTACTTCCAGGTTTCGAGATCGTTGAGGAAATCAATGGTTACCTAGGTAGAAAAATTATATTACAAATTTTAATTTCAGTGGTAAGAGTGATGAAGAACTGTATGCGTTAAAAGCCACGTTTGAAGTTGGTACCTTAAAACTGTCACAATCGGGAGCGAATGCGTTTCGAGAAGTTCGACAAGACATGGCTACGATTAACTGATGAAAACGTCTTATGAATGCAACTGTTGATTTACTGTCTTTTAATTCGTTTTCGTCAGTTGCATACAGTTTCATTGCTTTGGCAACATTTGGCGAAAATATCTGAAAATATAATTGGAATTAGCGATAATTATTATTGGTATAGTTTAACGACTGTGCACACTTAATAACTGTACTCACGTCAAGAGCCATGCCAACATTCATTTTTTGAAAATGTTTCGGATGTAGATGATCTGACGTCAACTTGGGACAAACTTTAAGTCCCAGGTTCTCTTTGCCGCCATCATATTTTAAAACGGCACGGAAATGCGACATCTTTACGCATCCTTCTGGAGTCTGTAAATAAAAATCCATGAAGCTTCTGGATTATTGAAATCATGCATGGAGTTCATTACGCACTCACCCATATTTGTTCTTGTGAAACCAAGAAGTTGCGGAAGTTTTTGATGAGATGCGAGAAGTCAGAACAGAACCAAAGACGTCGAGTAGACAATCGTGAGGCACTTTTGTCCATCGAGCAGTTTTCTGCTGCGCTCTCACCATCACCAAAATGTGAGCAAGGGTGCTCACAACTTGCGTCAAACCCAGTCAACCCAAATCGCAACCACATGCTACGATTCCATGTCGCAGCGTCCGATGTCACAACGTCTACGTAAAATCCGGAGTTTTCAACCAATATGATTGCCTCGAGAATAAGTTGATGCGAAAATTTGCTTTTGGCACAACTTTTTGTAAGAAAAGCTCCAACACTTTGCACCCACTTTCCGCGGAGTGGTTGAAGCAGAAACACGAGCGCATGGTCGCCACGGACATTTCTCTGTGTATCGGGCGTGAATTGGCCTAGATCTACAAACCCCACAGTGCTCAATATTTCAGCGTCAAAAGATAGACCCTCGGACAGCGACATTTCATCAAGGACCAGCACCACTGCGAAAAAAATAGCATGTTATAATGTTACTTACCATCTCAAGGTCATTGTTTATTTCAATACCAACAATTAAAAATATAAACCTCGTCTCTCCTCCGGCGTCATCATCGCACCTTTCACTTTTAACATTTGAAAAACTTCAGGCTGAAACCCGTAAGATGGTTTCATCTGCTTCAAATATGTGTTGAGCGTGTTCATCGTAGGCACTGCCAAAAGTTTATGGTTCTGAGCATGCAGGTATGCTTGGCGACTTTTTATGCGAAGCAGCAAGCATTCGAAGATCCATGCATTTTCGTAGCGCATCCCTCTTTTATCGACACAGTTCGCAGAACGAATGCAAGCCTTAATTGCTACCTGCTGGATCTTTGGCAGTTTCCCGACGAGTTCCTCTATGGCTTCTTCGCTCGCTGCCGCGTGGCGCTCCCTCCATTTTTCTATCTCTTGTTTGTCGGACAACCTCTGCAATGCAATATTGTCAATTACATGATGATATCACGAGTAATATACCACGTGACGGTTAGAGGGGTCCAAAAGAACATTTTTTCCCTATTTCAGGGGCCGTATGGATACAGCTTGTGTATTGGATACTTGCTGCTAAAAACGACTATCTGAATTTTTTCAAATTTATAAAACTATATCTAGAGGCAGCTCAATTTATTTGTATGTAAGAACCCGTATTTTTTTTTTATTTTCATTTTCTTAAATTAGAAACTCGGATCTAACAAATCTTTTCTTTCATTGAATATTTCTGCGCATACACAATATGAGAATTTTTGTTAACTTTATTTCAATAATTTCATGTCTGTTGGTAGAAAATAAAAAAAGTAATTTAAAAAGGTTTAAAAAAAAGTCTTATATTGTGCATGATATGCACCGAGATTTTTAACGTAAGGTAACATTTTGTACACCCGAGTTAGTATTTTTTTAAAATGAGAATTGAAAAATATGCGAGTTGTTATATTCAAATTAATTGGGAAACCCCTAAAAATCGTTTTATAAATCTGAAAAAATTCAGATAGTCGTTTTTAGCAGTAAGTAACGACAGTTATATCGATTAGGCCCCTGGAATCGAAAAAAAGAAGTATTTATGAGCCGCTCTAATGTCGATGTACCAAAATACTCACCTGTTGTTGCGCGCGTTTTAAATTTCGCCTTAAATTTCTCAACTCGTTGGTCGTTTTTTTCTTCTGTATGATTTTGCGAGTCGCTCCCTTCGTTTCACGATCAAGTTCCTGCCTGTGCAATAAACGACAGGAACTGCATCGCGTGGATTTCGTCTTTGTTGCTGACTCAATAAATCCGTTACCAGAGCAATCGTAATTGCAGCTCATTCCTTGGCACAAGATATATCCGCTTATAGTAGATAGAAGCGTTCGGACAACGACGAAACACGTCACTTCCTTCTCCATCGAAAAGCGGGAAATTCAACCCTGTATTCGAATCTAGATAAATAAAAGCGTATTTTATAAGACGTCGGTTCAAGAAATTGAAAATTATTTCTTAAAAATTTATGGCAATGGTTGCAAAATTCATGAGATTACTTCCACAGTCATGTCTTGCTTGACGAAGACACTCCTTGACACATGGCAAAATGAGTCTCCATTGTGAGAGAATAGAACCCCCAACGATAGCACCGTGGCTGACCACCAGCGAGCAATTCCGGTATACCCTCAGATCCACGATTAAATACATCGTTGACAAAGGCCGACATGTCGTAACTTAAACAATCATTTGCGACCAAAGGTGCATCTGTCGATGTTCCAGGGTTCAACTGCTGAGGTTGTGGTCCATACGCTGCTTCAGGTTCCTGTTTTTCTTTCGGTTGTGGCGAATACGATGTTTCTGGTTCCTGATTTTTCTTCAGTTGTGGCGCATACGCTGCTTCTGGTTCCTGACTTTCTTTGGGTTATAGCGCACCTGCTGCTTCTGGTTTCTGATTTTCTTTCTGTAATATTTAGAATTAAATAAATGACATTGAAAGAAGATATCTAACCAATCTCATATTCTCCATAGCGCATTACCATCCGGTATGAGAATGGCACACTTTGATTCAAGAGGAAATCTTAAAAAAGGCGTAAACCTAAAAGCAGGCATTGAACGGCGGCTTTGAAATTTCAATTTCTAAACTCACTCGGTCACCTCAAAAAAAATCAATCAGTTAAATACAAACAAAAATTGCCTTACATCGAAAATCGAAGGCACGCTTCCTTTCTTTAGTCTGAGTCGGTGTCGAGGAACGGTCTTTTCTGCCCCATCTGCATTAATTACAATATCGCTTACTTCAATTTTGCTCACATCGAAATGCAAGTCGCAAACATATAATCGTTTGGGTGCTTTATTCATATACATTTTTCATCCTGCAAGCAAATAAAAAACTCTTGATAGTCAAACATGATTTGTAACTTCGACATGATACTGAAACTTGCATCATTGCAATGCAACGGAAATAAGTTCTTTCAATCCATTTTCAGTGAGATTGACATTTTGCTTCTGCATTTTAAATCTTAAATCGTTAATAAAGACCCCTGAATACGTCTTAATGACTTTCACTTTAAAAATGTCTTATAAAGTATCGTGAATTCTATAAATAAATAAACAATTGCGGCTGCATTAGCACCATGCAAACTTCAGCATCACACTGCGACTATGAATATTTTAATTCATAACATGTATGATAAATACCTTGGGGAATCCAAAGAAACTTCGATTTTTTGCCTCTCCCCGCCAATATGTACTTGCACAATTTTTAATACAGCACTCCATTATAATTTTTTATATCGTTATAATCAATCGAGAACTATTTTTGCGATACACTGTAACTGATACACAACAAAACCGATATAACCTCAATAAATATTGCCGAAACCGAGACGCCAAGACGATATACGAAAGTTGCGCAGTGGTAAAAAAGTGCGACACTGCGCAATTTGTAAGTCAAGAGCGTCAAGAGTGGGGCAGCCTGCTGCCGAAGTATTTTGTGCCACCCCCACTCCTCGAGTTGACTCTCCTGTATTCTAGTCTTCTTGATCGTAGCGATGATTGCTGCGTTGCTGACTAGATGCTCTCGTTGAACTCGTTCGTTGTCTCTGCGGGTTCGTAGACCTGCCCCCATGGCAAGGCCTACGCTTGCCGTTCACGAGCGTCTGTTGGGCTGATGAGTGCGGTAGGTTTCCTTCCTTGGTTTGGAAATCATGAGAACGTTCAAGAGAGTCTGCTGTAGGATTTAGCGTGCTCTCTTGACGTTGGTGCGAGTTTGCCGTAAGGTTTGGCGCACTCAGAGCCGGCCTTGACTCGTTTTTTTCCGCTATAGTTTAGCGGGTGATCAGGAACCATAAGGTTTGGTTGCCTGTCTTGTTGTGTGGTAGAAACCGCCGTAGGGTTTAGCAAGTAGTCAGGAACCGTAAGAATTGATTGCCTGACAGGTTGTGCCGTGGAGTCCGCCGTAGGGTTTGGCGTATCCACGCTTTGCTGTGTTGATGAATCGTGCCTCTCCGCCGTAGGGTTTGGCGCAGTTGGCATTGAATGAACTTGAACGTTGTGGGCAGGCTTTAAGAGATTGCCGTGCATCTTGCAAGATTTTCCATGGCGATCAATGACGTATATCTTGCCTCCGAGATGGCGTTCGATGGGGAAGGGTCCTTCCCAGGCGGGAGCTAGTCCAGCGTGAAACTCTTCGATAACTTTGGACAGCGGGTGTGTTTTGGCGTACACCATGTCCTGTGGTTGGTAGAGAGGAACGCTTTCTGGGTCCTCGCTCGCATATCTTTCCTGATATTTGCGTTGATTCGACCGTATTTCTTCGTGTCGAGCAACTGCCTCGACGGTGAGAGGAACGAGAGGCTCAAAATTCCACTTCCCTGGTCGTCGGATGGTCTGGCCGAATAGAGCTTCACTTGGTGTAAACCCCGTAGCTGCATTTTTCCTCGTTCGTAGGCTGAACCGTATCTGTGGAAGATGCAGATCCCAATTACGGTGTTCCCCTCCAACGTGAAGTCGTAACCCCTCCTTGATTTCCTGATTTCTTCTTTCAGTGGGGTTGGCGCGTGGATGGAAAATGGCGGTGGTCCACTGTTGAGCTTTCCACGAATCACACGCGTCTAACCATTTTTTGCTCGTGAACTGGGGTCCATTGTCTGACAGTATCGCCTTTGGATACCCCCATCTCGCGAATACTTCAGAGTCCAGGATTTTTATGATGTGATGGGTCTCTGAGCTTCCAAGGGGCAACGCTTCAGTCCAGCGCGAGAACATATCGGTTACGACCAACAAAAAACGTTTCCCTCTATCCAAACGCGGGTAAGGTCCCATCAAATCGACGGCTACAGCCTCCCACGGTCGCTGTGGTTGATGAGGTCTGAGCTGATCAGCTTATCTTGGACGTGCTGCTTTTGTGCGAGCACATAGATGGCATCGCTTTACGTGGTTCTTGACATCCCTTTCCATGTGTTTCCATGTAAGGTGGGCCTGGATTGCACGTGGAGATTCCTCGCTCCTGAATGACCAGCCAGAGGGGAATCGTGGTACTCGTACAATACTCTTTCTATCATCGTGTTGGGAACCCATAATCTCCAGTTGTCGATAACTCGACGCGAGAGTCCTCCATTTATCATTTTGAACTCATAATTAAGCTTGTCGTTCTTGATGATCTTCGCCACTCGGCAGATTTCAAGGTCGGTCTGCTGCGCTGCAATAATCGCCCCCATAAAATCTTCGTTTCCTATATTTTCTATTGCGAAGACTTCTAGTCGATCCGCGATATCTTCTTTATTTATTTTTTCAGGCGGCACCAATCTTTCTTGATCATCCAATTCATCCACGGAACCTTGAGTACTTCGGGATTTTAACTCTTATCCTTATTCTTATCATCGAAAACTTTTTTTCCTCTGCCTCTTGTTCTGCTTTTGCCCAATTGCAAGACTTTGAATGTGATGCACTGTTCGTCCAAGCACTCCATCAGTGCGTTCAATTTACATTTGAAGCCCTGTTCCTTGAGTCTCAAGTGCAACTGCTCCAAAGACAGTGGCTCGTAAGTCAATGCCTTATGGTACATTTTCTTGTCCACCTTCAGGAGTTTGTTGAATGCATGTTTAATGCTCGTTGAATTGGCAATTTTATTCGGCGAAACATCCGCCGAATCGGGAAAGACGGTTTCTTCGGCTATAATGGAGACTTTACTCTTAACGCTCTCCTGCGATAGTGCCGTATCTTCATCGAAATCGTTCAAGTCACTATAATTTTTTCGTGACTTTTTATTCACCGGTGACTCATCGTCGTCACTCCTTGCGACGCCCTTATCGTTTTTGGAACTCTTCGAGGTTTGGGGGCTTTTGTCGCCGTGAAGTTGATCGTGAACGTGATATAACAATTGTCTCGCCGTCTTTCACCTTTGTGGTTTTATGCCGTACTTATCCAATTCTCTCTTGAATTGTGGTGTATCCATAGACTCGTAATTTGTCGGAGGCGAAATTTTCTGCGACACCGAGAGTCTCGATTTTTTTTCAGTGTATTCGTTTTTTCGCGAGTATCTTGACAGTCCGACGTACTTGTTGGCATTGAGAGCGATCGCGACAAAGAGTTTCCTCGCGGAATTCGACGAATGACAATCGCGAGATGCTGAGAATACTTGCTGACTCGTTCCCGGCTGAGAACTCAGCGGAAAATCGTAATTCAATGGTGAAGGCTCACCGTGTGTCGAAGTGCTCGGTATCCTTGATAGAGAATATTCATGATTTTGGAAGCTTTTACGTATCAACGAGCTTCTCGTTCGACATGCGTACCGCGAAAAATAGAAAATCCGACAATGACGATTCGAGAGATTCATCGATGCTGCCGAAACTTGATGATAAAGTCAATGATGTAAATGATGATCTCATTGTGTCTGAGAAGAATATCAAAGATTTTCGGGACGCCAAATCTCCGTCAATGTTCGACGAACGGATTAACCAAAAAACTAATAATATGACAAATTCCTTCGAATTGTTGGATGAATTCCAAATTGTGAATCTAATATTTGTAGAGAAATCGAGTCACTCGTCGAAAAAATCGTCTCTCTGTTCTTCTCCAAAAAATTCTTCTCGGAATAACGAAATATCCAAGGAAAGAACGAAAGTGTACCATATCTCTAATTCGGGAAATGAAAAAATTGTGAAACACGCTGCTGGAAAATCTTCTCAGCAGGCTAAAAGTTCAAAAACTGTAAAAGAGGATAATAACGATTAGGAGATCATCGAAATAAATGACGTGATATTCAGTCAAAGCTTCCAAAATTCGAAGCAATTACCACAAAGTCAAACGAAGAAAAAAACTTCACAAAATTCTAAGACAGATTGCGACATAAAATCCAACAAATCATTCTCGAGAGCAAAAAGTCCGAGAAACTCTGAGGATCAAAGCTTCCAAAATCATGAATATTCTCTTTCAAGGATACCGAGCACTTCGACACACCATGAGCCTTCTTCGGAAGTTCCGAAATGCAATTTTCTCGAGGATAAGGACAAAATAAATACCAAAAGCTTGAAGAATGACGATGGCTGCAAGCAAATGTTATTAACTCCTACGAAATATCGTAAAACTTCTTACAAATTACCGGAATACGATTGTTTCGAGAAAAACGACGAAATATTTACGCAGAGATTGTAAAATCCAGACGCCTCACCACACGGAAATTTAACACCGTTGACGAGCAGGAAAAGTCCTCGATTGTCAAGTCCGATTCTCATCTCTTCAGATTCTGAGATGGATTACGAAGGATATCCGGTCAACGAGCCAGATTTCAATAAAGAAAATACATCAACGAACAAGCGCAATAATTTTGTTAGATTTTCACCATTGAATTACGATTTTTCGCTGAGTTCTCAGCCGGGAACGAGTCAGCAAGTATTCTCACCATCTCGCGATTGTCATTCGTCGAATTCCGCGAGGAAACTCTTTGTCGCGATCGCTCTCAATGCCAACAAGTACGTCGGACTGTCAAGATACTCGCAAAGAAACGAATACACTGAAAAAAAATCGAGACTCTCGGTGTCGCAGAAAATTTCGCCTCCGACAAATTACGAGTCTATGGATACACCACAATTCAAGAGAGAATTAGATAAGTACGGCATAAAACCGCAAAGGTGAAAGACGGCGGGACAATTGTTATATCACATTCACGATCAACTTCACGGCGACAAAAGCCCCCAAATCTCGAAGAGTTCCAAAACCGATAAGGGCGTCGCGAGGAGTGACGACGATGAGTCACCGGTGAATAAAAAGTCACGAAAAAATTATAGTGACTCGAACGATTTCGATGAAGATACGGCACTATTGCAGGAGAGCGTTAAGAGTAAAGTCTCCATTATAGCCGAAGAAACCGTCTTTCCCGATTCGGCGGATGTTTCGCCGAATAAAATTGCCAATTCAACGAGCATTAAACATGCATTCAACAAACTCCTGAAGGTGGACAAGAAAATGTATCATAAGGCATTGACTTACGAGCCACTGTCTTTGGAGCAGTTGCACTTGAGACTCAAGGAACAGGGCTTCAAATGTAAATTAAACGCACTGATGGAGTGCTTAGACGAACAGTGCATCACATTCAAAGTCTTGCAATTGGGCAAAAGCAGAACAAGAGGCAGAGGAAAAAAAGTTTTCGATGATAAGAATAAGGATAAGAGTTAAAATCCCGAAGTACTCAAGGTTCCGTGGATGAATTGGATGATCAAGAAAGATTGGTGCCGCCTGAAAAAATAAATGAAGAAGATATCGCGGATCGACTGGAAGTCTTCGCAATAGAAAATATAGGAAACGAAGATTTTATGGGGGCGATTATTGCAGCGCAGCAGACCGACCTTGAAATCTGCCGAGTGGCGAAGATCATCAAGAACGACAAGCTTAATTATGAGTTCAAAATGATAAATGGAGGACTCTCGCGTCGAGTTATCGACAACTGGAGATTATGGGTTCCCAACACGATGATAGAAAGAGTATTGTACGAGTACCACGATTCCCCTCTGGCTGGTCATTCAGGAGCGGGGGAAACTCTACGTGCAATCCAGGCCCACCTCACATGGAAATACATGGAAAGGGATGTCAAGAACCACGTAAAGCAATGCTATCTATGTACTTGCACAAAAGCAGCACGTCCAAGATAAACTGATCAGCTCAGACCCTAATTTGGTTACAACTCTTTTGTTTCGAAAAATTATTTAAGGGTTTATGCGCAGACAAGATTGAAAATAAATCATTTTTTTTTTAAATTTCACACTGAAAAAAAATCGTTGAACGTGCAAAATGCATTTTGTTGTCTCGAAATTTTGTTGTTTCAACAGTTGCTCAGATATGCTAAATAAGCTACAGTTCACACCACTAAAACTATCAGTTAGATTTACAAAACGTGTTTTACGAACTGATTTTGTTCGATAAGCTACTAGAGTTTTGTTTTATTTCGTAGATATATATTTGCTACAACAATATGTCAGCTTGAATTGAAAAATCGACTCAAGTGAATCTTTTTGTCGCACTGAACGAATATTTCATGTCTTGAACTAAAAGATTCGCTCCGATTCGGAAAAAGGCTTTGTTAGTACAAACAAGTGTAATTAGTTATTCCATTTCTTGGAGACAACAAAAACTCTTGTATCATTATTTTTTCACTTCATTCTACCAACCACATATTAATCATATGCAAATAAATCGTTCATTTATGTTGACATTAATTTCTCAGTCTATTGAACAATAATTTTGTTTACGTGAAATAAAATTCTCCTCCGAAACCAAACAAGACATATCTTTCAATCAAAGTTCAATTTAGTATTGTATGGCGATGTTATTTTAACAAAATTAAAGTGTTGAATGAAAACATTGACTTGTTTTATTTTTATTTACTGAATTCGCATTTCCCTCGACAAGATATTTTGTAGAAGATTGTTGGTTCATATTGTCATTATTTGCTCAGTTTATTGAACAATAACTTTGTTCACCTGATATATTATTTTTCTCCACAACTAACTGTATCATATTATTGAATCAATGTTCTATTTAGTATTTAATGGCGGTATTATTTTAAGAAAACAGAAGAGTTGGATAAAAATATATATTTATAAAATACACTGAGAAAAGGAAATAGTCAAATCAAATAAATAAATTCAGTTGACTCCGAATCGGTTGACTCAACCCTGGAATATTCTGAGTAACGGAATATTTATTAGAGTTGACAAAATAAATGATTTGGCATACTAATATAAAAATCAAAATAATAAAAGTTATGTTAAAGAAGAGAATATATTGATTAAGTGAAATAAGGATTTATTATTTTGATTTTTATTACCATCTCCGACCCTTCTTAGATAAATTTATCCCCTGTCCCCTCTCACCGGCGATTCCCCCCATCATCTCTCCATTGTTAATTTCGGCATTTTTAACAATGGAGAGAATGGAGGGGTGAATCTCCGGTAAGAGGGAAAAAAGGGATAATTTTATCTAGTCGGTTCGGAGATAATAATAATAATCAGAATAGAAGTTATATTTAAGAAGAATATATATGGAATACGCGAAATAAGGATTTATATTTGAATGCAATACGTCTTTATACAATTTTTTTTTCAATAATTATAATGTTATTTATTAGAGGCACACAAAACTACATATATATGGGTCGTTCCACGTCAAATCGACCACTTTTGAACCCGATCCCTTTCGATTTGGTTGAAAATTTTTGTCTTTTTTCTACCCCATTAAAAACATTTTTCAGGAAATTTTCAAATTTTTTTACCCAACTTAAAAAAAGTTGTGAATTATTTTAAAAAAAAGGCTTTTGTTTTTTCAAATAGCTATAACTTCTCCAAAAATTGACCAATCAGGACGTTTTTTTTTTGAAAATTTTCGTTATAAAATGTACTTTCAAAAAAAAAATAAAAAAAAAATTTAAGATATTAAAGTCTATGAAATTTTTCACTTTTTCGAGAAAAATCTTCGTTTTCTCGGAAGCGCACTTTTTATTTTATTTCTTTTCTTTTCTAAAAAAAAACTTCGTTTAATTCCGGAAAGAATGCCGCCCAAACTGAAGTGGGTGGAATTTTCCTTCTATTTTTTTTTTTTTTATCTATTGGATTTTTTTTCAACTGGGCTTATTTCACAAAACACACTACTTTGTAAATTTTTGAGGATCAAGAGTCGCGACAGCGACTCGAGACAAGTACATTACCTAACCTTACCGACACGAGGAGCTTCCAGCGGACTTTCTATACAGCAAGGATCTTGCTTATACACAGGAGTATATCTATATTAAAAAATAGATTTTTTCGATTTTACTTGGAATATACGGTGTAGAACATTTTAAAAATACACGTATTGTTCGTTATTTTTTTCTCTTTCCGTCGACAATGAATAGTACAGATGTTTGCATATGGAAGATATCGAATTTATATTGTTATTTTCCGAATATTACGACCATGGAGACTAGAGTAAAGGAGGCTCGGCGTAAATGGGAAAAGTGCCTCAAACGTGATCAAGAAAAGGCAAGCTGTTTATGTTGCCAAAATCCATCACAAGTGTCGCTTTCGGTAATAGTGGACCACTCGAAGTAAGCTATCGATGACAACACGAAGTTAGCATAGTGAATAGGTGTTCACTATTTCGCGGTATATTCAAAAACGCATCAATGTTTTTATGTCAAATAAGTACAACAACCGCAATTTAATAGGTAGCATAATAATTGCATGTTGACCTTCACAGATCGATTTGTTTTATCGCTTTCTTATTGTTTGCTACGAGCACAGAAAAAAAATTGAGTAAACTCCGTTAATAGTTCATTGATAACAGATAGTGGTGAAATCGATTACGTAGATAGAAAAAGAGGTTAAAAATAATAATTTTATGCGACGTAGGAAACGAATTTAGTCGGTCAATATACCTCAAATACGAGAGTGACAGCTCGTGTCGGAGAATCTGCACCGGTCTCGTATGTGAAATTTCTAATGCAATTCGTTCATAATTTCAAGAACATAATTCGTAAACAATTTCAAGAACGTAAGAACGTAAGAACGTTGTAGAAGCTCGAAATATTCAGCACAGCGAATCAATTGTAATTGTTATTTTCAACTCTGCGTAAATCATTTTAATCATTCTTGTACATTACCAATTTCATGGTAGTGAATGTACGATGGATATTTTTCCACATTCTCAAGCACTTTGTGGAGTACAGTTTTATTTTTTATTATAAATAACTCACACATCTATCACACACATCTATCACATACTATTTTACACAATTTCATCTTGTAGAATACACGCCATAGAATTCTAGTACAATTTTACTACTGTTGTATTTCATCTCCTTGGCTTATATGTACTATATTCAGATACATTCCGCCAAACTTGTTTTCTCGTTCGAAAGAATAATAATAATAAAAAATGAACAATTCATCAGAATCCTAGCTATTTACACGACCGTACTAGTTTCTTTCATCACTTGACTCGATGGTATCCTTCGTGAAATAAATGGTTAAATAACCATAACAATGCTAGCGTATTATTGAACATACAAATGAATTTCTTAATTAAGAAATGCAAAATGTCAAATAATTTGATCTGTGAAAAGTTTTGATACATGACGCACATGGAGGCAAAGAAACTCTCCCATCAATTTCACAATCACAATTCTTAGAATTGTGATCAACGCAGGTATGAGAGGTTATATTTTTGAATTATTTTTACACATTCTTACACGCAATCAACGTTTATTAATATTCATATCACTTTCTTACTATAATCACGATAAATAATAAATCACTCCAGAAACTCTTTCCTTGAAAACATTAATAAATAAATAAATCGATGAAGTCAACAATTTTTTGACGTTTTGCCATCTCACTGAACACGTGAATATCGCTTCGTCTCTCTCATTGCACTCTCTCTCTCACTCAGCGATTCACTACCAGCCTCCAACAAATTTTGCGGACGCTTTCGTGATCATTCTCTTAACATTACGCTGAGCCTCCTTTACTCTAGTCTCCATGATTACGACGATCATGGTTTTTCTCCGTCCTCGATTTTTCGCAGAACGATCTATATATATCGTCGCATTTGTTTTAGTTTATTTTCATACATTATTTTAAAAAATACTTTAAATTCAATGGTGGTTTGACAAAACACTCATTGTAAATAGCAATGATTTGTTTACAAGACGTGCATCGAGTTAATATGTATATATCACATTTGTTTGAATTCATCTTGAATATTTGAAAAACTTAAAAAAAATAAAAATGATATGTGCTCAATAAAAATTCAAAAACCATATTTACAGTTTGTATAGAAAAAATTGGTGTAGTGATTTTTGCTGCCAGAATATAATAATTTATGTCCTTGACGATTCGAATGTTCCCTTATTGAACAAAAAAAATGATAAATTTATTCACTCAACGCAAAATTAAAAGGCTTTGCCAATTCTTGGTAAATCATTCTTCTAAATTATTGAAAGCGGTCTAAGAATTTTTTGCCAAGAACTTCTGGAGACTTTCAATTTTTTATTAATGTAACATGTTCGTCGTTTTTTCAGAAAGATTTATTTAGAATTTATTGTGATTTGTCAAAAAATGTATTTAGAATTCATTATGATCTGTCGAAAAAATTTTACATCATACAGTTTAATACCATACTTGATACTATTAATATCAATCTTAGTATTTATAATATTTTGTTTGCTGCGCACCGGTCAGAACTCTATTCATAATGAGGTTTATAATTTTTTTACTCATCGACGGAAGATTTTGTATCCAGAATCCAATTCGTGATGTTAGTTGAAAAAAAGTTGTGAACCTGAATGTTAATACTATTTTGTCCATAGCACAATGAAGAATTTTGTTCGCCGCACAATGGACAACCAGAATAACATATTTTTTTCACTGCAACATGGACAAAATTCTATTCATAATGAGTCTTATGATTTTTTTATTCATCGTTGGTAGATTTTGTATACAGGATTTAATTTGTGGTGTTAGTTGAAGAAAAAAAGTTACGAACCTCAGTATTAATAGCATTTTGTCCACGACATAATAAAGGAAATTCTATTCATATTGACGTTGATGATTTTCTCTCTCATCGATGGACGTTTTTGTTTCAATTATAAATTGTGTATTCCATTGGACAAACGAATTATTATAATTATATGAAAATTATATATTTAAATGAAATTATAAATAATATTATACTATATACATCTTTGTGGATTATTGCGGATGATACTAGGTCCAGAAAAAAGGCTGGCCGCAAAACGCCAAATCTGCATACATGGTTTTGTTTCTTAAAACCAATAAATGATATAGCGGGAATTAAGGTCAGGATTAGGTAAGGACTATCGGTTATGAGGTATATGATTTATTATCATTCATGGTAATTGATGAGAAAACAAAAAATCTCAGATTTCATAGCATTTCGTTTGCTGCGCACTGGTAAAAATGTTATCAATAATGAGGTTTATGATTTTTTAACTCATCGATGGGAGTTTTTGTATCCAAAATATGATTTGTGGAGTTGGGTGAAGAAAAATAATAATGAACCTTAGTATAAATAGCATTTTATTCACTGCACAATAAAGAAAATTCAATCTATATTGAGATTTATGATTCGTTCTCTCATCGATGAATGATTTCGTGTCTAAAATGTAATTTTTGCCGTCCATCCGACAAGCGAAATTATAAACTAAGTATATCAAAAAAATATAATCACATGAAATTATAAATAATATTAAATTATATAATCAAATAGAATAATGAATTATGTATATTTGAAAAACCGAATGGAAACACTTTGCAAAAAGTCGATAAATCACCCCCAAAAACACCGAAAATGGTGTACAAAAATTGGAGACAAGTACATTTACGAAAGTATCTCTAATTCAGTCTTCTTACAAAAAGTTGTGAAATAAATAGACATCAAACTCACAACACGCATTGCCAAGCACATGTACTTTCCAAATGTAACGTTAACTGTGTAATCATGATTTTTAGGGGTGGAGTCAAAATAAAAAAATTCGAAAAAATCTTGACGGTAAAAATTTAAGAAATAGTGAAATCAAGTGAAAATTGTTAACAAAGGGAAATTATCAATGAAAAAATTAATCAAAAAAGAAAGTACTTGGCGAGTTTTTTCACTGAGCATACCTGGTTTTCACCTTCTAACCAAAAACCCGTTTTGACTGATCATCCGTTAAAAATGAACTCGTCAAGTACTTTTTATTTTTTTGATTATTTTTTTCATTGATAATTTCCCTTTGTTAACAATTTTTTTGAATTCTTTTATTTTGACTCCACCCCTAAAAATCATGATTACACAGTTAACGTTACATTTGGAAAGTACATGTGCTTGGCGATGCGTGTTGTGAGTTTCATGTCTGTTTATTTCACAACTTTTTGTAAGAAGACTGAATTAGAGATACTTTTGTAAATGTTTATAAAGGACCCCAGAGTTTGAAAAATTGATTTTTTGTATTTTTTTCAAAAACTACATCCAAAAACAAGAAGAATGAAAAAAATTGCCATATAGGTCCATTTTTGACCAAGCCACAGGCTTTTGAAATATAGAGAATTCATGTATTAAATTAAATTCTGAAGAATATAAAACATGTGCAATTTTTAAGCGCCAAAGGAAAATAAAATAGTTTTTGAATTAGTATTAAATAAATTTTTACTAATCATATTATATAACCAGGAAGTCCTTAGTATAAATCATTAAGCTAGATTATAAGTTTTTATAAGAATTTTTTTCAATGGACGAAGAAACATAAAAAGGAAAGACGGGCCAAAATTAAAAAATGGCGGATTCAAAATGATATGCGTTGGATGTCTTTTTCAAAAACCTGTGGCTTGGTCAAAAATGGACCCAGATGGCAATTTTTTTCATTCTTTTTTGTTTTTGAATGTAGTTTTTGAAAAAAATACAAAAAAATTATAAATAGGTGTCTTCTATTTCTTCTTTAACCTTTTTGAAAAAAATCAAAATGTTGTCATGGATTACCACTTTCGATTGTTTTTTCTTCTCAATTTTTCAAACTCTGAGGTCCGTTAAACCCTCAAAAATTGACAGAGTGGTGTGTTCTCTGAAACAAGCCCATTTGAAAAAAAAAATTTCCAATCGATAAAAAAAAATTGAAGGAAAATTCCACCCACTCCAGTTTGGGCGGCATTCATTCCGGAATTAAACGAAGTTTTTTTTTAGAAAAAAAAAATAAAATAAAAAAATGTGCTTCCGAGAAAACGATGATTTTTCTCAAAAAAGTGAGAAAATTTCATAGACTTTAATATCATAAATTTTTTTTGTTTTTTTTTTCGAAAAGTACATTTGAAAACGAAAATTTTCGAAAAAAAACGTCCCGATTAGTCAATTTTTGAAGAAGTTATAGCTATTTGAAAAAACAATAGCCTTTTTTTTGAATAAATCATAACTTTTTCCGGGTTGGGTAAAAAAATTTGAAAATTTCCTGAAAAATGTTTTTAATGGGGTAGAAAAAAGACAACAAATTTCAGCCGAATCGAAAGGGGTCGGGTTCAAAAGTGGTCGATTTGACATGGAATGCCCCATATACAAAAAGATTTTCAAATAAAAAGAAACGCAATACGATTTGAAATTCAACGATTAAAATTATGCTGATAGTTCATTTCAAGTTTGTACTACAGTCACTCCCGGAGAGAGGACTGTAATAAAAAGGATAGAGGTGGAGCCAGGAAGTAATAGGTAAGGAGTCGAAACTCTGCCAGGCTGGCCGGCGAAAAATGGTTCGCGTTTCGGCTCAAAGATAGTAGTACCAACCTGTCCACTAGCGGCGCTGGTGTTCCAACATCGTTCTAAAAGTTTTCCACCGTGTATTACTATATATATTTTAGTGTCCACCGTCGACACGATTGACACAAAAAATACAATGACATAACCTAACCGTAATAATATATGTTTTGAAAATGGCGTGTTTCCTACGAGGCTGTAAGACGGGTTATTTAAGTGAACGGGAAAAAATAAAGAAAATAATCGCAAAAATTTGAGTTTTTTTAAATGCTCGCAATGTAAGGAACCTATAATAACACCAATCAAAAAATTATCCGGCGAATTGAATATTTGAAGATTTGATTAGACTGCGTAATTGCCAGAATGGGCAAATATACAATTCGCAGGGTAATTTTTCGATTCACAGAATCTAAGATTTTTCAACAAAATGTCCCGAATAGATCGGACATTTATATGAAAGGAAAATAAGCTCCGCACTGGCATGTTTGTAAATACTGAAAACGGAGGATGAAAGATTTGCACATTTCTGAAGCTACGTAGCCCAGTCTAAGCAGTGTTACTTGGATTTTATATCAATGAAAAACTCAAGAGTTTTCTATCAAAACAAGCTTTGCGTAGTCTAGACTATTTTATATCAATGAAAAACCCAAGTGTTACTACTTAAACTGGGATACCTAGCTTCAGAAATTTACAAATTTTTCATCCTCAGTTATCAGGATTTACAAAAATACCAGTGCAGCGCTTGTTTTCTATTTATATAAATGTCCAATCTATACTAGACATTTTGTTGAAAAATCTTAGACTCTGGGAATCAAAGAATTATCTTGCAAATTGAATATTTGAAGATTTGATTAGGCTGCGTAGTTGCCAGAATCCAGTTTAATCCCTGCGGAAATTTCTACACGGGAAACAGCTATCAGTCAGCCATCTGTCACTTTGGAATATATACGGCATACCCCGCTGCTAATAATCATGATATTCGAACAATGTCTCGACAACCACGCCCCAAGCGGCGGAATCGTGTACCCGGTAACTTTGTGCCAAAAGTCTGCCCACTTCTGTTCCGTGGAGATTCGTCTTCTTACCTCCTGGGTGGAGCTATGAGAATATCTCTGGAGACAACGGCTTCTCACGAGATTCGCACCTTGCGGTGGATTATACCTTTCGGTATATTGAGACCTTTCGGTGTCGTGAGACCTTTCGGTGTCTAGAGACCTTTCGGTGTCTGATACCTTTCGGTATCTGCCTCATATTTCAGAGACGGGGATTGTCTAACCGTGCTCCAGCTCATCAATTTATTCCCTCTCAACCACCTATTCGCTTGCGAGAGAGCTGGTAACGCCGACTGGCCCTCTCGCGGTCAAGCTTAGAACTCTCGCGCTCGCCATCTCGCGGATTTTCGTAGAACTACGTGCCTGCGCGTCGTACAGTAAGTATACCAGCAATGTTTGTTTACATGTGTGAAGTGACAAGTGAACGTTCGCCGTGAAAAATAAAATAGTGACTAATAATTAATAATTGATAAGAAAGTGCGCGCTTAAATAATAATTCGTAAGGGTAACTTAAAATTAAATCAAATTCGATGGGTTTATAACAACGCGTATATAACTATCGCGCTCGCGTATAAATGTAGGAGTTCGGGAGAGTCAGGGAGCTGAGAAATACCGGTTGAACACTTTTGTAGAGGATAAAAATAATTAAGAAACTTTATTAAATTTGAGTAAATCGCAATAATAGACATCTGTACCCTTAGCCCGTCAAGCATCTGAAGCATCAACTGAACTCTCTCTCGTCGCTATGCCGTGCCCTTCGACGCACAAAAAGTGGCGGGTCACGCTCGTAACCCGTGGCCGGATGGCCCGGTCCCACATAAATAATCATGAATAATAAAATTGTACGTAGATTAATGTGAATGTGTAGTGTGTGTTAGGATGTTAATTGTATTTAATTAAACTAATCAAATATTTTGCCTTTTTTTGTTTCGTTTCGTGTAAAAATAAAAATGAAAGAAAGAAAAAAAATGTTTCGACGCAAAATGAATCGACGTGTCGGTGACAAAATTAATAATTAATCGATGAGCAAATAACAACAGTTCAAGAATTGTATGAGTGGGCATTGAACCTAAATAGTCTACCGAATATTGCTGTAAAATTTTCACATGACAAACATTATTTAGATGCAAAAAAAGATTTTATCTGCACAATACTGGGAAGTCAATCACAGGGGGACACGAAAATTTCATTCAATTATTCCAATGAGCAACGGAAACGTATTGGCAAAGGAATATTCTAATTCAGGAAATAATGGTATATGTAAGGTTTTAAAAAAATACGTGAATCAATAAAAACTGTTGTTACTATTGTTCATAAACAGACTTAACGATTAATTATTAATTTTAAGAACCTGTTAACAATAAAAAAGTGTCAAAATAAATTCTAAATATTGAAAAAATACTATACAGTAAAAAAAATTGAAAAAAAATAGTAGTTATGGAAACCCCACGATCGGACTAGTCTTAAAAATTGTTGAATAGGTAGATGTTTGAAGCCAAAAAATTGTTAAAAAAAAAAAATGATGCTTACTTTTGAAAACGCGATTTGAAGTTTAAAATTCAAAAAACTCATTCAAAAACTCGTCGAATATTCTTGTTGTATTTTTTTCTAAAAAGGCCATAAAAAACAAAAATTTTGAAAAAAAAACTTTTTTCTTTAATCATTATCAAAGAAGTTAGGGGGCCTCCATCAATCACGTGATGCATTTTTAATCCATTTTAGATCCCCCCCTCCCCCTCCGTGATCATCCATGAGGTTTTGTTGAACCCCTCCCTCCCTGCCGTTGTCACGTGATTTTTGTTACCAATGGCAATAGTGATAAATATATTTTCGAAAAATTAAAATTCGATAGTTATGTATATTGCAATTAGTAACGTGATCCGAATACAAACAAATTTATATTAAGAACGAAATAACTTTTAAAGAATCTATATGGGGTATTCCATTTCAAATCGACCACTTTTAAATCCGACCCCATTCGATTTGGCTGAAATTTTGTTTGCCTTTTCTACCCAATTAAAAACATTTTTCAGGAAAATTGCAAATTTTTTTATCCAACCCAAAAGAAAAAGCTTTTGTTTTTAAATGACTATAACTTCTTCAAAAATTGACTAATTGGGACGTTTTTTTTAATTTTTTCATTTTTGAATATATTTTCCAACAAAAAAAATGTTAAGATATTAAAATCTATGAAATTATTCATTCTTTCAAGAAAAATCATCTTTTTATCGGAGTTTGCCATTTTTTAATTTTTTTTTCACTCAAAAAATACTTTGATCAATTCCGGAAAAATGCCGCCCAACCTGGAGTGGCTCGAGTTTTTCTACTATTTTTTTCACCTGAAAAAAAATCGACGATTACTACTTTTAATTTTCTACTTCTTCTCAGTTTTTTAAATTCCGAGGTCCTTCATGAATCCTCAAAAATTTTCAGAGTGGTACTTTGTGAAATAAGCCCAATCGAGAAATTTTTTTTTTTTTCAATCATCGTTAGAAAAAAAAAGGAAATGCTGACCTACTCGAGGTTGGGCAGCATTTTTTGCGGAATTGATCAAAGTATTTTTTGAATGAAAAAAAGGCGAACTCCGATGAAACGACGATTTTTCTCCAAAAAAAGTGAAATATTTCTTAGATTTAAATAACTTAATATTTTTTTTGTATATTTTTTGGAAAGTATATTTAAAAACGAAAATTTTCAATAAAAAGAACGTCCCAATTAGTCAATTTTTGAAAAAGTTATGGTCATTAAAAAAATAAGAGCTTTTTCTTTTGGGTTGGATAAACAAATTTGAAAATTTTCTGAAAAATCTTTTCAATTGGGTAGAAAAGGAAAAAAAAATTTCAGCCAAATCGAAAGGGGTCGGGTTTTAAAGTGGTCGATTTGATATGAAATGTCATATAATATATTCTATTTTATCAACAATTAGTAAGAATAAATATGAGGCTGAAATTCGCATCGCTTAAATACAACAAAAATAATTAATTTTTCAATCTAATTCACACTTCCTAACAATTTTCACCGTGAAAAATCGTTAATTCTATTAACATAAATAAATTTATCGTTTGTTGGTAAGTTTAAAAAAAAAACCAAATATGTTAAGTTTTATGAAAAAAGCACCAAAAAAATACACATGATATTGCCCGAGACCCCCCCCCCCTCCCCCCCCCCCCCCCATGTGATCAATCGTGATATTTTCAAGTACCCCCCCCCCTCCCATCGTGAGTCTCACGTGATTAATGGACGCCCCCTTATGACCAAAATACCAAAAAAGAGCGGTTTTTTTATTAATTTAATATCTTTTGAACGGGTAATAAAAAAATCTCATAATTTAACAGGAAGGGTCTTTTGATGCTTACTAAAAAATATAAAAAAATTCAGGAAATAAAAAAAAAAGTTTTTCAAACTGTCCGATTTGGGATGGAACGCCCCATATATATATTAGGCACTCCCCACCCGAAATTTGCTTGCATATATCTGAAAGAAAATTCCCTGAAAGTTACAGCCCTTAATATTAATATTAAGTACTTTCCTTTCGCATGATAAGTTTTTCCATCCAAAATACACGTAAATCAAGAACTTTTATCTTCATAATTTTACCACTCCGCGGTTTTTCATGCCATCGCATTGATTTTGGTCGCAATTTACGCAGAATTGAATGATCTTTAAAAGATTCTTCAACAGCGTAAGTGTAACTTACACTGGTGAGATGGTACAAGGTCACTAAAGTTGATTTTTACCTACACTTCTCGTTTTTTCGCTGTTATCTCCGAAATCATTAACTTTACCGAAAAAATGTAGAAAAAAAATTTTCTAGAAATTTAATTTCCTACAAAAATGATGCTTTTGACCTAATTGCTAAAATCAATATTTCTTGAGATATTGAACCTTAACTTATTTGTTATATGAAATTTTTTATAGATTATCGAACCGAAGTTTCAAATTATTGATATTCCATATCATATAACCACTCATGATACGATGTGTGATATGGTGATATGATATGGAATATCAACAATTTAAAGCTTTTGGTCCGAAAAACTATACAAATTTTGTACCATAAATAAGTTAAGAGGAGGCTAAATACCGACACTAACACCTCGAAATTGCCATCCAAACTTGCTCTTATACAAATGGATGAAATTGAATAAAATTTTAACATCATCAGAACAATGTAAGGAATGGAGCCTCACTAAAAAAAAATTCGAAAAACAAAAAAAAATTTACAGATTCATTTACCACCAAGAAACTGTAATTGAAAAACTTAAATTATTAAACTTTTACTGCATTTCGGGTAAAACCAAGAGTGAGGCTCTATGAAGAACGCCACGATACAAATATCGAGACGTTTTCGACATTATTTTATCAAAATGACACGCCGTAAGTTTGGATGGCGCCTCAAGAGATAAATATTGATAATTTGTAGTTTTATTGAAAAACGAAATGGCAAAATGTAGTTCACAGACGTGCGAGTGAGGGCAGTACCATGGATTCTGACGAGTAACCTATAATATTTAGGGGGCTCGAATGAGTTCGTTGGCATTAGCTGTAACGCATTTTAGCCTCTCAATTGACAATTAATTTATCTCCCTCTTAATTGTCAAAATGTAATTAATTTTCATCCGCGGTTGTCGGAGAAAGACTGGACGACGATGATACGTCGATAATGTAGGGATTGAATAAAAATGGTATTTAGCCTCCTCTTAAGGTTCAATATCTCAAGAAATATTTATTTTAGCAGTTAGGTTTAGAGGACCTTTTTTGTAAGAAATTAAATTTCCAACAAAATTTCTTTTGAAGATTTTTTGGTTAACTTTATCATTCGGAGATTATTGATTTTTCTATTAATTAGCATTTTTTAGATGGAAAATATTATTTACAAAAAAATTGGTAATATTATCAGAAAATGCGTGAAAATATATTAATAGTGCCGATACCTGTATCATGTCAGCCGTGTTAAGAAATGTAGTTTTGAGAAAAACGTCTTTAGTTCGATTTGCTCCGACGTGACTTGAAAATTAAAAAATTTCCTTTCGCGGATATATTCTTAAAGGTCTAAACTGTAAGAATATGCAAAAAAAATGCTTTTCTCGAAATTCTAAACCAGAATACTCCCTTAAAGTGAAAATTGTAACACGATGCGAAAAAAGAGCGAACGTTTCACAGTAGTTTAATGAAAATTGTACTGATTAAAGGGCAAAAAAGGAATTTCTCGCGGTACTGTGTATCTGGATATTATCAAGGCGGTTGTCTCTACAAACATCCGTATATTATCAACTATTTTTTAATAATTTTGACCAAGATACATTTTTTTTTACTTTTTTCCAATACAATCCGCAGTTTTTATCTAATTTATTAGATTTTCTTCTTCAAAGGTTTATTTATCGACTGATTATTTGCATTATTATTTATAATCTATTTACGAAAATTATAGAGCGTTCTGGCACATTTTTTGTCTAAATGAATTATTGTAATTTTGCATTGATAATCACTGATTTTAAAAAGTTACGTGGTGTATTGATTGAGAATCTTTAAATAATGGAATGAGCCTTGAATCGCCGAAATCGGATAAAAATTGCGGATTATTCTTGGAAAAAACTAAATGACAATACACTTTACCGCAATTTTCTGTAGAGTTTATATTTTTGAAAATTCATCGCAATGAAGATTTTCTTTTTCATTATTTAATAAAAAAATAAAATAATAAATATTATATAATGTTTTGTTTTCATCATTGAAAATTCATCGCAACAAAGATATAACACCAATTTAGTTGTTTGCTTGTTTATTCCCAATGTCACAGAAAAATAGTAGATATCGATTTTGTCATTCATAAAAACAACTCTTTCAATATTCTTCGCAGTCTTCAGTTTTCTCATTTTTCCGCGTTTTCTCGGTGTACTTGGCTAGTAATATGAACATTAGAATGGTCATTGGTGTAATCGAGGTCGCAGTGTAAATGTATATCTTCTACAACTGCAAAAACTACGGCGCAGATCTGTAAAGTGTCGACTCATCATTTTCCCGAGCATCACAAGAATGACATGCCAATTGAACGAGGAAATACATATCTATATGAATATGGGGGAGGGTCAGGGAAACATGAACAACTACGACAAATTACACCGTGAAAAAATTTTTACAACTTGCATGTAATCGAGTGGGAGGACAATAATAAAAAATGTAATTTCTACAAATAGTGAGAAAGTTCGTTCCATCATTTGTAACCTTCGAATTGCTAATTTATTATCTGCCGGAGAAAAAAAGCGTCCTAAGTATTATAATAACAATGTTTCAGCAAGATTGTTTAATGATGAAAAAACGTGCTGCGGGAATAATTTATCTGTCGAGATCGTATAAAAACGCGACAAGGCGACAATTATGCTCTGTTACGAAGCATCTCCGGGCGGAAGGCCATCGGTAACGCTAATTAATGTCTCCTTGATGAATTTTGTTACTCGAAGACAGTCGAATCCCAGCTCTCGTCGAGAATGGAACGTTGGATCGGAAAGATTGCGATTGTGACGGGTGCAAGTGCCGGCATCGGTGAGGCGATTGTCAAAGCTTTCGTCGGCGCTGGTCTTCAGGTCGTTGGTCTCGCGAGACGCGAGGAGCGCATGCAAGAGATAGCAAATAGTTTGGCGGGTGCGAGGGGAAAATTACATCCTGTAAAGTGTGATCTTCGAAACGAGAATGACGTAGTTAAAGCCTTTGAATGGACGGTCAAGGAACTCGGTGGCGTCGATGTGTTGGTCAATAATGCCGGTCTCGCCATTGCTTCAACCATTGCCGGTAAAGTCTTCCTCCTACTTCACAAATAAACCCAAATAAACCCAACTTGTAAACACTTGAACAATATGATCCGCATTCCCTCCCCAACTTTCGAGCCATGTTGTAAGTTTGTGACCCAATGATCCGGAAAGACTGGATTTTTTTTAATCAATCTGTTGAGTAAATTGATGAAAAGAGATTCCATTTTAAATGCAACTCATCGCAAAATCGTTGACAGAGGGAAAGACGAAAGATTATCGACACATACTTGACGTTAATCTATTGGCAGTCGTTATTTGCACGAGGGAAGCTATGAAATCAATGAGAGCTCGAAATACCGAGGGACATATCTTCTATGTCAACAGGTGAGATTGTTACATAATATAAATGGGTGATTCTCCCGAAATACTCATTTTGAGGTTACACAAATTTTGTTTTTCAAATAATCATTTTGACTTCTAAAAGTGTTTATGACCTTAGTATTAGATATTTAAACGTCATTACCACTTGGACAAGCTGGTCTTTCTATTTTGCGGGATTTATCGTACATTGAAAAAATTGTAGTGCAAGAGGAGTAAATGCGAAGGCAGAGAAATGATGCAAACCTTTTGCTATAACGTTTTTTTATTAGTTTATTCCAGTATTTTGAGTTTTATTAGAATATTTAATATTGGAGAATTTATAGGTGGTTGTAATAAAAAATGAAACGCAAATACAAACTGACTATCTTACTTCCTTGCAGAAACACATTTGGTTATAACTCTTTATAATGGCATGGCAATAACCTGCAGGAATTATTTTTATTCAACCCCATCTTTATTCGTCACTCAAACTCGGTTTGAGTGATTCCTCTAGCAAATTCGATATTCCTCTGGATCTGATTCAGAGGAATGATGCAGAGGAATGACGATTTTGATGCACTGTTATGAGAAAAAAAGTCACAAACATCGAAAATGAAACTTTGACAAATTATCAGCTCAGTTAAGGTAATTATCCCGATACCCGACCACGTCCCTGTACCCGACCACTTAAACCAATATATCAGTAAGTTAAGCATTCACTTAAGAGGAGGCTAAATACCATTTTTATTCAATCCCTACATTATCGACGTATCATCGTCGTCCCGTCTTTCTCCGACAACCGTGGATGAAAGTTAATTACATTTTGACAATTAAGAGGGGCATAAATTAATTAACAATTAATTATCAATTGAGAGGCTAAGATGCGTTACAGCTAATGCCAACGAACTCATTCGAGCCCCCTAAATATTATAGGTTACTCGTCAGAATCCATGGTGCTGCCCTCACTCGCACGTCTGTGAACTACATTTCGCCATTTCGTTTTTCAATAAAACTACAACTCATCGATATTTATCTCTTTATGCGCCATCCAAACTTACGGCGAGTCATTTTGATAAAATAATGTCAAAAACGTCTCGATATTTGTATCGTGGCGTTCTTCATGGAGCCTCACTCTTGGTTTTACCCGAAATGAAGTAAAAGTTTAATAATTTAAGTTTTTCAATTACAGTTTCTTGGTGGTAAATGAATCTGTAAATCTTTTTTTCGTTTTTCGAATTTTTTTTAGTGATGCTCCATTCCTGATCCCATTCCGGTAAACACAGCGGACACTTTAGAGCCCATGGGTATCCCATGAGACCATCCCATTACCGTCACGGGACAATTGGTGTGATGTCCAAAAGACGTACTTGGGACGTATTATTGTTGTGTGGGATTTGTATAAGAGCAAGTTTGGATGGCAATTTCGAGGTGTTAGTGTCGGTATTTAGCCTCCTCTTAAGAGAAATCTTAAACTGTTAATTTATTTAATATTCAGGATTCATAATCTACGTATACGACACTACTTTTAATAGTTCAAGAATCGTCTGTAATTTAATTTCACGGAAGCCATTATCTAAGCTGAAGTACTAAGGAATCGCGATATCTTATTGAAGCTATTTCGAAGTGGTTTTTATTGTTTTCGAACCGAGCCTAGCTGTTTTTATTCGGAAAGATACCACTAATTTGATCATGTTGTCTCAATTAGCCAAAAATGCGTTTTAAGTACTTAATTTTCATGTCTGGTTATTGGTACATACGAAATGTATCTTGACCGATAACCGACCATGTGTCCGGATATCGGTACTTGCTCGCGACTATGACGCTGACATGTATATTACTCCGCTGACATGTATATTACTCGTGCCTAATCTCAAAATTTCAGTGACACATTCTCCGAGCAGCGACGCATTTTTCTCAATTCACCTCTCTCTTTCCCCCACCATAGAGGTGAGTGGTCGGTTATAGGGTCATAACGTGTGGTCGGATATTGGGTCATATAGAAAAATGGGTGGTCAGGTACTGGTACATTTACATTTCTCAGTATTTTCGATTATTACGAATAAACAACTAATTGTAGAACCAACTATACCCTGTGTTTTGGAAACTAGAGACTCCAAGCTTTCTAATAGTCATAGTCGTTATAAAAAATAGTTTATTTTTGAACGCGATAAACAAGTTAACTTTTTCGTCGCCTCTTAGATGGTCGGGTATTGGGACATTTACCTTAATTAGATCTGAGAGAAACTGCTCTCGATCGCCCGAACTACTACCGCTAGCGATTGCGCTAATATCGGCTCATTTCCATCGGCTCAGCGACATGAAGTTAAAGCAGCTTACAAGATTGGCGATTTTTGTTCCGATATATCTGTGCTCATTATTTTTTTATTATTTCAGAAGAAGTTTATAACCAGCGTTCAGTTTCAGAAAATATTTTTTACTTGCAGTTTTCTAAACTGCACGATGACAGGATGCACAGCCTGATTTACTTTTCGTCTTCTTTTCTTGTGCAGATTTAACATCGACGTTGAGTTTACGCATTTGAAATAAGAAAGGTACAAAATTAAAGGTGGTAAATTATAGTTGTTGGATCGTTTTAAGGGGGTCGAGTCAGCCTCAAAACGCCGATTTTTTAATATAAATATCAATGTTCGTTGAATACGTGTAAACCTGACCAATGGTCCATCATTTGACGTATCAAATGATGACATTTTTTACGCTAGTTGGAACACTTAAGGTGCAGCGATTCTCTCATGAATCAATTTTTGAGTTTCACTGCTCTCCACGATCCTGACCAAACCGCTTGACGGGTCTTATCCTACGGTGTCGCATTTTCTTCGTAACACTTTTCCGGACTGCTTCAGCACGGCACATTTTTTTTAGGTCCTTAATGTAGAGTTATACGTCACTTTTTGAGTTTTTGAAACAAAAAATGGGTTAAAAATTCAAATAGTGCCCTGTAACTCCATAATAAGATCCTAAAAAAAAATGTGCTGCGCTTAAGCCGTCCGGAAAACTGTTACGAAGAAAGTGGGACGTCGTAGAATAAGGTCCCTCAAGCGGTTTGGTCAGGATCGTGCACAGCGTAGTGAAACTCAAAAATTGATTTATGAGAGAACCGCTGCACCTTAAGGGTTCTAACTAGCGTCAAAAATTTCTCCATTTGATGCATCAAATGATGGACCATTGGTCAGATTTACAAGTATTCAATGAACATTCATTTTTAAGTTCAAAAATCGGCCTCTTGGAGCTGACTCGACCCCCTTGGATGAAAAAAAAAATAGAAGTCGAATAATATTATATAAAAACAATATTCATGTCTCCCAATATCAAAATCAAAATGTACTCAAAAAAAAGTTCAATCCAAAAAATTAATTTCGATCATACTTACCACACTGGGGTGTTTCAAACCCCACGCAACTTTAAACAGTTACCACAGACACGTAAGCTAGTGCAGCGCTATGCCAATGCCCTGAATAGGTCCTGGCAGTCTCGAATCATTGATAAATATTGATGTGAAGCGATTCCCTTCACGTTTAGGTACTTGAAATTAAGAAAAAAAAGGCTGGGGTGTAATTCACCCCTAGGTGGCAAGGAAAGGTTAAAATCTGTTCGGAAACACTGTTTCAAAACATTATGATCTAATATAAATTCTGGTAGAAAAATCCAAAAAATTAGAGGGATTATTAAAAATCAACTAGGTTACAGCGAAAATGAGTATTTCGGGAGAATCACCCAAATAAACAAGAATTATATTGATGGGTTCTCGATATCGTTTTCAATGTTTGTGAACATTGATACCACGAGCGTGTGGTCTTCAGAATATAGATCATTTCTTACATCACTACTTAATCAACTTTTCAATGGCTTTGTTTCATTCTATATTCTACATTTTACGTCTTGAACCTTTTTTTTAAAGAAGTCTTTTTCAACAAAATCAAATGTTTGAACATTATTCGAATATCAGTGAATTATTTGTAATTTTATTTTTAATTGATTTGTGCAATTTGTTTTATAGTATAATAATGATTTTTTTTCTGTTTCTCCAAGTGTCCTTGGTTTTAACCCCACATTAGCGGGATACCCAACAAGTCTCTATCCAGCATCTAAATTCGCCCTTCGGGGAATCGCCGAAAATATTAAGCAAGAAATAGAACAGGCCAACGATAATATTAGAATTACCGTGAGTATCTACATCGAGAAATTGAACGATATTTATTTACAATTATGAATTTGTAATTATGCAACTATGTCTTATGATTTTACAATTTGATCAATATGATTCACATTTTTTTAATACGATTCCTGCATCAAATAATGCTGTAATTGATTAAATTTCAATTATTCAGATTTCACGTTGCGATAAATCGGTTATGAACATAAATTAAAAGTGATTTCATTTTTTCGCATGCTTTTCAACAGAGCATCATTCCCGGCTTGGTGAAAACAGATATTGTCAGCACCGCTGGTGGCAGTAATGCAATTTTCGATCACATGCCACACGTGCAGCCCAAAGATATTTCCGACGGCGTTATTTATGCCCTTTCCGCATCACCAAACGTTTGCGTAAGTGTAGTAAAAGATACAGAATTTTTTACAAATATTATTATACAAAAGCGTCAAAAGCAGAGACACAGACGGCTATTTGAGAATTTTCATAACTTTCAGATCGACGAGGTGAAGATCACTCCACTGAGACGTAAACTGTGATAAAACATCGCGAAGGATCTGGAAAATCGAAAACGTTAATACCATCGTATCATCGTGGATTATCGGCTTTCGAACAATCTCACAAGAGCCGGAAAAATTTTACAATTTTGTACGATTTTGTTGATAATAAAATGATCGAATGTATTTGGGATTTTTGGAATATTTTTAAATTTCATTGTCATGGATATTTCCCAACCTCATGAGGTCATATATTCACGGACGTTTCAATGTATCATGCAGACGCACACAGAAAGTTGATCATTTATCCGCTGCCGGTGAAGAAGGTATTGATCCTCGCGGGATCTACTTTGCCGACCGTGCGGCGCAGTAGATCGTGCGCGCAGCACTCGCGCTCCGTAGATCCATCGGGCGGTCACTCGCACTCCATAGATCCATCGAGCGGTCATTCGAGCAACTTACAATAACTGCAGAAATCATGGTACCAACGGTGTTGATGAAGTTATTATTTGATGGGTGTATTATTGATTAATCACGCTTGGTAATTGGACACAAAAAAATCTTAATTGCCGTGAATAAATTATATCTTCACGAAGATTAAGCGTTGTCTCACCTCCGAACCCAATGTCTTCATTGTTCTCGATGTTAGTGTAGCATTTTTTTCCTTTTACGAAGCGGGTTTTTTCCACTATTTCATAATTATGAGGTGAAGTTGCAATGTCATGCAGTTGTGTAACAATGACACAATAGAATCTCCAAGTCTCCCTGCCTCTTTGAATTCCTTTGCTTTCATGAAAGGCTCATTGTTTCCACACAAAACTCGCTATCGATAAACTATTGTTCATCAACTTAACAATTTGTTTCCAATAACTACGGTAATAACAAATCATGTACACTTTTTTCTCCGTTATCGATATTTTATTTTTCATTCATCGATCGTATTTCCTGCAATCGTTTAATCAATACTGATGTTTATTCAAGAATTTTCGTCGCACACATCACGCGTTTGCGAAGCGAATAATGAACCCGCCAATTAGCATAATTAATGAACCGTTATCGAGGTTACGGTGCGATAAAAGTACGATGCACCGCAGTAAAAATATTGGGGAGGCAACGCATCGAACCAAAAAGGAGAGATGAGCTTCTCAAATAAAAAAATGTAACACGATATGACAATGTTTCACAGTCGTTTGTTCAAAATGGTACTGATTAAGGAGAAACGCCACTTTGACGGATCAAAAATTAAAAAAATCAATTTTTTTCCATTTTCTTAAAGTGTATAAATTCAAAAATATATAAATAAATTTTTTACTCAAAATCTTAAAATTGGACTGAGATATACCCAAAAGAAGAGCAGGTAGTCTTTTAGGACTACCTGCTATCATAAGGCCCAGGAATAGATAGTTTAATGCAAGTATAAATATTTAAGATATAACTACATTCAGAGTGAACGAATATGCAATGAAAACTTGAAACGCTTGTATCTCGGAGCGACTTTTTTTAACACAGTGGCATCGATTGCTGGAAGACCAATTGATCGATTGAAATTTTTTTTTTTTGAATTTTTGTAATCGCATTGACCAAGGTTATGCGTAGCCGATTTTCAAAATTTTGAACATTACTATTATTAAGACCTTTTGAAAGTAAAAGAACGGTGTAAAAAAGATTTAAAAAATTCAAATCAGTGCCATTTCGTGGAAAAAAGTTTTTTTTTTAAATGGCTAGGGTTAACGATAGTCACTGTTGTATTGGTTAAAAAAAAATTTGGGTTTTTCATTTTTTATGATGTCATTACGATCATGGTACTAACTTTGTTACTTTTAATATTTTCCCGTAAAAATTTGTATGAATATACTTGAATATATTATACTTAATAAATTGCTTTTTTTTCGCGCATGCACGATTTTCGTGTTTTTCGCCACATGTGTCGATGGCCAAAAAGTAGCTCTTTTCTGACAGCTCATAGTAAAAACAGACGAAATCAGTTCTTTTTTCCCGGCGGGGAAAAAAAAGCACCGATTTCGTCTGTTTTCACCATTAGCTGTGAAAAAAAAGCCACTTTTTAACCATCAACACATATAGCGAAAAACACTCAAATCGTGCATGCGGGAAAAAAAATCTCGCGTGATCGCTGCCCTCGCTTCGCTCGTGCAACAAACTTCATGCTCGACGAAAAGACGTATCTCTGGCCCTTGGTGCACAAAATACTATTTGTCTGATCCTCAAATAATCATCCCTACTTACAAAAAAAAATTCCCGGCAATCGGCTATTTTTAGCCCCGTCACAGGGGCATTCCCCCTTAAGGAAAAAATTATTTTTTTGCGGAACTGTGTGTATTGATATTATCAAAAAGGTTTTCTCTACAAATATCCGTATATTAATCGCAAATAAGAAAACTTGGTATTTCCTGTGACATGTGACCTCCAATTTAAAAAACCTTCCCAGCGATTAATTTGTCAACTATTTTTTTCGACTATTTTTTAATAATTTTGCACAAGATATATTTTTTTAAGTATTTTATTATTTTATTTTTTTTTATTTTAGTTTTTTAATTATTATTGAATTATTTTTTATTGTTATTTTCTTTTATTATTTTATTAGTATTTATCTAATTTTATATATTTTATTCTTCAAACATTTATTTATCGATTGACTATTTACATTATTATTTATAATCAACTTACAAAAATTATAAAGCGTTTTGGTACGTTTTTTGTGTAAACAAATTATTGAAATTTTGCATTAATAATTACAGATTTTTAAAAGTTACTTGGTGCATTGATAGAGGATCTTTGAAAGAATGGAACGAGCCTTTAATCATCGAAATCGGATAGAAATTGCCGATTATTCTTGGAAAAATCTAAATGACAATACACTTTACTGCAATTTTCTGCAAATAGTTGATATTTTTGAAAATTCATCCCAATGAATATTTTTCTTTTGCGTTATTTAAGAAAAAAAATAATATAATGAATTTCGTATAGTACTTTTATTTTATTTTTGAAAATTCATCGCAACAAAAATGTAACACTAATTTTCATGTTGATTTTTTTAATGTTGATTGAACTTTTTAATGCTGAATAAAAAGACATAAAACTGAACATATGGAATACTTGTTTCTTTATCTTGCAAAAATTATGTAACCATTTTTACATTCGTTTTTTCATGGCCATACACAGCTTATCTATTCACAATGTCACGGGAAAATAGTATAGTATATCGATTTTGTCATTCATAAAAACAACTCTTTCAATATTCCTTGCAGTCTTCAATTCTTTCGTTTTTCCGCGTTATCTCGCTGTACTTGACTATTAATAGAAACATTACAATGCTCATTGGTGTAATCTAGCGGATGGATATAAATGTATATCTTCTATACAACTGGTGGCGAAAAAAAAACCACTGCGCAGATCTGTAAAATGTCGACTCATGATTTTCCAGAGTATTGCAAAAATGACATGCCGATTGGACGAGGATATACATACACCACCGTCCAAATTTTATTCAACAAAGAGCGTTTCAAGGTGGGCCGATTGAGATTTATTTCCATTTTTGCAAAAAAAAATTCGATTTTTTTTTAACCCGGTACGTCTTTCGAAACATGGTCGTTTTTTGGCTTTTTCCTTGGCATTTAAATTTTTGCGCACGGCCCATGATAATCATTTTTTAACTGTTTTTCGCGTGAAAAACTTGTGGGGAGGAGTATAAGCTTCAATTCCGTTTTTTCAAAAGTTTCGTACGTTTTTTTTCGCAAGAAACGACCATATTTAGCGTGACTCTAAAACGCCCGGATTTTCGCGAAATTACTAAGAGGATAAAAAATTGTATACAATTCTGGATTCAATGAAATTTTTTCAGAATTTTATTTTTTTATTTTGTTCAACCATTTTTCCTGTCAACGAGATATTTTTTTATCTTAAATAATCGGGTCTCTTACCTCATCTACACCGCTTTTCCATCGAAAATCCTCATCTACAGGACTTTTTAATCGGAAAACCTATCTTGATGAGGTAAGAGACCCGATTATTTAAGATTAAAAAATATCTCATTGAGAGGAAAAATTTTCGAAAAAAAAAATTGGAAAAAAAGTCATTGAATCCAGAATAATTGCATGCAACTTTTTACCATCTTAGTGATATATTTCACGAAAATCCAGTATTTTTAAGGTTACGCTACATTCTATAAATATGGTCGTTTTTTGCGAAAAATTGAATATTTTTGCGAAAAAAAATCGTACGAAACTTTAAAAAAAACCATATTGAAGCTTATACTTCCCCCGACAAGGTTTTGACACGAAAAACGATTTTTTAGAATTTTCATGGATCGTGCACCAAAATTTCAACGCAAAAAAAAACAAAAAACGACCATGTTTCAAAGGGCGTGCCGGGTTAAAAGAAAATCGAATGTTTTTTTTCGAAAAAGCGAAATGAAGCTGAATATGTCCCTTTTAAAAGGTCGCTTGTTGAATTGAAATATCTGCATCTTGAAAAGAGCAGTGGAACTTTTTGTGTGGCGTGGAGTTGGGGTGAGTGTTTCCAAACTTTTGAAGGACAGAGTATATGGCACGTTCCACGAATTATGGGGAAACGATTGTGCGCCTATTTTTCTATTTTTCTATAAACTTGTACATATATTGGGGACATCAAGCAAAGCTCTGAACTAAATTTTTAGACCCCTATCGCTATTAGGACCTGAGATAATTGATATCCTATTTTTCATCTCTCCAAAATTTCTCTAATTTCACGCGTCGTAAACGTAAACAAAAAACGAAACTGAACGCCTAAACGCGTTCAATTTCGTTCGTAGGACATTTTTGATAGAGGTATTTTTTGTAAAAAACTGTAAATTTTCAAGAAAAAAATATCAATTTTACTCTATCGATCATCCTTATGACTAAAAATTGAGTTTATTTCTTTAAATCGCGTTTTTTGTCTTCCACCCTATAAAATGGTCATTTTTATATTTTTTTTTTTGAAAAGCTGAGATTTTTTTATATAGATTTAAGTTATTTTGGGAGTGGGACTCCTATAGGAACAAGGCGAGAACAATTTATTTGAAAAAAAAAAAATTAAATTTCCATGCTAAAATGTCCCAATTAGCCATTTTTACGAAATTTTAAATATCGTATCCATGAAAAACTTTCATGCCATTACTCACAAAAATCATTCCCCTAGGAATATTAATGAAAATCGTAAAATAAAAAACTCAACAAGCATATGAAATTGGATTATTCAATGAAATATCTTTATTTTTTCTGATCTCTCACAACCACTGTATTTTTTGCATATAATTATATTTTGTACTGATGATAGGGCTATGTTATGGAAATGTTTTGTGTCTGTTATCGTTATAGCCTTCTGAAATCGATCATAAAGATATTTCATTGAATAATCCAATTTCATATGCTTGTTGAGTTTTTTATTTTACGATTTTCATTAATATTCCTAGGGGAATGATTTTTGTGAGTAATAATATGAAAGTTTTTCATGTATACGATATTTAAAATTTCGTAAAAATGGCTAATTTTAGCATGGAAATTAAATTTTTTTTTCAAATAAATTGTTCTCGCCTTGTTCCTTATAGGAGTCCCACTCCCGAAATAACTTAAATCTATGTAAAAAAAAAAATATAAAAATGACCATTTTATAGGGTGGAAGGCCAAAAAAACGCGATTTAAAGAAATAAACTCAATTTTTAGTCATAAGGATGATCGATAGAGTAAAATTGATTTTTTTTGTTGACAATTTACAGTTTTTTACAAAAAAAATACCTCTGTCAAAAATGTCCTACGAACGAAATTGAACGCGTAAACGACGCGTGAAATTAGACAAATTTTGAAGAGATGAAAAATAGGATATCAATTATCTCAGGTCCTAATAGCGATAGGGGTCTAAAAATTTAGTTCAGAGCTTTGCTTGATGTCCCCAACATATGTACAAATTTATAGAAAAAAAGAAAAATAGGCGCACAATCGTTCCCCCATAATTCGTGGAACGTGCCATATATGAATATGAGGGAAGGTCAGGAAATATGAACAGCTACAATTCGTCTGCATTTATGGTTAGACAAATTACACCGTTAAAAAAATTCTACAACTCGCATGAATCGATTGAAGGGACAATCATTTTAAAAAAATGTAATTTCTACATATAGTGAGAAAGTTTGTTCCATCCCTTGTAAAGTTCAAATTGTTAATTTATTATCTACCGAAGAAAAAAAAAGCGTCCCGAGAATTATCATAGCAATGTTTCAGCCGGATTTGTTAATGTTTAAAAAACGTCCTGGAACAATTTATCAGTCCGGATAGTATTCTCCCCACTATCCGAGTCATTTAAGCGTGCGATCGTGAAACTAGCTGCCACTTTACAGCAGAATCGTATAAAAACGCTTTAACGAGAACGCGTGAGCATTCATATCGCGGTCACAGTGTCGTTGCTATTGAAGAAAAGTTCGCTAGTGCATCAGAGTGTCAGTGCACATTGCAACGCGACTGAAGATGGATCGTTGGACGGGAAAAGTTGCGATTGTAACGGGCGCGAGTATCGGTATCGGTGCCGATATTGCCACAGCCCTTGTCAAAGCTGGAATGAAGGTTGTCGGGATTGGCAGACGTGTCCAGAGAATTCGCGATCTAGCGTCAACATTAAAGGGTCAAAAGGGCACTCTTCATGCTATGGAATGTGACATGAGAAAGGAGGAGGATATCCTGAGGGTTTTCAAGTGGACCGAGAATGAACTTGGTGGTGTCGATATACTCATTAACAATGCCGCTGTTCTCGTTTCCGAGCCTATAATCGGTAAGCTCGAGTAATTTCGTCAAGAAAAAAAATAAGTCCTCATTCACATGAAATACAGGAATTACGTCTCGTTTCCTAGCATCAGTGGAGATCAAGGAATTTGTCCGATCGATCGACAATTTCTACGGCTTGTAGTCTTTTTCTTTCTGCAAGGATATTGTCCAGAAAAATCGATATTTAATTTTTTTTTTGACAATAAAAAAAACGCCATTTTTCAGCTGTTTGCAGCCTCTAATTTAGTTTGAATTAGAAACGAAAATGAGGGGGGTTTGCCTGATTTTGTTTAAATTTTTATTTTTTTTTTCCGAAAAATTTTTGTTAGTTGTTAACAAATGTAAAGTTGAATATGGCGATATCAATTGTTTCTTAACAGTTAGTAAATTAGATAAATATTTTTTTACAGTTAAGGAATATTTAAGTAAAAGTGCCAACTAAATTTATTTCTTTACTACAAATAAACTTTTTTCTCAGTTTATGCTTTCGTCTACTTAAAGCGATATTCTGATCTAGAGACATACATTTTGAGCGTTTTCTCCAGCGCGGTAAAAAAAATATTTACCATTCTTATACAACATATTTATTAATATTTTGATAATAAACAAAAAAATGTTGAGAAAAAAAAATTAAAATTAAGTACGTTATCAGCTGGTAAAGTTGGGGCTAAAAAAAAGGGATGTGCTGGCTGACACGATTGCAACTCTTCTAGTCATCCGATACAAAATGTAAAAGAAGATTCTTAATTAGTAAAAGTGTCGTTATAGCCCCTACCTCAGAGAAAATGGAAAAAAAATCGGAAAATGGCAGCTGACTGAACAAAAAAAAGAGTGTTTCAACTCTTTTTTTTCATATTGTTTTTTTTTTACTACAGTAAAAAAAAATAATTTTGATACAAAAGTGGTAGAGGTGATGGAGAGTTATACATTGAAGATTGGTAATAAATTTGAAATAAATTTGTTGTCACTAAAATAGCTGTATCTCCGTAAATTATAGGAATTAAAAAATTTACTTTCGAGGATACATTCTTAAAGGTTTAAACTTTAATAACATGCAAAAAAAATTGATGTTTTCAAAATTCTAAACGAGAATACTCTCTTACAATTACGCTTCAACGTGAAGGGCGTAGTTGATGCGTCACTAAAGTAGCTATAATTCCGTAAATTATTGGAATTTAAAAATTTCCTTTAGAGGATATATTCTTGAAGGTCTAAACTTCAAAAATATGTAAAAAACATGGATTTTTTCAAAATTCTAGACCAGAATACTCACTTAAGGGATTACATATGGGTTTAGAAGGTTAAAAAATAATGTTTTCTCTATTTAAAAAAATATATAATAAAAATAAATTATTTCATTCAAAATTTAAAGCATACAAAAGAGCAATATTCAAACGATACTTTTTACAAATTTTATTTAAAAATTTAAAAAATTCAGTCGGTTGGACTTGATTTCTGAAGACCCGTAAAAAAAGTGTCTTGGTGGTGGTCAGGATAACGCATGATAACTTTGTCTGGAATAGAAAAACTAAATCGGTTAGTTAATACGTATAGCTCGTTATTGGACGGATAATTTGAAAAAAAATTATAATTTCAATTTTTTGCCAGAGTTGTATGCAAAACACTATAATTTTGGTACAATTTACACTACGTACATATAGCCTTATAAAATTAGTTGTAATTGAATAACAACCTTCGTCCAAACACTAGTCAATCCTATTTTAAAGAAGTTCGCAAAATTTCAATAAGATCGGTGCATTCGTTTTTGATAAATCGTTTCCACTGACTTCAAAAATAGTTTTTAAAAAAGCGATTAAAGTTTTAAAGAAAACTTTTACTTTGATTGAATTGAAACTTCGGGAAAATATTCTCGTATATTCTACTGTTGGATACAAAATTGAAAAAAGGATTTTTTTAATCTTCTAGCCCTTAAAATGCAACTTCTAATTATACTCGAATCGCGTTTGCATTCTATCGACGGTTCTTACCTTATCTCATTACCGTCGATTAACTTCATCCAACGACGATAATGGGTGTCACGTCAAAATAACTCGAAGACAAAATAACACACGATAAAATAACCGGACAAAATAACATTCGACAAAATAACACGAAGGCAAAATAACATACGACAAAATAACACAAATAACTACTTTCGACAGAGAATTCGCCTATGAGCTAATTTTTTAGAGAAACCGAATTCTCTGTAGAAACAGAGTTTTTCTGGATTTTTGGTGCTGTTTTAAACCTCAAAGAACCGAGTTTTCTTGAGTGCATTTTTTTGTAGAAACTGAATTCTCTGTAGAAGCCGAGTTTTTCTGGATATTTGGGGCTGTGTCAAACCTCAAAGAACCGAGTTTTCTCAAGGAGATTTATCTGGTACCGAGTGAGTCAAAAGAAAAATGGCAATGCTTAACCTCAAAATAAGCGGTGACTAGCGTAGTCATTGACAATGCTTAACCTCAAAATAATCAGCATTTTCGAGACTAATTAATTTATTATTAATCTCACAAGTACTTAATCGATTTCATGAAGCTCTAAAAATATTCCTTAGATACTTTTTCATAATTTCTTAAATTTTCGTCAAAATCTGTATGGTAATGATTGTGAATTTAATATTTATAGACGGAATCCCATAAGAGCTCATGTTATTTAGGAATTACATTTCCATTTATTTCTCACGAACAACGTATCCGCGGGTCCTGAAATTTTAACTGATGACTTTTTAGATATCAATAACTATATTCTGATTTTTTCATCAACATCTGTATTGAAAATCGTGTGCCAGATGAACCTCCTTAAGCGGCTGCTATGTTCTATATACAGTCCGCTCCCGTAATAGAGCCGGCTATGGGGGGTGAGGGGAGTATTTTTCCTGGAACTCAGGTACCCCCACTACTGACGTGCGTTCACGCTGACGAAATTCACTTCGCGCTCCCGGAATAGAGCCGCGGCGACTGAGTAATATTTATTCTGGCTTTATTGTTATTTATTCGTGTTTATATACATCAGATCCCCTACAGCACATAACATTGCTGCAATGTTGCAGCAATGTTGTCATATTGCACGTGCAACGATATATTGCAGATATGTTTTGGCAACATTACTACGCAACATTGCCCTGAAACCTCTCAGCAATGTTTCGGGAATGTTCCTAGGCAACATACCTGCAATATTTTATTGAAACGTTGCGAGTAAATTGGAGCAATATTGGTGAGATCGAACTTCAAATTTTACAACTACACGAGCGTAATAAATATGGAGAAAATCGATTGAAAAAGATCTATTCATTTATTCCTCATAAAATATCAATAACGATTGATTTCAGGTCATTTTCTTTTTCTTTTTTCATATTTATTTTCAAAATTTTGTTGTGCTTTTGACATTAATAGAACATGGGATATTAATAATATTAAGACATTGTGATATTCGTGTTGAAAAAATGTTTAATATCAAAAAAGCTATAAAACCAAAACATATTTTGTTTCTGAATGATTCTTATTCGTAAAATATGACTATATATTGCAACGGGACGACCTGGGACCTGCCACGATCTCGGCACTTCGCCTGACATCCGTTAGGTGGCGGCGGTCGGTGAGCGCTCTCGCGCTGGCGAGAGAGCCACCGAGCACCAATAAAGGTCCGGTGTATTACCTCATCCTCAATTAACAATCAATTGTTGGAATATTTACCCGCGCTCTGTGGTCGCGCAGTCCTATGGACTTAATAAATACATAAATGGACATAAAACTACATATTTTTATTTTATGCAATGATTCAAATGATAAAGTTTCCATTGTAGGTAATATTCCTAAAATATTGAATATGCAATACGAGTTATATTGCTGGAATATTGCATATTGATTTGATGCAATATTTCTGGAATAATGCAGAACATTGCAGCAATATTTCAATCGGCGGACATAGCAACATTGCAGGAATATTGTGTGCTAAATATACATTTTTTATTGAATGGCATGCTTTTCTATGAAATGCCCAACACAAAACAGAACACTTCATTTAAAATGACTATGCGAATACTTATTTCCATTAAATTTTGATTATCTGCTTTACTGAGAAGCAATTAAAATTATTTCGTGTTTGAAATTTTTTGTCTAAATATTTTCAGACCGATTTCATTAAATCATGACAGTACAAATTGAAACTGCCTTTTAAAATTATTTACCACTTTAATTAAATCAATCGAAGCGAATTCTTACGCTATTTCATTGAGCTAGCGTGCGGCATTATTGAGGGAGACGAATATGAAACCCGAGGTGAGCAGTGGGGGTACCGCTCGCTCGAGCGAGATTGAGGGGAAGCGGCTCTATTGAGGGCGGCTCTATTGAGGGCGGCTCTATTACGGGAGCGGAGTGTATTGTATTATTTATATATTTTAGTGTTATTTTTATTTTGATGTGTTATTTTGTCGTGTATTATTTTGTCGAATGTTATTTTGTCTTCGTGTTATTTTGTCGTTATGTTATTCTGTCGAATGTTATTTTGTCGCATGTTATTTTGTCCGGTTATTTTGTCGCAGTGTTATTCTGACATGTAACCCGATAATGGTGAAAATTTGTCTATTTTACAGATGGTTTGACGGAAAATTTCAAAAAAATCATGGAAGTCAACGTGATCGCTGTAGCGATTTGCGCGAGGGAGGCAGTGCGTTCAATGAAGAAACGCAACGTTTCCGGTCACATAATCAACATCACCAGGTGATCGAGTCACTCATTTCACACAAGACGTTATATTGGTAACGGTGAAGATTTATAATGTTCATCAATAATGATAAATTTTGCAGTGTCGCTGGAATAAATGCCGAGATCGTCAATGTACCGGTCAGTCTTTACTGCGCCAGCAAATATGCGGTTATGGGAATGTCACACTCACTGCGAAATGAAATATCAGCTGCAAAACTGAAGGTCAAAGTGACGGTAAGTCGGTAAATGATAAATCATAGCAAAACTTAGCAAATGTTTCAAAATCCATTTCTGAGACCGATTATTTTTATATATCGATTATCACTAAATTCGAAGTGATATCAATTGATCGTGATCAATGAGAATGATGATTATGAATGTCCAATCGGAATGTTGTTGTTGTATGATGAAAATCTTGATCATTTCGACATACAGTGCATCAGTCCTGGTGCAGTCAAAACTGACATGATCGTCGTCGCTGGTATTCCTGAAGAGATGCTCAATCGAGTGCCCATACTCGTTCCCGAAGACATTACCAATGCCGTTATTTACGCTCTTGCTACTCCACCGAATGTCCAGGTAAAAAAAAAATAATGCATTACTACAATAACCAAGTTTATGTAATCGTTAGTGTCATTGATTGCCAACTGCAAAAAAAAATTCGTGACATAATCGATTGATTACTGTGTTCAAGGTAAAGGAAATGACGGTCACACCTTTGTTACCCTTGACGGGCATGTTTGAGAACAAATAGCCGATGTAGGATACCAAACGAGTGTCAGGAAAATATCCGAAGGTGCTTTTTCGTGTGCTATGAGATATTGTTTGTTGTAATAGTTGTACGAGCAAAATGATTGACTTTAAAAAATGCTTTCGAATAAATGCGATGAAAAATTACTTTCTTCATTGTTCCCACCATTCCTTGCTTTTCTGTGCGTTAAGATTGATCAATCAAACAGGCTTAGTTTGGTTGCACAAGCTACTTGTGATGAGGAGTACGGTTTGGAGTAGTTAACTTTACAACTGTTGCAACGATATTGAAATTTGTCGAAAATTACGTTTTTTTTTAAAATGAACATCGACGTCGTTGTTCCTGGGTAATGCTAAAAGTAAATTAAACTTATTCCGAAAAAATTGATCGATCATTTCCAAATCCTTTAATATGAATGTAAAACTGTTTCTTCTATTGATTTGAGAACTCAAAAATACAGGTTTCCATTGTTTTTAAGATTGACCGTGAAATCACCTTGAAGGTCATGATCAAGGTCATTGCTAAATACGCCTTGTTAAAGGAATAACTGTGTTTGTTACGAAAGAATTTGAAAAGCTTCTTTTTCCAGAGGTATCCACACATTGTTTAAGATTAATTGACCTTAGAATGACATTCAAGGACAAAATGTACCTATGACTTAGGTACGTATTTAAATGTAAAATTTTGCGCTTTATCGATTGCCGATGTCAACAAGTGGGGTTTCCGTTAAAAAAAATGGACTTTGAAATACCCTTGAAGGTTATAATCAAGTTCAATAACAAGGTTACCATTGAATTCCTCGTTAAAAGTTACTACAAGAATGACCTTGACCTTTTTGAAAAATATCTTATCTCAGGAAACGTTCAGCCACCCCGTGACTTTTGTGACACCCTGTATATTATATGAGGCGTTCCACGCCATATCGACCACTTTTAACTTCGACCCCTGTCGATTTGGCTGAAACTTTTTGATATTTTTCTACCCTATCAAAAACATTTTTCAGAATTTTTTCAAATTTTTTTACCCGACCGAAAAAAAGTTATAAATATTTGAAAAATAAATACCCGATTTTTTCTTGAAAAATTCAAAACTTTTTTTCGGTTAGATAAAAAAAATTGAAAAAATTCTAAAAAATGTTTTCGATGAGGTAAAAAAATAACAAAAAGTTTTAGCCAAATCAAACATGTATATTATATGTTTTTTCAAATATTTTCAAAGATTCTTCAAATTTATGTTAGTCATTCAAGACACAAAAAATGGGAAAAGAAAAAAAAACCAACAAAATGGAACGCAAAGAAGGAAGAAGAAAGGAGAAAGGAAATCGTTCATTTTTTTTAGCAGAATCCGTTGGCAAATTATTATTTTAACTTAACAAGGAAATCAGTAGTCAGTCGGACGTCGATTACGAATATGGAACTCGTCTTCAAAATTTTGCGCCCATTTTCAACGGAAAAAAGCAGTGCCAAAATCATTTCTGACGGCGGATCAACATTCACCTGATCACTCTTGACGGTGTAAAATCGGTAAATGACCATTCCGACTAAAAAACATAATGATAGCTTCGCAAATGTTTCAATCCTCATGTCCTACATCGATACAAGATTTCACATCTTGTTGACATCGATGTTCCACGACCTGATTCCGATAAATGTCCTCAGCATTCTCGTCCCAGTATAAAACTGATACAGATTTAAATATAGGAATTAATAATCAGAAAAGGATGTAGATCACAGAACATTTCGAAGTATATTAAGTGTCATAGAAGGGATACAAATATCAATAAACGTTAACACAATTCTTACTGCGGAAATCTAAATATATTTTCCGCTAACTAGACTCCTATAAAAGTAAGGTTTTTTAATATATATATATGAGGTATTCCAGCCCAAGTGTGTAAACCCGTGACCCTGATCCTCTCGGATTTATTTGATTTTTTTCAGATGATCGCATTGAATCTAAAATGCACCTTCATAATTTTTTCAGATTTTTCCAAACATCTATTATTTCAAAAAAAAATTTTGTTTTGAAAAAAAAACGCCATCTTTTAAAAATCTAAAAAAAAAATCCAATAAATCTAAAAAAATCTAAAAATCTCAAAATTCAAGCTATCACCCGTAGCGGGCAGATTTTTTTTTTTTTTTATTTCAAAAAAATTTTATTTTTTAAACGCAATTTTTTAAAAACCTAAAAGAATTCTGAAAAAACCGTGATAATATATAAAAAATTTCAAGCTATCACCCGTAGTGGGCAGATTTTTTTTCTGTGTTTTACAAGCTATTAACGTTCTCAGAATTCAAAAAAATTATCAAATATGTAGCTCACCTTGAGCAAATACTGAATTAGTTTGGTACTCAAATTGAGTATCTGCTCAAGGTGAGCTATTTGATATTTTTTTGGAATTTTGAGAACGTTCATAGCTTGTAAAAAACAGAAAAAAAATCTGCCTACTACGAGTGATGGCTTGAAAATTTTTATATATTATCACGGTTTTTTCTGAATTTTTTTAGATTTAAAAAAAAATTGCGTTTAAAAAAAAAACAGTTTGAAATCCAATACGTAAAACACAGAAAAAAAATCTGCCCACTACGGGTGATAGCTTGAAATTTTTCATATATTATCACGGTTTTTTCAGACTTTTTTCAGATTTAAAAAAAATTGCGTTTTTTTCATAAAATTTTTTATTTTGAAATAAGGGATGTTGAAAAATCTAAAAAAATTATGAGGGTGTATTTTAGACTCAATGTAATCATATGAAAAAAAAAATCAAATAAATCCGAGAGGGTCAGGGTCACGGGTTTACACACTTGGGCTGGAATACCTCATGTATATCCATATATACCTAAATCCATCCTGCGCTCACCATATATTGCTCTTGCTTCACGACTACAATGATCGTTATTGAATATTGTCTAAAAGTGGTACTAAGCAAATACCATCATCAAATACAAGAATTTCGATGACTTTCCAATTACAATCTACTCACTAAAACAGCTTGTCTTTCTCTCTCGTACCTCTCATCTCTCACATTATATTTTAATCAAATATTGCAACGATCCGATTCAACCATTTTTCATTGTCTTTTTTTTTTTTACACACACCTTACAACGTTTATCGCGTTTCACGCGGTAAACGCCGCTTAAACGAATTGATGTACTTTACAAATAGTACGTCATGATCGCAAGAGCACTTAATTTTTTTTTTTTTTTTAATTGAATCGGAACGTCTCGAATGATGCATAGAGTTTATGATGATACAAGCTTTTGTTAAGTACGCAGCGGTTCGTGCATGAGACAAATATATTCACTGCGCTGAAAACGAATTGTGTGACTTTGTTCTAGCGGTAGGATATTTTGTTTCCTTATCTTGTCATTGTCACGTTATCCCACATTGATATATTATTCTTATGAATCCTCGATGGATTCAGACTGTTCGTTGCATAATTTATAACAGTAAAAATAATTCTCAGTACTTGAGGCTTTGGTTATGCAAATTATAGAATAAACTGGCGCAAGGACTCGAAAAATCACATACTTGAGCATAACGCCGATTTAACTTCATTTGTAGCCTTCGAAAAAAAGATATTATCAAACCTGATAGACAATAGTATCGTACGAAATTTTATTGTACGAGTGCGCAAAATGCCAGTTTGAGCACGCGCAGCATGCACAAAGTGGCACTTTGCGCACGGAGTGCAATAAAAGATTTTGGATGCATCAAATGTAACATATAATAATAATAATAATAATAATAATAATAATAATAATAATAATAATAATAATAATAATAATAATAATAATAATAATAATAATAATAATAATAATAATAATAATAATAATAATAATAATATAGACGAATACGAACAAAACCATATTTGAAATGGAGGAAAATGTATCAAAGATAAACGTTTGGCATATAAACAATAAAAAAATCTTTTTCTTGGAACTATATCTTTCGATATACAGGGTGCCACAAAAGTAACGGGACGGCTGAATATTTCCTCAGCTAAGATAATTTTCAAAAAGGTCAAGCTCACACTTGTAGTAAATTTTGAGAGAAATTCAATGCTGACCGTAATTTTGACCTTGACGGTTACCTTCAAGGTTATTCGAAGGTCAACTTTTTTATTTCAAATGAAAACTCCTTTTTTGCCATTCGCAATCGATAGAGCGGAAAATGTTCCCTTCAAATATGTACTTAGGTCATAAATACATGTTGACCTTGGAGGTCCTCTACGGTCAATTAAACTTGAACAAGGTGTGAATACCTCTGGAAATATAAGTTTTTAAAATTCTTTCGTGAAGAGCACAGTTATTAATTTTGATAAGGCGCATTAATTAGTGACCTTGACAATGACCTTCAAGGTGATTGCAAGATCAACTTTAAAAAAAAATTGAAACCTGTATATTTAAGTTCTGAAATCAAACGTATTCTGAAAAAATTGATTGATCTTTTCCGAATCTTCAACCGTAAATGTTGGTTCAATTGATTTCAGAACTGAAAAATACAGGTTTTCATTTTTCAAAAACAAAAGTTAACCTTAAAATCACCTTGAAGGTCATCGTCGAGGTGACTACTAAATGCGCCTTGTTAAAATTAATAACTTCACTTGTTACGAAAGAGTTTGAAAAGCTTCTATTCCCAGAGGTATCCACATCTTGTTTGAGTTTAATTGACCTTAGAGGACCTTCAAAGGCAAAATGTACCTATGATATAACTACATATTTGAACGTAAAATTTTCTGCGCTATCGATTGCCGATGTCGAAAAAAGGGGGTTTCCGTTTGATGTAGAAAAGATGATCTCAAAATAACCTTGAATGTAATCGTCAAGTTCAAAATTAAGGTCACCATTGAATTTCTCGTCAAAAGTTATCACAAGAATGACCTGAACATTTTTGAAAAATATCTTAGGTGTGGAAATAAACAGCCATCCCGTTATTTTTGTGACACCCTGTATCTCTTTTCCATAAGAGCAAAGGAGATATATCTCTAACGGGTTTTTTTTTGCTAATTTTTACAGATTTTCGAAAATTATGTAAACCATTAAAATCCATATGGTTCAATATAGTTATGTGATTTTGGCGCCTATCTAGGCATTTTTTATCCATTTTTTTAATATATAGAATATATAGTGTTTGATTTGATTTACAATGTTCTTGCAACAAACAGTCTGAAACGTTGTAACTCATTTTTTCCGAATAATTTACATTTCAAACTTTGATGTAACAGAAGAAAAAACTGAAAGAGTCAACATTCCTCTCTATAGAATCTGGTGGTGTATTAAAAAATATATATAGAGCATGAATTTTTTTCAATGTACAATACAATTCGATCGGTTTTTCTTCGAGCTTTTCTCTCGTTGATCCTTTGAATTTCAAACTAAATTCGATATACTCTATGGCTGTACAGTTTAGATACATATACACTGCGACCTCGATAATAGGGATCCGTCGGGACCGGCTCTTGCAAGAAGTGGGGTTGCGCACATTGCACAGAACCGTCTCTGCGCCGCTGGTGGCTGACGGCGGCCTGACGCGATTGGCTTGGCGCTTCTCCCACTACGCTGCAATTGCAACGATCGAGGTACCGATTATCGAGGTCGCAGTGTACGAGGGAATCTCTTCCTTTCTTCGCTTATCGATCTCTCGAAATTATTCTCTCTCTCTCGATTTACATGAAATCCTTTTTTTCAATTCGTATTTCAATTGTGCCGAATACATCGGTAGATCTGCGGTACTCTGAAAAATATAAATATCAAGTACGAGCACCTCTGTAGGCTTCAATTGAATCCTGAATCAATCATCGATTGATCCTTGATGCGGTCAACCTCAATGCTCGATATTTTAGTGCGAAGTTACGTATTATCTCGATAGAAAATTTGTATTCAATATGGAAAATCATAGCTCTATTTTATTAACCTCAAAGTATCGCCATTCCCATTCCAGAAGGATGATAAGGACGAACCTTGAGATATTAAAAATATCATTCAAGGTTGTTGTGGCTTTGCATAAAAATGATTTTAAAAATATCAAATTATTAGTGACCAAAGACATCCATTGTCAAAATAATCAGTAAACATTTGAAGACAATAAGGAAGCTCGTTATTGAAAAATCTTAATTTTTAAACAAAAAAATAAAGGATAATTTTATGGGAAGTCAAGCGATCGATTTGTCATCGATTTATTTTGTTACCATCGAAACAAATTATGGCTGATCTACGAAATCGCTTCACGTCCCAAAAGACTAAATGTTACGCTGGAATTTTTTAAAAATAATTTTCTTAATAATTGATTTTCTATTTTATTTACTTATTTAATTATTTATTTTTTAGTAACGAGTTTGTTCGAAGCCTCAAAATTTTTGCGGACTATTTCGACAGTGAATATCTGTCGTTGCCAATAATTGCACATTTTCAACGTCATTTTAGTGTAACAGTTCAATTATTTTAAATATTTTTAAATAATCATTTTATCGTCGAAAATGATCTTGAGCATTAAATTTCTATGATTTTAAGGATATTCGTCGTAAATGCGTTACTTCACACGCTAAATAGCCGAGCATTGCCAGCTTTTATCTTCTAGGAACTCTGTTGCCAGTAGCGGGGTCAATTACAATTTTACTGTTCAGGAATTAATTAATTAATTCCTTAATTTTTTTTCTGATGATCTTGATAAGTCGTTAGGAGCCTGGTTTTATATCGAAAACTCACCTCGGTCTCGATAATATTCCGTCGAGATTTTAGGGTGAGAAGAAATTTGTTTTTTTTTTGTCAAAGTATATTCATGACGATCCGATGATGAAGTGAGTGAGCGAGACGTTCGTTCGATGCCTTCGTTACCACGCGTATTTTTTATGTTATTATTTTTTTTTACACCCAGGGTAAACAAGCGTACGGGACACAGCTATTTGAGTCATAAACGAAAGGCAGCGAATGTCTGCCTTTTCGTCAGTGCTGATGACTCTGAAAGGGATCCATTTGTATCGTTCTATGTCCTTGCATGTTGGCTTGTTGTTTATGTTCGACAGGCGCAGTGACGGCTGTCGTTTGTTGCAACGGTTTGTGCTGCGATAATTTACGTTGCTTCAAACCGGTTGCCAGATAGGAGAATACGCATGTTACGGCATAGCAGATTTCCCTTGCCTGAAACCGATTGTTGGTCAAACAATAGAATATGGTCGGACAGGATGATTAAAACGCATCCGAAGGAACAAGCACATATTTTTTATGGTTTTTTAAAAGATTAAAGTCTCTAAATAATTTTTTTCTGCATTTCTTTAAAGTATACAGGGTGTCCCAGAGGTGAAGGTCAATACCGTGAGGGTAGAGTCGTGACGTAATATCGAAGAGAAAAGTCCTTTGCGATTTTTCCGTATTTTGAACCGTTGAATTGTTATTAATTTTTTTAATCAGCCAATGAGATGCGCCCATTGAGATGAGCCGTGACCCACCATGCCTACTCTTGCGCTTGTCGGTTTGTGCAAGGGAAATAGGCATATCTCATTGGCTGATTAAAAAAATCAATAAAAATTCAGAGCTTCAAAATACCAAAAAATGGCAAAGGACTCTTCTACTCGATATTACGCCACGAATCTACCCTCACGGTATTGACCTTCATCCCTGGAACGCCCTGTATATTTTCAAAAACATGTGGATAAACTTTGAAGTTAAGATTCTGAAAATTGACTGAGAACAGGCTGGGTTTGGAAGATCAGAAATGAAAACTTATGAGCCGATTACCAATTTTTTTAAATATTTGTAATCGCATTGGCTACGTCTGCATGTAGCTAATTTAAAAAATTTTGTCAGTTACTAATTTTCAAGCATGCTTGAATAGAAAAAATAGCCCTAATCCTGACAAACATTTCAATTCGTCGCCATTTTGTAAATAATCAAAGAAAAAACGGCTATGCATGATGATAGCTTCATTCGTATGAATATTAGTTTTTTTTATTTTTTAGATAACCCTCTAATAAAATATCAATGAGACAATGGAGAGAAATTCTTTTTGGCCGTTAAGGGAATATCTATATCTCTGTTAATTTTAAAAAAATTTCAACAAAAAGTTCTTTAAAATAAGTTGAATATATACTTAATAGAATAATAATAACCCGATGCATTAACAAGTAGTTATGTATGTGACAAAGTTCTCAAATATTGACCATTTTTCGCCCTTTATAGTGGCTTTCCCCCTTAATGACTTTCGAACCTTGATTATTTTAATTGACATAAAATTATTAATTTTTTTGTATGAAAAATACTAAAAACAATATTTGTAATGAATAATAGAAGGTAGTAAATTTGTATGATAAATAACATTTAGTATTTTATTGTTTATGACTGTTTAATCTTTGATTAGAATTTTTGTTAACCGGAGATAAATATGTAATCATTCGTTTGTAACACCGTTTACTTTTGTTGGTTAAATGAATGTGCACAAATAGTACTCACCATGGGTGACTTATATTTACGTTGAATTACTTGTCTAGTTTTTGGATCTGAAAAAAATGAAACATTCGTTCGGTTACTCATTTACTGTCAATTATTTGAGTTAAAATGTGTAATATGAATTCTGCTAAGTTTCCGGTTAAAAAGCTCCCGTGTCATTGAGTGCAAACAAAAATCATGTGATTTGTAGATTAGTTGAGTGAAAAAAGAAAATATTCAAAATAAGGTGACATGGACAATAAACACAATTTGCAGTGAACGCATTTGCACTGAATTACGAAAAAAAACATCAGAAATGTGACACTAAGGAATCCCCTATTTTTCCGAAATGTTAAGCAAGTTGGAGAGCCTATACTACACTCAGAAAACATCGTACCAAGGTTTGTTGAGTGTTAACAAATGTAAAGTTGAATATGGCGAAATCAATGTTTTTTTAACAATTAACAAATTAAATAAATATTTTTTAACAATTAATAAACTATTTTCACACAATTGAAATATTTCTTAACGACTAACAAATTTTATAACAGAATATTTAAGTAAAAGTGCCAACTAAATATATTTCTTTACCACAAATAAACTGTTTTCTCAGTGTCGTCAAATAAATGCTAAATGTTGAAAATGGTTTTATTGAAATATTTATCAATTTTTCAATGACGAATTCCAATGAGACGTAATTTTGTTAATTTTTTTTCCAACAACAATCCGCAATTGTTGTCCAAATTCGGTGAATCAGGGCATTGATTATTTTTCTAAGGTCGACCGAGTATTTTTTTTTTTTTTTTTGTTATTTTGATTAAATGATTATTTACTTACACGGAAAAAAATGTCGAAAGGTTGGAATTTTTTAACAAATAATTTGAACAAAATCTTAATGTTTCGTCCGAGATTTAATAGGATTCAACAAAAATGAGCATAATTCTTGGGATAAAACAAAACGAAATTACATCTAATCGAAAATTCGGGTGAAACTGATGCTATGAAAAATTAATAGCTAAGACGATTTTTCTGGATTAAGGTCCTAGTTTACTTTAGACGGCAAAATTTTTTTTTTTTTTGTTTTCTCAACTTGGTTATCAAATATGGCTATAAAAGTGTTTTTACAACATTGTTTCATTCTTCGAAAACACACAAAAAAAATTTATTTTGATTCTATGAATAATTTATAATTGGCGCCAAAGTCGAGTCTTCGAAAATGTTCCATGGCCGACAGTTAATCTCAAGATTGGCAAGTCTGAAAAAAGAAGCTTTGTAAAGAGGAAAGTTTTTTACACAAAAATTTACCATTGTTAATGAAAAATCGATTTAAAAAAATGGCGGATGTTTGAAATAAATTGTGAAAAATTCAATTCTTCATTTTCATTTCAAACATCCGCCATTTTTTTTTATCGATTTTCTATTAACGGTGGTAAATTGTTGTGTAAAAAAACTTTCTCTTTAGAATGCTTTTTTATTTTTTTGTTTCAAAGTTGCCAATCCTAAGATTAACTATCGGTCATGGGACAAGACATTTTCGACTTTGGCGACTTCTATAAATTATTCAAAGAATCAAAATGAAAAATAATTTTTTTTTGTATTTTCGAAGGATGAAACGATGTTTATTGCCATATCTGAAAAGAAAAAAATCGTAAAATTTTTTTTTGCTTCCTAAAGTAGACTAGTACCAAGACATTTCCTCAAATCAGAGCCGGAAAAAGTGCTTTCCAGCTTTCGGTCTCTCTTTCCAATAGAAAACACATGGAATTATAAAAGCTTCATCGAAATCCTCTTGAAATACTTACTGAATTCTTCCAAAACGAAGATCCCACCATTCTGAGTAAAGCACTTGCGGATATGATCGAATCTTACAAAGAACTGCAAACAACCCAATTGTAACCCGTTAGTTAAGAAGAAAGAAGGTATTCAAATGTTATTAGTCGTAATATTATTAGCATGCCTCATTTTTTTATTGCCCGCATTTTGATAATGGACAAAATTTTCGGAAATTATTCCTTACTTGATGTCAAGATATTTTCATACGTAGAATTATTGTTATTTCACGTTCGAAAATTATGAATGGTCATGAAAGACTTTCAAGAATATTCTCCGAAAATTCTTCGTGGTGTCGATCACGGGATAATTATTGTTGTATGGGATAAAATTAATCGAATTGTCCGACAGAGTAACTTTAACAATTTATCATAACAAAGTTACAACTGTCCAGGAAAATTTTCAGATTAATCAAGCGATTGGAAATTAGTTTGTAATAAAAATTGTACTTGATATCCGGCACTTTTTATTTTGCATTAGTTGCAAAAATTCATGAAGTTTGAAAATGATTTTTTTTTTAATTTTGATATTTATTTTCTGTTTCAAGACAAGTCGAACCTTTCAAATTTATTTTATCCACTCCTGGGAATACGATCTGATATATATTTAAATATATCTTTATTCTTATTTGTATAATAATAATAATAATAATAATAATAATATGTGTATATTGTGTATACATATTAATACTAGTGTATTTCTGAAGCCGAGATCTATCTAGACGGTCAGGAGCTTTTACGTGCAATGTGCATACTAATTGCCAATTTGAAATTACTACTTAATGTCTCTCAAAGAGGTTACAGCGCTTCACATTCGTCAAATCAATGAAAAATTTTGAAATTTGTTTGTAAGACTATTTATGAATTATTCTACTTTAGAAGGCCAAAAAAAGCAAATTTTTAAGGTTCTTTTTCTCAGCTCTTTTATCAGATATGGCTATAAAACTGTTTTTAAAAATTGTTTCATCCTTCGAAAATACAAAAAAAATTATTTTTTATTCTGATTCTTTGAATAATTTATAGATGGTGCCAAAGTCGAGTCTTCGAAAATGAATTGTCCCATGGATGACAGTTAATCTTAGGATTGGCAGGTATGGAACAAAAAAAAAAGCATTTTAAAGAAGAAGCTTTCTTACACAACAATTTACCACTGTTAATGAAGAATCGATTGAAAAAAAATAGCGGATGTTTGAAATAAATTGTAAAAAGTTTAATTGTTCATTTCCATTTCAAACATGTGCCATTTTTTTAGAAATCGATTTTTCACTAATGGTGATAAATTTGTATCTAAGAAACCTTCCTCTTTAATAATACATTACATCACGAGGACGTAAAAACATTTTCTTACGAGTGTGCGTTTGCAGGACTCGCCCTCGGCTCGTCCTACAATCACATGAGTCAGAAAATGTTTTTACGCCGAGTGATGTACGATATTTTATATCACGAGGTGCAATATGAACGTTTTCACGTCCGCTTACGGACGTAAAAGCGTCCATTATTGTACTGCGTGATATAAAGTGTTTTTTTTATTTTTTTGTTTCAGACTTGCCAATCCTAAGATTAACTATCGGCCATGGGACAAGACATTTACGACTCTGGCACCTTCTTTCAATTAAATTATTGGAGAATCAAAATGCAAATAATTTTTTTTTTGTATTTTCGAAGGATGAAACAATGTTGTAATAACAGCCATATCTGATAAATAGTCATATCTGGCAAAGGAGCTGATAGGAGAAAAAAAATCTAAAAAATTTGCTTTTTTTGGCCTTCTAAAGTAGACTAGTACCTTAACTATAAAATATTCACTGGGTGAAATTTTCAGAAATATCGACTGTCAAATCCCAATTATGTGTATTTTTGTTCATCTTTTTTTCAAGAATAATCCGCAATTTTTGTGAGTTTTGGGTGATTCAGGACTTTTTATATTCTTTGAAATATTGTCTATGAATTCAAGGCATTGATTTTTATCAGTAATTGTCATTGAAAAATTACAGCCATTTGTTTATCCGAATAAAAAAGTCGAAAGACGTTAATTCATTAACGACAATATAGTGATCAATAATCTGAATTGTCAGTCCATAGAGAATCTTTCTGAGAACAAAATGATTCAATGAATGATTCAATTCGAACAAAAATTATTGCAAAAAGTTATTTGCAAATTGTTTGCACATTATTCTGAGAAAACTCTGAACAAAGTACAACTTTGAAAAATTTTGGTAAAACAGCTGATATCATTAATTACCTAAAGTAATTGTTACGACACATTTTACAGTTTAAACAATAGTTTGTAATTGACGATTCATGGAGAGATATTTTTAGAAAAGGGTTCCAAAATCCAGCACCAATTTGACTAATGAGAATTTAAGTGCAGAACCTCCTTAAATCTCAGAGAATTGCATAATCCGATATCCAAATGAAGTTGAGTGATGCCAAAAATATACCATGCAACTGCATGCTAAGAGACTCAAATACAATGTAAAATTAGCGCTATTGTACCGCTTGTAATGTAAAAATTGCAAACATATTCCTGAAAAAAGACGACGTAGTTGCATTACAAATTCGGAAACTTAATGACGCCATTCCAGTATTTCGTTATGACATTACAAAATCCCATTACATTTTTAATTGACGCTTATTAAAAGCTTAACCAAACTTTACTATTTATTTTATGAATTTGTTTATTTATCAAGAAAAATAACTCGGATGAAAATAATTGACCCTATAATTGAAATCTCGGAAATGAAAGAAAAGACTTCTAGAGACAGCCGGAGCCTAAAGTTGCCACACTTCCTTCAATTTTGCACATGGGTCATTCCATGTCAAATCGACCAATAGTTGGAATCGACCCCTTTCAATTTCGATGAAATTTGGTTAGAAGTTTTCCTTTATCATGAAACGAAGTTCTACCAAAGGAAAAAAATTAAATTTTTTTTTCGACAGTTATGCCAAATTCAAAATTTCACAATTTTTTCAATTTCTTAAGTTTATTTTTTTAAATATTTCGAAAACTATTATAGTTAAGAAAAAATTGTTCTAGATTCGTATTAAAGAGTATACTTGGGGCTACGAAACAAAAAATTTTCCGAAAAAAAATTTTGAACAATGATGAATATGGAAAGTTTTGAATTTCCAAAAATCGTGAAAATCCGCGATCAACATTAAATTTTTGATTCGATTTTTTCTATATAATACCTTGTACTGATTGTCAGGATCTCAAAAGATCCTGAAATTCTCAGAATTGCATTTTTCTTTTCAAAAATATGAATTTTTGAATTTTGGTAAAAAAATTTTTTTTCATCTCCAAGTTGAGTAAACAAAAAAAAGTTTACCAAAATTCAAAAATTTATATTTTCTGAAAATTTCGGGATCTTTTAACATCAGTACAAGCTATTATATAACAAAACTTAAACCAAAACTTTAATTTTGATGGTGGATTTTCACGATTTAAAAAAATTCAAATTCCTCCAAACTCATCATTTTGAGACAACAATTTCGGAATATTTTTTTTTTTTATTAGCCCAAAGTATACTCTTTAACTCGAGCCCAGAACAATTATTTGGTAACTATAATAGTTTCGAGATATTTAAAAAATAAACTTGACAAATTGAAAAAATTGTGATATTTTGAATTTTGCATAACTTATGAAAAAAAAAAGTTAATTTTTTTTCCTTTGGTAGGACTTCGTTCTATAATAAAAGAAAACTACTGACCAAATTGCATCGAAATTGAAAGGGGTAGATTCCAACTATCGGTCAATTTGACATGGAATGACCCACTTATAATTAATTATGCAAAATTAACGTCACCATTTTTGTCATAGTATTTAAATATTTTCACGTAACGTAGAACAATTTTACGACGCCATATTTTTATGATAAACTAACTTGGTCACTTTGGTTGACAATTGTTCGAGCAATCTTATCACGTCAATGAAAGCATGAATTTTTCAAACGGTTCCAAAACGTGAAAACTTATCCAAAAACTTATGATTATGGGTAAAAAAATACCCAATGGCACAGAAGAAATTCCTTGTCAAGAAAAATCAACCAGCCATCAAATTTTGCATGGTTATTACACGGATGAACCAAATTCTAAAAAAATTGGATAATGCTCAGTATGTTATACAATTCTCGCCCTGATAATTAAAAAAAATGAGTTCATCACCTGCGAAATGCGGATTATAATTCGGAATTAAAGCTGCAAACTAGAATTGAATTGGTGAGTAGTTAACCAAAAAAAAGAAAAAGCCGCTAGTTCAAATAATCGCTATCAGACGCATGCAACAGAAAAATAAGCGAGTGAGATTTTGCAAGATACACAAACAACAAAAATTAGGCAGATTTTCAAACGCAAAAGCAGTGCAAAGCATCTTTAATTTTATAATCAAGCGGCGGCAGGCAACTCTGGAGATGGCCTAAACGCATCTTACATCGTTGATATGCTTTAGCATTCATACTTTAGGTTAGATATGTGCATTTATATTTCTATATAATTCAGCGGTGGACAGGGTTATTCCGCTACTAAATGATGGATGCGGCATAGTATATATAAATATATTTATATATATTTATATATGAATATATGTATATATATATATATATATATATATATGAATAGTTGCAGTTAAATTTTATCTTAATTGTATATCATCATATTATATTAAATCATATATTTCGTAACTTTCAAATTAATATATTCTGTTGCCTAAAATGTTTGTTATATTCGTTCAGTGTGCTTGTAATGTTTTAAGTTGATGCTTAAAATTTTGTGACCGTGTGTTGCAATAATTTCCATTAGAGACTTTTTTCTAACAAAAAATAGTCAAAAAATTCCTGGTTGGCTGTATTCTTGATACAGCCGTAAGTTTTACGTGGATACGAATTAATGTTTCAAACAATAAAGTCGATAAGTATGAGATCTACTATATCCCACATTGTCGATATAGTAGATCTCATACTTACCGATTTCATTCACTTATGCCCCAACAGATGGCGGTCATCTATATCAACCTGTTCACGAAATGACCCCCGTGACAAACAAAAACATAGACGTATCCACATCAAAAAACCTAACTCAAGGGAAAGTGAAGTGTAACCCTGGCAGATCGGTTGGCCGTTGTTTTTCCTAGTTACAACGTTAAAAAAACAACCGGGAAGCAATGTTGCATTGTGTGAGAAAGGTCATTCCATTTTTCGTTGCTTTTGAATTGCTTTTTGGCCAACAACCAAAAAAACAATTGTGTTTTATGATTGATACTGTCTAAAAACAAAAAGATAAACAAGTTTTTCATGGAAAAACGTTGCTTTTTGGTTGCCTGATCGGCTAAGAAAACTAGAATGATAATTATAGAGAGTCATGTTGCAGTGCCATGCTCGTTAAAACTACCGGTGTCAGATTTTAATTGTCATCTAGAAAGCAATTGGATTTTTACATTTTTGTTTATTAGCGCAATTGTGTAACGTGAAAGTATTGTGTAATATTAGTAACATTATACGGGGGCAAGAAATTCTGCGTCTGTGAGAAATTGTTCACTGTATTATCTGAAAATTTAGTTTTTCCATCATCTTTATGGTCGATTTTTACAGAATCAAAGTCAATTATTCATGTTTTTAAATTAAGGCAGTTGAGGACAGAAACGAAAGCGACGAGCCGTTTGTTAATAAAAAAAACGACTTTTTCAATCGAGGGTGGATTGTAAATGTCATTTTATTTGAAATGCCAACAAATGGAATTTCAAATCATCGACGGAACTCGTTTTGTTTGGAGATTAAGTTTTTTGCTTTTAATTTGTATTTAGTTGCATTTTGGTTTATTGTATTTTTAATAAGGGTTTGCAAAAAAAATGAACTACAGGGGTGAATACACTACACTACGGGGGTGAATAAAATATTTTCTCTGGAATTATATTCAGCAACGTGCTGCGATCTGGCGATTGATTGATAATATGCATTTTTTGTGAAAAATTTTCTCTGCAGAAACTTTGCAAGAGAAAAAAGTACCATGAGCCATAATTATATTTAAGATTATAGTAAATATTTTTTCATTCGAATCTTCGGTCAAATTGCATGGCTCAATTTTTTGGAAATCAGAATTTTAAAAGCTGCGGCTTAAGAATTTTACCGACCAAATAAGGTAATAATTAGTTGCTGAAAAAATGGACCAATCTTTCTCACCCTCGTTTTCTGCCTTTGGCCCCTCTAGCGATGTGATTTTTACCCAAATTTTGGAATATTCATTTTCAATTTTGGAATCTCACAGAATAGAATCGTACGAATCTGATGATATTGGTAATGGAAAGACCCCTTTTTTCATGACAAAACTAAAGTGCATTTACCGTCGTCGTCGACGGTGGTCACAGAGGTCCTAGATTAATTTTTCACAATTGACGAGTGTTTTCTAAAAATTCGCAAATTTCGTTTCTATAGTGCTTTCTGTATCTCATATTATACGGGATAAAACAATTGCTGGTAACCCAATCGGCTCTATGGAACATCTATTCACAACTAACACCGATCAGTGGTAGGAAAACAGTGAGGTAAGACAGAGCAGATCTATTTAGTTTCATACGCAATTCGTATTAAAAAAAAAAAATAGGTGTTCAATAAATAACAATAAAATCATAATGGAAATGATAATAATTATCAACACGGCTATCGAAATGTAATAACGATAATAAAAGTAAATAAGCATTTCCGTAAAACGGCCAACACTGATTAATAATATTATAATCAATACGGAATTTTTTTAACAAACAATGATTCGTTGATTAATACCTCGAAATCCTGTTTGTCCAGCCAGGGCAATGTCGACGAGGACAGGACAAGAAACAGAAAACAGAAGAAGAGAGAAATTAAAGATTTCGTTTCGAATATATATAAATAAATATATATATATTTACATATGTAAACATATCCATATATATGTATGCATATGTCAATATATTTGCATATATATCGGTTGCTTCATTGATAAATGTCGTCATGGTTGTTATATTGTTGACGATATTGGTCGCAGAGATTTGCACGACAGTGGGATTTTTTTTTTGCAGCGAAACGTTTCACACGTTTTGCCTTAGGTTAAGTAATAAAATGTCGCTTTGTCATTCCATTGTTCAAGGACCATCTCAAAAGTTCCCCGAGCAAAGAAAAGTCTATTTTCCGCCGAAAAATGATTGCATAATTCTAAAAGAGCATTTTTGAAGCAATATTGTCATGAATTGTACGAAATTTTATTTTTTGCGAGATAAAGGCTTAAAATAGTCTTTTTTACTGCAACAATTTATTTTATACTCGTATAAACAACGAATAGACTTTTCTGTTGCACGTTACCATGGCAGATTGAAAAAAAAGAGATTGAATTTTTAGAGAGTTATTATATAGTATATAGGCATCCAACATTCAGTACAAATCATAAAGATATAGTTTTATAGAATATTTATCGTCTATAATAAAAAAAAATGAAGAAGAAAAAATTATATGAATATTTATATATGCAGGGTGTCCCAGAAGTGGAGGTCAATACCGTGAGGGCAGATTTGTGACGTAATATCGAGTGGAAAACTCCTTTGCCATTTTTTGGTATTTTGAATCCCTGAATTGTTATTAATTTTTTTACTCAGCCAATGAGATGCGCCCATTTACGTTGCTCACACTGACGAGCGCGAGGCACGGTGGAATCACGGCTCATCGCAATAGGTGCGTCTCATTGGCTAGATAAAAAAAGTAATAACAATTCAGGGGTTCAAAATACCAAAAAATGGCAAAGGACTTTTCTACTCGATATTACGTAATGAATCCACCCTCACGGTATTGACCGTCACCCCTGGGACACCCTGTATATACGAATATGTATATATGAATATACGATCGTCATTTTTCAAGAACTTTGTTTTTCTTTCTGTGAGAAATGCGACAATCGTAAAATACAGATAATAAAAGAGAGAGACTGCGGCTGCACATCGAGCTCCATGCAAGAAAACATTGATTAATGCTTTAAACCGTATATAAGTATCGAAACGAAAATAAAATGCCGGATGGCGAAGAAATTTTTTTTTTTTTTAAGACTTTGCCGAGAGAATAATTAATCTGGAATGCCACATTTAATTTTGGGGTACGTCAATTTTCGCGGCTTTTTTACGATAATTCTGTCGAGAGTATGATGAATGCTTAAGGATGAAAATAAGTCTTCATTTTTTCAAAATAGGAATTTTAATTAATCGTGAATTTATAAACGGAAATTAGTCTTAGTCACGTGTGCGAATATATTTTTAGCTTCTCCTAAATTGAGTTTAAAAATTTACTTCATGGATGAAGAATTGCAGAACTGGAATCGAAAATATTCGTTAATGATTCAATTGATTTAATTGAGGAAACACCGAATAGAAATTATATTTGATTTTGGCTAGATGAAAAATTCAATTTTCTGCCAAAATATCGTGGATCATTTTCCGTGGGACAAACGCGAACGTGTGGGATACAAAAATTTCCCTCTGGTTTTTTGTTTTCGAATTTAAGATACAGAATTTAGAGGGCTGATAATAGAATTATGTAAGTATACATACAAAGTAAGCAGATCGTGGTGGCTAGCGATGGGAGATAATATTGAGTGGTCCTTGCATCAATGCAATCAACGAAAAAGATATTTGAAAAAAAAAACAAGAAAAAAACACAGAGAGAATATATGACAATTGAAAGAATATAGATATTTAGCTAATCGAGACAGATGATTGTTTTTGCCTTGTTTGAAAATCCAGCAGGATCATATGACAACCATTTTTTAAAAATTCCTTTCAATTAATCTTTTAATTTAAATTTATCGTTTAAACTTTCTAAAATGATTTTTAACGCGTCAGTGGATTTAAAAGAAATTGAATATATTCCATCCTTATTTGGACATTTGAGAAAGTTGATAAGATTTTTTTTCAATTGAATAATGTAGATTATGACATTTAATTTACATATTTTTTTGAATTCGAACATTTTCATGGCCTGCGAAAAAAATTTTGTTCCTTCGCTCATCGAAAGTCTTGACAGTAATTAAAACACTGCAAAATGAACGTAAAATTATAATCTGGTGTCATTTGATCCTGTGTTGGATTTGATTATTCTTGTTCTTCAATCCTCTGTCATTATTGTTTTCGTTCTGACTAATTCGCAAATCTTCTAGGTAACTCGTAACTACTCTTGTAATTGTCGCAGAATTTTTCTAGTCACGATCATTTTATCTCAGTCGAACCCTTTTGTTTCGTCGATTCAAAGGAGCAGCTTTTTCGAGACGCCACGACGTTACATTGATATTAAATATGGTTTATTCCATTACAACGTGGAGAATATTTGACACTTACCCTTTAGGATCCCGATCAAAGTAGTTTTTGCGATATAATCAAGGAAATCGAGTACTCGCAGTTCAAAAATGTTTGATACACGTTTTTAACCCTCGCTGGTCACCCTGGGTCAAATTGACCCGAGCTCTCACTTTGAGCTTAAATATCTCGAACTATCCGGGCCCTCGGGGATTTTCCCCAGCCCTAAATACCTTTTTTGGAACACGTGCATTTGAAGTATTTTTTTTCTTCAAGTACCATATATTGAGAGTATCGTGTAGAAATTTTTTCAAAAAATCTTTAAAACTAAAAGAGTTACAATTTTTCATATTAAGAACCGGATTTTTGAAAGTCTGTTTTTCATGATTTTTTCGCGAGTAAAAATATTTTAAAAAAATAAAAATACATTTTTTCATATACCGAAATGTTCAAAGATAATTCCTATATTTTTTAAGTCAATCGGATAGGTACTTTTTTTTGACAACCATCCAAAAAGTCAGTCAAGTCAAATTGACGGAGCGTTACCAACTTGGAATTATTTTGAGGTGTGACCAGCGAGGGTTAATGAGAAATGAGGCAACCTAAAGTGAAAAAGAATTGAACAGTTCCTACTTAAGGTAGAAAAAAATAACCCAGTCTACGCTAAGAAATTTAAAGTTCATTTTGGAGCAGTTTTTGTTAAGTCAAATTCGTGTTTTTATTTCGATTTATTATATCGATTATATGTGATATTTATATTTTTTGTATATTTTTTATTCGGTTCATCCCAGTCAAGCAAAAAAAATCAAAAAATTATAATTTCTCTAGCATTTCCATTAAACTTTCACCGTAAATTTTCATAATCCTGCAAAACCGAATTCTCGATCACAATTCCCAATATAATAAGATTCCTGCAGTCCAAAAAAAATATGGATCCGAAGTCTTGGCGGAAGAATCAATTATCAAACTTTTTTTCATAATAAATTCGGGAGGGGTGAGTGTCAAAAATTAGTTTAGTAAAAATGAAACATCCCACAAATATTCACTCCTTGCCATTGCATTCCCGTTGAATCGAGATCGTCCATTGGTTCTTTCGACTCTTAATTCACGGCGAGATAAAAGTGTCATTACAAACAATGATATTTCATTGCTGAAATAATTATGAAATTATAATAACAAAGATATCGTTTCATACGAAGATTTTTTACGTATGATTTTCTCATGTTGTCGCATAACTTTTTCAAGCCCTGCCAAACACAGAGACGTTCGTCGTACCCATTTAACATTCGATGTTTGGAGAAAAAAAAATAGTATATTCAGGGAACGAATGATATTCCTCGTCCACAATTTTTTTTTTTTTTCATTGTTATTAAAAGAAAAATGATTTCCCGACGTGCTCATACCTTGCTATTCGCGAAGAGTAGGCCAACGCCTTCAATGCAAACCTGGAGAAGTCCACCTTCCCCGGTGCGCATATCCTGAACCGGAAACTCGTCACCGAGCTCGATACCGATATTGGCACGGCCACGAGCTGCGGCTTTCTCTATCGCATCTTTTATGCAATAGTAAAGATCTTTGCACTGAAACGAGAGCCAAGATTCAATTTTTTCTCAGGATATATCAGACAATTCCCTTTTGAAAAGAACGGATAGAAACCAATAGAATTCTATAAATCGTTCGGGATTCGTCTTAAAGAATATACTTGGGGCTACGAAAAAAAAAAAATTGAAAAATGATGAGTTCGGAAAATTTTTTAATTTTGGTTAATTAAAATTTTGGTTTATGGGGAAGTCCCCTAACGCCGGATGGCACCTAGTACCGGACACTGTTGATATAAGCCAAACTAGGGAGCAACGACAATAGTTCTCGTGCGTAGTTCGAACAGTGGCCACAGTGGTAACAGTGGCGCTAGAAAGCTAGCCGCAGTGCGCATGCGCGCGTTGTCCAGAGTTCATTTTCGTTGGAGCCGATTAATATTTCGTGTCAGCCGTAATTTTCACAGATTCATAGTTTAAAAAATAGGGGTTTCGTGGCTCCGTTTTTTAGCTTGGGATGCTTTTTGTTAAGTATTCTTTCAAATAATGAAGGTTAAATTTCAAAATGTTTGTGAAATGGCAACGCATTTTGTTATTTAATCTTGCATGTTGAGTCCCTGGTACCGGACACTCGATTTTTCTCCAATACCGGACGCCATTTTTTTTCGTTATTGCAATATTGAAGCGAAACATGACAAGTAAACAAGCCTCGATGACATTAATGACTGGATCCAGTGCGACAATCGTAAGCAATGGCCTCATAAGGCGTGCGCAGATATTCCGGAGTGTTCCGATGAATATATTTGCGATCATTGCAAAATTTAACCATTTTTAATCCATTTTTTCAAATAACATTCATAGTGACCGGTACTAGGTGCCACTTTCGGACGCGACCATTTTAACTATTAAATTCAAAAATATATTTTTCTTAGTTTTACATTTTTTAAAAATCTGTACTATCATAAACACACCAAAGTATACTCCAAAGTTTGTGAAAAAAATATAAAAAATCGAAGTTCTTATATATGGGTCAAAACGCCAATTATGGACGTCAGATCCGGCCTCACCACCTCAGAACTTTTCGCATTTTTTTTAGCTGACAATCCTCATTGAAAAACACATTCCCAAATTTTTTCAGATTTTTCCCTCTCTAACTTTCGCAGTTATTACATAGGGTATTCCGTCTAGTTTTACCATTTTCGTTTTATTCATTATGACTTGCCATCTTCCACCACAATAAAAAAAAATTCAAAAAATAAGTTTTTTGCATGAAAAAGTCTCAGCTTTTCAAAAAAAATATTGTTTTTTTGTTCATGCACTAGGAAAGCTCTTAAAATTGAGCTCTAAGTCTGAAAAGCTGTTTTTCGGCCGTTGCCCAAATTTTGAACATTTTTCCAATCTTTTTTTCGAAAAGCCGAGACAATTTTACATGGAATGTGTATTTTTCGCGATGGGTTCTCCATAAATGTACGAGAAATGAATGAATGAACAAAAATTGATTTTATTCATTTTTTGTGCCATCTTCCGTTACGATAATTTTTTTTTGAAAAAATACGTTTCTTGAGTAAAAAAGTCTCAGATTTCCAAAAAAAATATTGCTTTTCCGATAATGCCTGTGAAAAGCTCTTAAAATCGAGTTTTAAATCTAAAAAGCTGTCTTTAGCCATTGCCCTTATTTTGAAATTTTTTTCCATATTTTTTTCGAAAAGCTGAGAAAATTTTACATAACGTATGTCATTTACAAGGTCGGTTCTAAATAAACATACGAGAAAATTAATTAATAAGTGTTTATTAATTCATTCCTCGTGTGTTTATTTAGAACCCACCTTGAAAATTACATGTGGTATGTAAATTTTTCTCAGCTTTTCGAAAAAAACATGGAAAAAAATTTCAAAATATGGGCCATGGCTAAAAAAGAGCTTTTTAGATTTAAAACTTGATTTTGAGGGCTTTTCACAGGCATTATCGGAAAAGTAATATTTTTTTTGGAAAGCTGAGACTTTTTTACTCAAAAAACGTATTTTTTCAAAAAAAAATTATCGTAACGGAAGATGGCAACAAAAAATGAATAAAATCAACTTTTGTTCATTCGTTCATTTCTCGTATGTTTATGGAGAACCCATCTTGGAAAATACATATTCCATGTAAAATTGTCTCAGCTTTTCGAAAAAAATATTGAAATTTTTTTCAAAATTTGGGCAACGGCCGAAAAACAGCTTTTTAGACTTTAAGCTCAATTTTAAGAGCTTTCCAAGTGCATAAGCAAAAAAACAATATTTTTTTTTAACTGGGACCTTTTCATGCAAAAAACCTATTTTTTGAATTTTTTTTATTGTGGTGGAAGATGGCAAGTCATCATGAATAAAACGAAAATGGTAAAATTAGACGGAATATCCCATGTAATAACTGCGAAAGTTATAAAGTAAAAAATTTGAAAAAATTTGGGAATGTGTTTTTCAACGAGGACTTTCAGCTAAAAAAAATGCGGAAAGATATGAGGGGATGAGGCCGGATCCGACGTCGATAATTGGCGTTTTGACCCATATATAATAGATTTCGCGTGCCTAATGCCAAAAGGGCCTATAAAAGTTATAGGCCCTTTTGGCTTTGCAAAACCAAAAGGGCCTATAATTTTTTTTTTTTGCGCCAATCGTTTTGCCAACATTTTCTAAGCCTAAAGACAAAAAAAAATTTTCCAAAGCCAAAAGGGCCTATGTCTCAAATTTTGGCTTTAGGACATTGAACATTTAGTGATCTAAAGCCAAAAGGGCCTATAATTTTTTTTTTTACTTTCCGCTAAGAAAATTGAAAATTTTTTTTTTTTTGAAAAAAATTTTTTTTTTTTGAAATTTTTTTTTTTTTTTTTGAAAAAATCTTTCTTTTTTGAAATTTTTTTTTTTTTTTTTTTTTTATTTTTTTTTTGGAAAATTTTTTTTTTTTATTTGGAAAAAAAAAGTTTAAATCATTTGTTATTATTTATTTGTTTCAACAATTTGTTATTGTTTATTTGTTTCAACAATTTGTTATTGTTTATTTGTTTCAACAATTTGTTATTTTTTATTTGTTTAAAGAATTTGTTATTGTTTATTTGTTCAAACAATTTGTTCTTATTTTTTTAAACAATTTGTTATAGTTTATTTGTTTAAATAATTTGTTATTGTTTATTTTTGAACAATTTGTTATTGATTCGGATCCACGATTGTAACAATTCATGATATAATATCGTGAATTTATCATGAATTATCATGAATACCTGTATCAAAATAGATTTAAAAAAAAAAAATTTCTATCGTCAGTGCTACTGATAATTCTTGGTTTACAGTGGATCAAAAAAGTATTCGTACACTGCGTTTTTTGCCAATAACTTCATGGGTATACATGATATCGAATCCAAACTCATTTCGTTTAATACTCCATCAAGTATAGAGATTATCTGCAAATGAAGAATTTTTTCCTAGGAATAATAAAAGAATTATGCAAAAAAAACGAAAATTTTCGGGCAAAAAAAGTATTCGTACATTTACAATTGAGCTGCTGAACCTCGATACTGATTCACGCATGGTATGAACTCTGCGTAAAATGTGAACAAGTCTTGGTTTACACATTGGTTTTGACCTATTCTATGCGATAGTGGATCTTCAAGCTCTGAACAGACATGACGGCAAAGAAAAGCGAAATATCAATATCCATGCGAAATAGAGGGATTTTTCTTCGGAAACGCGGTGAAAGTTACCGAAAAATTAGTAAAGAACTAAATCTAAGTTTCACAATCATGCAATATATAATATAAAAATACAAAACAACAAACAGCACCGAAAATAAGCCACGAACCGGTTGACCGAGATCGAGAGCGTCGGAGTATTGTTAAAGAGGTTACAAAAAAACCGTTCACAAGTGCTCGCAGTTTAGCGAATGATCTCGCGTCAACATTAGGGAAGGTCGTCTGTCCCCAGACTATTCGAAACGTTTTGCATTCTGCCCAAATATACGGCAGAACTGCCCGGAAAAAACCATTAATTGATCATACAAATCGAGAAAAACGTTTAGGTTTCGCAAAAACCTGCAGAAATAAATCTATAGAATTTTGGAAACGTGTCGTATTCTCGGATGAATCGAAATTTAACATCTGCGGCTCCTATAGATTTATTTCTGTAGGTTTTTGCGAAACCCAAACGTTTTTCTCGATTCGTATTATTAATTGATGGTTTTTTCCGGGCAGTTCCGCCGTATATTTGGGCAGAATGCAAAACGTTTCGAATAGTCTGGGGACAGACGATCTTCTTTGATGTTGACGCGAGATCATTCGCTAAACTGCAAGCACTTATGAACGGTTTTTTTGTAGCCTCTTCAACGATACTCCGACGTTCTCGTTCTCGGTCGATCGGTTCGTGGCGTATTTTCGGTGCTGTTTGTAGTTTCGAATTTTTTTATTATATATTGCACTGTTGTAAAACTTAGATTTAGTTCTTTACTAATTTTTCGGCAACTTTCACCGCATTTCCGAAGAAAAACCACTCTATCTCGCATGGATATTGATATTTTGCTTTTCTTTGCCGTCATGTCTGTCCAGAGCTTGAAGATCCACTATCGCATAGAATAGATCAAGGCTAATGTGTAAACAAAGACTTGTTCACATTTTACGCAGAGTTCAGACCATGCGTGAGTCAGTATCGAGGTTTAGCAGCTCAATTGTAAATGTACGAATACTTTTTTTGCCCGAAAGTTTTCGTTTTTTTTGCATAATTCTTTTATTATTCCTGGGAAAAAATTCTTCATTTGCAGATTATCTCTATACTTGATGGAGTATTAAACGAAATAGGTTTGGATTCGATATCATGTATACCTATGAAGTTATTGCCAAAAAACGCGGTGTACGAATACTTTTTTGACCCACTGTAAATATTTCTGTTCCAATCTGTCGACTCTCAGTGTATCATGCAAGGTAAAAATATGCTTTAATACAAAAAGTACTTGAAATTAGTACTTGATTTTTTAAGTACTTGTACTTTAAATACTTTAAATCTCAAGTACTTAAAGTAATAAGTACCTAGTACTTCAAGTACTTCAAGTATAAAGTACAAAATACATTAAGTACTTAAAGTATTAAGTACCGACAGTACTTAAAGTACTAGGTACTTATTACGTTAAGTACTTGAGATTTAAAGTACTTAAAGTAGAAGTACTTTAAGTTTCGTTTTAATCAATAACAAATTACTTTCGTTTTAATCAATAACAAATTGTTCAAACAAATAAACAATAACAAATTATTTAAACAAATAAAGTATAACAAACTATTAAAAAAAAGAACAAATTTTTTGAACAAGTAAACAATAACAAATTCTTTAAACAAATAAAAAATAACAAATTGTTGAAACAAATAAACAATAACAAATTACTTCAACTTTTTTTTTTGCAAAAAAAAAAATGAAAACAAGTCAAATAATTTAAACAAACGTTTAAACAAATTGCTTAAACAAATAAAAAATAACAAAATGTTGAAACAAATAAACAATAACAAATTATTTAAACTTTTTTTTTCAAAAAAAAAAATTTTTTTTCCAAAAAAAAAAAAAATTTCAAAAATAAAAAATTTTTTTTTCCAAAAAAAAAATGCTCTAGTATGCAATTTCTATTCAAAACTTTGAAAAATTTTGATTTTTTTTATAGGCCCTTTTGGTTTTAGTACATCAAAATTTTTTTTTTTACAGATCTTCACGTTTCAAGCAATTTTAAGAAGAATGGCAAAAAAAAATTTTTTATAGGCCCTTTTGGCATGGACCCCTATCTTCTTGCTGTAATAGGCCCTTTTGGCATTAGGCTCGCGATTTATTAATGAATAACCTTAAGTGTCCGGTACTGGGGGACTTCCCCCTACCTCTAAGTTAAGTAAAGTTGAGCAATGATGTAATTTTGTAATTTTGCGTAGTACAAATTTAAATTAAGGGGAGGCTAAATACCGACATTATTACTGAAGCCCATTATCGACTTAAAATCGCTGTCCAAACTTTTTCCAATACCGGTGGATGAATATCAATTAAATTTATGAATGAATGATGAATGAATTGCAAAATGCAAATGCGAGACATAAATCAACGTTTTCGTCAATTGCAATAAACTGTTGTTAATAAACTGACTTGTCAGATAGTTTGAATAGAAGTCTGATGAAAATAATGTTTATTTCATAGGAATTCCATATGGGACTGCCCTCTTTCGGATTTCTGTGAACTTAATTTCGCCATTTTTTTCGATAAAACACGAAATTTATCAACATTTATCTCGTGATTTGGATTCCAAACTTACGTCGCGGTTTGTTCATAAAATAATGTCGGAGACGTATCGATATTCGTACTTTGGTGTTCGTCATGGAGCCCCACTCTTGGTTCTTGCCGAAATGCCGTAAAAACATTATCATTTAATATTTTCAATTACAGATTCCCGATGATAATCGGATCTGTAATTTTTTTTTGTTTTTCAAAAAAAATTTAGTGGGGCTCCATTTGTACCATAATTTTGATGAAACTGTGAAAATTTTATTGACTTTGATCCATTCGTGCCAGAGCAAGTTTGGATTCCAATTTCGAGGCGCTAATGTCGGTATTTAACCTCCCCTTAGTCACATAAAAATGTAAAAACAGAAACTTAATTGAATATGACTTTTTATTTATTTAATCAAGCGTTTTAAGCGTAACCTAGTGTGCATCCATATTAAGTTTACGTTTTAAGCGTTTATATTTACGCTTTAAACGCTTTACCAAATAAATAAAAACGCAAATTCAATTATATTTCTGTTTTTACATTTCTATGTCATTAATAGAATTTTTTACTACTCACAATTACAAAATTACACGATTGCTCTACTTTACTTGAACTAGAGATAGAATTTTTTTTTTTTGCAAAATTTCAAAAGTTCATATTTTCGAGACAAAAACGCAATTCTGAAAGTTTTAGGATCTTTTAAGATCAGTACAAGGTATTATATCAAAAAATTGGACCGAATTTTTATTGTTGATCGTGGATTTTCACGATATTTAAAAATTCAAAATTCTCCAAATACATCATTTTTCAAAAAAAAAATTCGGAATATTTTTTTTCGTAGCCCCAAGTATACTTCTCAAGACGAACCTAAACCGATTTTTTTGTAACTATAATAGTTTTCGAGATATTTAAAAAATCAACTGGAAAAATTGAAAAAATGGTGAAATTTTGAATTTAGCTGAACTTAAAAAATTTTTTTTTTCCTTTAATAGAACTTCGTTTTACGATAAAAGGAAACTTCTGTCCAAATTTGATCGGAATTGAAAAGGTTCGATTCCAACTATTGGTCGATTCGACATGGAATGACCCATATATATATTTTGATAAGTTGCTCGTTTGTTTATTCGCATTTTAATTTGAAGATTTCTCACCTTTTTCGTATAATAATTATGAAACTCAAGCTGCTCGCCGTTCCGTCTCGAGAGACACAGAACTTTATTCCTTGGACTGCAAGTCATATTGACCAAACGCTCGTACCACCAGCGTTCAACGATAACACCATTTACCGATCTGAGCACGAGACCGTCGTGTCTGACTTCCAAAAATCGCAGATCTCCATCGGCATCCGTGCCCGAATGAACGGTGAACGACTGACGATGCATTTGACGCGATGTCAGTGGTTTGAGATCGATGTCGTTCCCATGCTTTAACATTAATTGATGCGAACCAGATTTATTAAAATTATGCGAAGATTGAGTGCAGGAATTCATTTTTGTCGGTATTACTTCCCTCCAGTATAAAATCGATTCAATAAAAAATCAAGCAGCGCATTCATATACGGTTATCTAACAAGTGGAGGTGAGGAAATGCTAAAATTAACAATTAAATTTTGAATTTGATTATCGTCTAATCTGCAAATTCTGAATGAAAATATAGGATCACTCAAAATGATCCTCCAAAAAAAGTCTACCCCTCTGTAAACAAAATTTTCTTTCCATCTGATTTTATCTAAATATTATAGTATTATATCTAAGTTTTATATTTAGCAAAATTAAATTTTCACAATAATATTGACATGTTCACGGCAAAAACCTTATCACTCTTATCACGAATTTGAGATTCGTTTATGGTAGCTATTTAGAGAAATTTGTGGATAGGGAGGGAAGATTATGGATGATACAATAGCTTTATAGGCGTTCGAGTTACGGTCCACTTGCGCGAGACGCCCGGGGAATCTGCGCCATCTAGCGGAGCACAAGCGAAACGTCGCTTAACACCAGATTTGCTCCAGATCGACTTTACAGCTTTGCGCAACGTTTTTATAATAATATTTCTCCTCCCACAAGATATTTCCGAATGCATTCCAAGAAATGAGCCATTATGTTAATTAAAATACAAGTAGGATTATAACTCACGAGATTGTCGATCTGGTCCAGCAGTTGATTCAATTCTTGACTGTAAATAAGTCCAATGTGACTCTTGCCGAGAAGCCTTCGTACTTTCCGCTTGAGTTCGTTCTTGTCGACGTTCAGCATAACCAATATTGCCGTTAAATTGTGCAAAAGAGTGCACAGTAATCTATCTTCGTCGTGCTCCAACCGTCGTCTTTCGCTGTCGCTCAAACTTTTGTACCTTTTTCACCCACAAAAAGTTCGATAATCAAGATTCGCAGTTTCCTCGAATAATCAAATATCTATAGATTTTTTCCAGACATGAAAATGGAAGATTCGCTGGAAGAATTCTCACCGCTCCATCATTTCTCCAGGACCTTGATCCATTCCTATCATGTCACGTTCCTGGGAAACTGCATCAAGAAAAGCGTCCTCCCAAAATTGCATCTGATCCCAGAGACCGGATCTCTCCTTCCCCAAAAGACCTTCAAACGTTGTACAATCATCGTGAAAATATTTCCCCGTTTTGCTTATCGAATAATCCAATTATTGTCATAATTTCCAAGGCAACCTAATGATTAACAATTGGGCATTCGAAGAAGTTTGGCCCTTAAGGGTTTGAGTCTGAATCGCAAATTTTTAAGTCTCGGATTGTCGGGCTTACCTTCAAATAGATATGTCCTTGCAGCCTCCGGACTCGGGGTTGTCGTTGTGGGAACAAGACTTCCTCCATGATAACGAAAGCCCGTGCTCAAAGATGATTTACTAGACCAAACACTACCTGCTCGTTGTTTATCTTGACGAGAAAGCTAGGAGGATATGAAAAAATGAAAAAGTTGAAAAATTGCTGATCAGGAAATCAAGAGGCATTGATTTTATTAACGATTCATAACAGAGTTGGGCAGTACTTGAAAGTACTCGGTACTTGCAAGTACTTGGAGTACAGTACTTGCAACTACAAAGTACTTAAAAAGTACTTCACGTATTGTACTTGAAAATTTCAAGTACTTTTCTGTACTTGAAGTACTTTTTTCAAGTACAAGTATCAAGTACTTTTGAATGTGTCTTGCTGATGGTTGCATGAGCAAGACCTTTGAATATGGGCCATTCCATGTCAAATCGACCAATATTTGGAATCGCCCCCTTTCAATTTCGATGAAATTTGGTCAGAAGTTTTCTTTTATCATAAAACGAAGTTCTAACAAAGGAAAACAAGTACGCTTCGCGTACTCGTTGGGGGGCTCCGCCCCCCAAGCCCCCCCGCGCTCCGCGCTACTCAACATTGTCGCGCTTCGCGCGACAATGTTGCGTCGCGCGGAGCGCTCACGTTTTATTGGGGGGCTCCGCCCCCCAAACCCCCCTTAACGTTTTGTTGGGGGGCTTTGCGCTCCGTATTCTTGACCATTATCTTAATTTATTCGGTATGTAAATATTATATTGTTTTTATGTTATTGAACATTGTTTTTGATAATATTGAGTCACATTTTTCATTCTCAATGGGGGCAATGATTCATAAAGGTAATGACCGAATTTTAAGAATTATATTAGTAGGCACTCACAATTTCATAATATTATAATCATATATTTTGTTTTTGTGATATATTTTGAATGTTGGTTAACATGTCCCTTAGGGACGTTTTAATAGGCACTCACACCGTTATTTAAACTCTTTGATTCATTGTGAACATCGAGTAGTCGTATAAATTCTATTAATTATAATTAAAAAGACAGATTTGAATATAATCAATATGATATAAAAGTATCTAGACAATCATATTATTTAAATGTTTTGATAGATTATATTCACAGAATTGTTACAATATTAGGCAGTAATGAAGAATATTAGTGACATTTGAGATGGGCTTATTTATCATAACACTTTAATCATTTAATGATTATTAGTCCATTTATAATAAGTAAAAAAAGCTTTCGGTTATTAATCAATGCTCAGATTCTGTTTTTTCACGTTTAAAACGCGTGGGTGATCGCCATATTGCCAATAGAGCGTAAGCACACAAAAGAACCATGTACTTTTTATAAGAGCGAAATATGGGTTTTGAATTTGGCGCGCTCAGGTCGTGTTTAGTTCCTCTTTTCTCTGTACGTGGCGTAGCGGCGTCGTAACGTACGTGGCGACGTCGCGTGCGCCGGTCTATGCTTTACGTGAAAACGTGAGAGTGTTAATGTGCTTGTTTACAGTCATATAGAAATTCTGTCAGTGAGCAAAGTAGTATTTTTTTTGTTAAAAATATTGTTTTTGTGTAAAAGTTATTCACTTAGCAGTGTCTAATTGGATTGAAACTTCATGGGACATTTGTTCATAATCATATACAGAAATTCTGTAAGTTAGAAAAAAATTCGTCCGTGAACTTCGGAGATCCAAGTGCGAATGAACAGAAATTGCCTTTTTTCGTTAAAAATTGTGTTTTCTTTGCAAAAATTGTAAACATAATGGTCTCCGATCGGATTAATACTCCGTGGGACATTTGTTTACAATCATATACAGACATCGTGTGAGTTAGAGAAAAATTCGTCCGTGAACTTCGGAGATCCATGTGCATATGGACAGAAATAGCTGTTTTTTCGTTAAAAATTGTGTTTTCTTTGCAAAAATAGTAAACTTAATGGTCTCTGATTGGATTAATACTTCGTGGGACATTTGTTTACAATCATATACAGACATCGTGTGAGTTAGAGAAAAATTCGTCCGTGAACTTCGGAGATCCATGTGCATATGGACAGAAATAGCTGTTTTTTCGTTAAAAATTGTGTTTTCTTTGCAAAAATTATAAACTTAATGGTCTCTGATCGGATTAATACTTCGTGGGACATTTGTTTACAATTATATACAGACATCGTGTGAGTTAGAGAAAAATTCGTCCGTGAACTTCGGAGATCCAAGTGCATATAGATAGAAATAGCATTTTTTGGTTAAAATCATGTTTTTTGCCAAATTGCAACCTTAATAGTGTCTGATTGGATTCATACTTCGTCAGACATTTGTTTACAATCATATAGACACATTCTGTGGGTTAGAGAACAATTCGTTAGAGAAATTCCAAGTTTCAACTACATATGATCATAAAACGTCTTTTTTTGCTCAAAAATGGCAATTTTTTTCAAAAATCTTTGTTTTACAATATCCGTTTGGATTTAAACTCCTTGGGCATAGAGATTACAACCATACACAACTACCCTCCAAAGGAAATTGAATTCCGTACACCGGTTTCTGAGATCTGGGTCTGGACGGACATCCGACACAGATTTCGAGGCGATTGCAATAGGCACTTTCTGTCATAAATGAGTGAGTGCCTAAAAATTAAATTTTTTTTTCGAAAATTTAAAATTTCACCATTTTTTCAAGTTTATTTTTTAAATATTTCGAAAACTATTATAGTTACGAAAAAATCATTCTGGGTTCGTCTTAAAGAGTGTACTTGGGGCTACGAAAAAAAAATGTTCCGAAAAAACAATTTGAAAATGATGAATTGGGAGAATTTTGAATTTTCAAAAATCGTAAAAATCCAAGTTGCCCATTACAATTTTGATTCAATTTTTTTCATATAATACCTTGTACTAATTTTAAAAGATCCTAAAATTTTCAGGGAGGTGGTTTTTGTTTTTTCAAAAATATCTACGATCAACATTAAACTTTTGGTTAAATTTTTTTTATATAATACCTTGGATTGATCTTAAAAGATCCTGAAAGTTTCAGGATGGTGTTGTTTTGTTTCAAAAATTAAAAAATCCTGAAATTCCTAAAATGGTGTTTTTTGTTTGTTTTAATAATATAAATTTTCGAATTTTGGTAAAAAAACAGTTTTTTTTACAACACTTTTAAATAAATTACAAAATTTGTTAATAACGAAAATTTCTGACCAAATTTCATCGAAATTGAAAGTGGTCGATTCCAACTCTTGGTCGATTTGACATGGAATGATCCAAGTACCAGAATTTACTAGACGTACCCGAAAACTTGAAAAGTCCTTGATACTTGGTACTCGATTTTTTCAAGTACTTGTGTTTTAAGTACTCGTCCTGACGAGTACTTCGAGTAACAAGTACTTTGTACTTCAAGTACCACCGGTACTTGATACTTCAAGTACCTACGGTACTTTGTACTTGATACTTGAGGTACTTTCAAGTACAAAGTACAGTAAGTACTTGAAGTACTTGAGATTTAAAGAATTTGAAGTACAAGTACTTGAAAAATCAAGTACCAAGTATCAAGTACTTTTCAAGTTTTCAGGTATATCTCGTAAGTTCTATTACTTATATTGTATTTCTGATTCTCATTTGATTTTTTTTCGAGTACTTTTTGTATCAAAACATATTTTCACCTCGTGCAATACACTGAGATTAGGCTTAGGCATATTGGAACAGAAGTATTTAAACGAAGAATTCAAAATAATTCAAAAATAGCATTGACGATTGTAATTGCGACTTATTTTGATACAGGTTTGAAAAAAAAAAATAATTTCCATGGACTGTCCAAACTACTCCAGGTTCGTGTTCGTCTTCACAAAACTGTCGTAGGCGACAGTTGAGGGACAGTATGTCCATACGTCACGAAATATTATTTTCAATTACATATTCACAAGCTTTGTACATACAAAACACATTCAAAAGTACTTGTTATTTGTACTTGAAAAAGTACTTGGAGTACAGAAAAGTATTTGAAATCTTAAGTGCAATACTTGAAGTACAGGCCAAATACTTGAAAACTTAAGTAATAATTTAAGTACTTTTTAAGTACTTCAAGTCCTTAAAAAGTACCTGTCCAGCTCTATTCATAACAAATCAACTGGTAAGTGCATAATTTTTTTTAGCATTTTAGCGTTGCAATACTCACATTACTTCCTTCGACTTCACTGTCGGATACGGTGCTTCGTATCGATGCTTGATGAGCATGACGAAAACCATGACCGGTTGCGCTGCCAGTTTCCATTGACAATGATTCATTGCTGGCAGTTCCGGTTCCGCGTTGACCCTAAATGAAATTACAATAATTAAAAACAACAAACTTGGTTCTAAAATTTTTTTGACAGTGATCCTATGATAATGGAGGATCTTAATCCACAATTTGAACTAACAGAGAACAGTAGGAGAATTTTTTATTTGAATTATGGCACTCAAAGGGCATTTGATCGATTATTACCTCAGTCTCGAAGGACGTCAATTTGCTGAGAAATTTTCCCTTTTTCGTGAACATATCAAGAAACATTTCCGTGGTCGATTGATTTGAATCTGTTCCAGCGTGTTGCTGCGAACGCGGTCCTTCCAATCGTATTTGCGGTGATTCTAAACCAGATTTCATTAAATTATAGGAACTGATGAAGTATTTATTGATTGAGTATTTTCTAATGGTTTGACGATTTTTCTTTTCTTTGTGTGTCGATCAATTTATGACATATTTACCTTGAATATATTGCGAGGACGGTTTTTTACTGGCGTCAGTAAACTCCAGATGACTTGGCGTTTGAGGTGACTTCAGATTTTCCCGGCTGCCGAATGGACTTGCCTGTAAAAATCAAATAGTATATAGGAGGCATTCCACGTCAAATCCCCATTTTTTGAAATCGCCAAAAATCGCATGCAAATTTTTAGAAAGTAGTTCTAACTATCAAAACAATTCGTGATTTTTTTCAGATTTTAAAATTACATATTTTAGCCGGAAAAAAATACCAAAATTTTGTTTGTCCCATTTTGTAACTCGAAAATAATTCACCGTACGAAAAAAAGTAGGACATAAAATTTAGGATTTTCAACGTGCTTTTCACTGACATTTTTTACAAACTCCTCCGAAAGCTCTATATGCCATTTTCAGAGCAAATAATATTGTGATATTTTTTTCTCAGAATTAGCATTTTTGATTCGTCTGTAGTTTTAACAGTTTTTTGCTTGATATATTTACAGACTACAAAAAAATTGGCTTGGTGGACAACCCATTCCTTCGCATGCTTTTTTCATCCCAAACGAATACACAAATTTCTCTTGAACATTAACAGGGTTGGGACTATTTATAGATATTTTCTACAGCCCGCATTTTTATTCATTTTTTGTACTTTTTCAATTTTTTAAACTTTTTCCATTTTTATTTGTTTAAATATCTTTTTGTACATTTTAATAAACTTATTTATCAATGGACCCCTGTACACCGATAAAGTCTATTCAAATTTGAGTCAAAGGCTACTCACACCTCTCAATTGCAAAAGGGAATTAATTTACCCTCTTTGGATACACCGACGTTTCTATGGCCAATGAATACTTTTTTAGTTCGATTTGGCCATGAGTTTTGGGAATGAAGCAATGATACTGCTTTGTTCCTGGAATCGTCTTCGCAGTATCAAAACGAGATTATTTTATTATTTTTCCCTGATGTCTACGATTAATAATGATAAGATATCAAAATCTACAATATTTCGTTAAATCACTCTATGATGATACATTGTATCAATAAAAATGCATGCGAAGGAATGGGTTGTCCACTAAGCCAATGCTTAAAGTCTGTAAATATATCAAGCAAAAAACTGTTAAGACTACAGACGAATCAAAAATGCTAATTCTGAGAAAAAAAATATCAAAATATTATTTGCTCCGAAAATGGCATATAGACCTTTCGGAGGAGTTTGTAAAAAATGTCAGTGAAAAGCACGTTGACAATCCTAAATTTTATGTTCTACTTTTTTTTTCGTACGATGAATAATTTTCGAGTTACAAAATGGGACAAACAAAATTTTTGTATTTTTTTCCGGCTAAAATATGTAATTTTAAAATCTGAAAAAAATCACGAATTTTCTTGATAGTTAGAACTACTTTCTAAAAATTTGTATGCGATTTTTGGCGATTTCAAAAAATGGGGTGGCCGACTTGACGTGGAATGCCTCATAAGATAATCGTTCCTGTAGTAATTGAAGAAGTTGGAGCCTTCGCACTATTTAAATCGGTGCTACATTCTTAAAATCGTTTCTACAATTATTTATGAATTAATATTTAATAACGAATCATCATAATAAGTCAATATTCGTTGCAATAATCCATTCCGATCAATTTTTGAAACTTCCCTAGCGAATTTTATGACCGGAATTTCGGTCGTAAGTGGAGTCGTTTCGACCGAAAAAATTCAGTAGAAACGACTCCAAGTACGACCGAGTTCAGTAGAAACGACTCCAAGTACGACCGAAAAATTTACGACCGAAAAATTCTGGTCGACAAATCCGCTAGGGTTTTAGCTGTGTTGCGACAAATTGCAATAAATTTTATTTTCGTTTAGTTTTTTTCCAAGAATAATCTACAATTTTCGGCTGATTTCGCTGATTTAGGACTCATTTTATTCTTTAAAATATTTCTCCAAATTCCCCGAGCTTTTTTTTATTAATGGTTGTCAATGTAAAATGAAAACCATTCGTTTAGGCGACGAGAGAGTCGAGTCTGACCACTCGAACGAATTTTTGAAATTTCTGTACACTAAAATTATCTTATCAAGAAATTAATTTGATTACAGTAAGAGGCTAAAACCTCCTTAAAATATGAATTGTTGTAGAGTATGTCCATTAATTAGAATTTCGTCAGTATTCACCTGAAGAAGAAAGGGACCTTCGAAGGCCCCCTCGGCAAGATCTTTGCTCCAATAATGCGTGTGAGCGATTTCCATAAGCTGAAAGACCGATGCCATACCACCTAAGCCATCGCTTCTGTACGAATTCGAAAGACCGTTAGCCACTGCTTGAAGGCACTTTAGCATTTCTTTGTACATTGGTCGGGTGATACACTGAAATTAACGCCACAAAATACAAATTTTTAGTTCCTAGAGTAAAACCTCACTCACTATTTTTTTATTATATTTTACATCAACTGACACTTTTTGGTAATAATTTAGATATTCTTAAATATTTTTGCATATTCTTAAAATTTAGACCTTTGAGAATATATCCTCAAAAGGAAATTTGAAAATTCCAATAATTCCAATAACGAAGTTACAGCTACTTTAGTGACGCAGCAACTATGTCCGTCACATCAGAGCGTTACTTTAAGGGGGTATTCCGGTTTAGAATTTTGAAAAAATCTTTTTTTGCATATTCTTAAAGTTTATAGACCTTCAAGAATATATACTCGAAAGGAAATTTTTAAATTCCAATAATTTACGAAGTAATAACTACTTTCGTGACGCAGCAACTATGCCCGTCACGTTAGAGCGTACCTTTAAGGGGGTATTCTGGTCTAGAATTTTGAAAAAATCTTTTTTTGCATATTCTTAAAATTTAGACCTTTAAGAATATATCCTCGAAAGGAAATTTGCAAATTCCAATAATTTACGGAGTTATAGCTACTTTAGTGATGGAGCAACTATGCCCGTCGAATCAGAGCGTAATTTAAAGCGGTATTCTGGTCTAGAATTTTGAAAAAATCTTTTTTTGCATATTCTTAAAGTTTAGACCTTTAAGAATATATTTTCGAACGAAAATTTGTAACTTCCAATAGTTTACGGAGTTATAGCTACTTTAGACGCAGCACCTATGCCCATCACGTCAGAGAGTAACTTTAAGGGAGTATTCTGGTCTAGAATTTTGAATAAATCTTTTTTTGCATATTCTTAAAGTTTATAGACCTTTAACAATATATCCTCGAAACGAAATTTTTGAATTCCAATAATTTACGCAGCTATAGCTATTTTAGTGACGCAGCCCGTAATGTCGAAGCGCAACTTTAAGCGGGTATTCTCGTCTAGAATTAAAAAAAAATCAATTTTTCTTGCATATTCTTAAACTTTAGACCTTTAAGAATATATCCTCGAAGAAAATGTTTAACTTCCAATAATTTACGGAGTTATAGCTATTTTAGTGATGCAGCAACTATGCCCTTCACGTCAAAGCAAATCGGACTATAGACGTTTTTCTCAAAACTATTTTTCTCAATGCGACTCACATGATATCTCAAGTTCTACTCAACTGATTTACCTCAATTTTTCACCAATCTTCAATGTAGAACTCTGTAACGCCCTTACCACTTTTGTATGAGAATTTTTTTTTTACTGTTACAAAAAAATTAAAATTTATTTAAAAAATAGTGGAAAAACACCCCCATTGAGCGATTTTTTTCCGTTTTCTCTGAGGGAGGGGTAACAACAACATTCTTATTAATTAAGAATCTCTTTTTAAATTTTGTATCAGATGACTAGAAAGGTTGCAATTGTGTCAACCAACACACCCCTTTTTTTAGCCTCACCTTTACCAGCTTATAACTTAGTTAATTTTCATTTTTTTTTCTCGAGAATTTATTTGTTTACACTACGACCTCGATTATTGTAGCTTCGATAAATGCAAGAGTCCCCGTTATGCGGCGGATATCGATCGACGTGGCACATGGTGTGAGAGCGCCGGTGTGAAATCGGACACGGCTGATGACTGGTGTGAGATGCGCATTGCACGCACGGGCGTCTTTGCGCACCTTCGATTTTTGCAAATGTGAAGCGGTGCCAGTCCCGCCGCTCTTGTATAAATCGAGGTCGTAGTGTATTGTCAAAATATTAATAAATATGTTGTAAAAAAAAGAATAGTAAAAATATTTTTTGTTTTTTTATCAAGCTCGACAAGACGCTCAGAATCTGTCTCTAGACCAGAATACCGCCTCAAGGAATGTGTTAATTCTTGAATAAGAAATCGTTTGCAGGATCATTACACTGAGAAAACAGTTCAGTTAAAATAACTAAATCCATTTAGTTGAAAAAAATTGAGTTGATTCAATATTGGTGAACTCAGTGAGGTGATCGAAATTATTTGGTCGATTTCTAAATACAGTGTACTCAAATTTACACGTCACTGAGTTGCTGTACAGAAATATTTCGTTGATTTCTAGTATACAGGGTGAGGCACTAACTGTTGCCACCTTAAATATCTCGGTAATTATCGACGTCACAAAAAAATGTTCTAGACAAAAGTTGTACGGTGCGAAAGGGGTCATCAAATGCGACCATTTTTTTATATTTCGGTGGAGGCGCTGACGCACAGTGAAGGTCACCTCCACTTTTTTAAATGGGACGGTACAGTTTTTTTCAACCATCTTGCAGAGCATCGCAAACTGCATAAAAAACATTGCTGGGTCAGAGTCGTTCAAGGTCATTCAAGATCACAAAGTGACATGAACTTTTTTTTTTATGTGAAATGAACTTTATTTACAGAAGGTGTTCAAAGTGATTGTCATTGGAATCTCCTCGTCACGGATTGTGTACAGAGTCGTTCAAGGTCATTCAAGATCAACAAGTCATATGAACTTTATTTTTATGTGATTGCCATGGGAATCTCCTTATCACGGATTGTGTACAGAGTCGTTCAAGGTCAATCAAGATCAAAAAGTGACATAAACTTTATTTTTATGCGAAATGAACTTTATTTACAGAAGGTGTTCAAAGTGATTGTCATTGAAATCTCCTCGTCACAGATTGTGTACAGAGTCGTTCAAGGTCATTCAAGATCAAAAAGTCATATGGACTTTATTTTTATGTGAATTGAACTTTATTTACAGAAGGTGTTCATTTCACATAAAAATGAAGTTCATGTCACTTTCTGATCTTCCATGACCTTGAACGACTCTGACCCCTCGATGTTTTTTATGCAGTTTGAGATGCTCTACAAGATGGTTGAAAAAAAATGTACCATCCCATTTTAAAAAGTGGAGGTGACCTTCACTGTGCGTCAGCGCCTTCACCGAAATAAAAGAAAACGGTCGCATTCGATGACCCTTTTCGCACCGTACAACTTTTGTCTGGAACATTTTTTTGTGACGTTGATAATTACCAAGATACTCAAGGTGGCAACAGTTAGTGCCTCACCCTGTATTTCAACTAAATAAATTTAGCTGTAACAAAAAAACAATTCTTATTTTCAATCACACCATTTATTTGGTACAAAGATATTTATTGGATTGAACTGAAACTTTGCCCATTCAAGCAACGATTTAACCGATTTAACTAAAACTTCCACTGTATTCCACTGTGCCAAACAAATATTTGGTTGAGTCAAACGAATTTTTGCATTTTCAACAAAAAATTTTCCCCAGTGTATAATTCGTGCTTTCAATTTTATTTATTTATTTATTTATTTAAGTTACGAAGATTATTATTTCCTTAATTTTACTCACCACATCGTCGATATGATCATCCGGGCTGATTTTTCGATTCAGACCCTTATTCAGCTTCGTGACAACGAGATCTCGGTAACTCTCGTCCTTCATGAGATCCTTCATACGATTAATTTTGAACCACCCAATGCCGTCGCCTGCCAAAGCTTGATTGACAATCTGCATTGTCAAAACGACGATAAAGTTTAATTATTACCCACACAGAACCGAGTGTCCATTGGACGTCCATCTATCATCGATAGATCCTTAGCACGTCTACATCAACGATGGACGTAATGCGGACATCCATTGAACATCCATGGTATACTTTTGATTGGATAAAACGCGATGGATCACACAGGACGTATATTGCCATCCATGGTATGTCCATAGGTAGACATTAAATAGCTTTTAATTCAGGATAGTAATTGAACATCCATTGGACGTTCCAGGTTCGTAAACGAAAATCACATTCGGAGGACGTTAAGGGGTCTACCCTAATTGCAATTTTCAAAAAATCGATTTTTTTTTATTCCATTTTTCGAAAGTATAGATATTTGAAAGTATCATATTAAATTTTCGTAAAGATCCGAGCAGTCTAAGTGTACTTTTGAGGGACTTTTACTTAGTTACCTGAGCGCGCTAATAGTGACCGTTCGGAGTTTGATCGCGTTTTTCTCGAAATGACATTTTTGTACGGCTTGTTGAAAAAATCTCGGAAACTACTGCATCAATCCTTACCAAATTTTTACCACATATTGTTTATGTCGACAGCCATGTCGCATATCATACGATTTTTGAAACTTTGAGTTTAACTTGGTTTAAATAAAAAAAAACTGATTAAAAAAAGGTTATTTTTCGTTACTTTTCGATATATGGCCGCCATTTTGCCAATTTTAAAAAAATCAAAAATCGTATGATATGCGACATAGTCATGACCTTACTGAATCTAAAACCTTTTTTTTTTTTTTTAGATAATCCATCCGGAGATTCCGTCAACAGGGCGCACTCATCTTTTTTTTGGATATTTTTTTGGCCTGCATTTTCATATAATAAAAAACTGAAAAACAAATTTTAAAAAAAATTGTCATGCATTTCAAGATTATATTTATCAAGCCTCATACTTGTCATATTAATATTTCTAATTTAAAACAATGAAAAAAAATCGTGAAAATAGGCATTTTTTTGCGTGTCTAATTGGGGTAGACCCCTTAATTGAACGTCTATCGGATGTTCCATGTAGGATTTCATATAGACGTGAACCTGGAACGTCCAATAGATGTCCAATTACTATCCTGAATTCAAAGCTATTGAATGTCTACCTATGGACATACCATGGATGGCCGTGTTGTGTATATTTGTAGCTCAAGAAATAGTACTAGGGCGATTTTTTTTTCGACTTTTTTTTATTTTCATCCCTCCCCACCCAAAATGCTGTTGCATATGTCTAAAAGAAACTACCCTGAAAGTTGCAGCGCTTAATATTAATATTAAGTACTCGCCCTTCGCGTGAAAAGATTTCCCATCTAAAATACACGTAAATAAAAAACTTTTTTCTTCAAATTGCTATAACTCCGCGGCATTTTATGGTATCATATTGTCCTTGGTCGCAATTTACGCAGAATTGAAAGTTTTTCAAAAGTGTCCTGAGCAGCATAAGTGTAATTTACACTGGTGAGATGGTGCGAGTCACTAAAGTTGATTTTGACCCACACTTCTCGTTTTTTTGCTGTTATTTTTGAAATTATCAGCGTTATCGAAAAATTGCAAAGGAAAGTTTTGTTGGAAATTTAATTTCCTACAAAAAAGGTCCTTTAGACCTACTTGAGAAAATTGATATTTCTTGAGATATTGAACCTTAATTTATTTGCGGTATAAAATTTTTACGGTTTATCGAACCAAAAGTTCTTAATTGTTGATATTCCATATAATTTCGCCACTGGTGATATGATATGTGATATGATATAGAATATCAAAAAATTGAAACTTTTGGTTGAATAAACCATAAAAATTGTATACCAAAACCAAGTTAAGGTCCAATATCTCAAGAAATATCAATTTTCGCAAGTAGGTCTAAAGGACCTTTTCTGTAGGAAATTAAATTTCCAATAAAATTTTCCTTTGCAATTTTTCAGTAACGCTGATAATTTCAAAAATAACAGCAAAAAAACGAGAAGTGTGGGTCAAAATCAACTTTAGTGACTCGTACCATCTCACCAGTGTAAATTACACTTATGCTGCTCAGGACACTTTTGAAGAACGTTCAATTCTGCGTAAATTGCGACCAAGGACAATATGATAGCATAAAATGCCGCGGAGTTATAGCAATTTGAAGAAAAAAGTTTTTTATTTACGTGTATTTTAGATGGGAAATCTTTTCACGCGAAGGGCGAGTACTTAATATTAATATTAAGGGCTGCAACTTTCAGGGTAGTTTCTTTCAGACATATGCAACAACATTTTAGGTGGGGAGTGAAAAAAATAAAAAAAGTAAAAAAAAAAAATCGCCCTAAAATAGTACGTGCCATGGACATACGATATACGTCCTGTAAGATCCATCGCGTTTTGTCCAATCAAAAGCATGCGTCCTTTAGATATACATTTAAGTATTGCGGGCAGCTGTAATATGGGTACGCCGATTGACCATCGTATGTACGTACAAATTACGTCTATCGAAGGATAACGCGGAAGTTTATTCGACGTCCACGACACATATTTTTGGAGCTATAAATATATTCCGCGCGTAATTTAACAGCCAGGGGACGTCCAATAATCATATAAGTTGGGTGAAAATTTCATTCCGGGAAAGTCCATGGGACATTCCTTAAACCACTAACGGAGATGCGAAACGTACCTATAGACCACATAAAGTGACCTTTAATGTACGTATTTAAGACGAACGCCAATATTGTAAAAGATGTCTAATGGTCATCTATTATACGTCCCTTAACTTAAACGCTATTAATTACACATTATTCATTAATTATAAATTTCATTACGATTATACATTATTCAAGGCCTGTGAGACAAAGATATATAAGCAAACTACATCGTATAAGGTTTTCACCTGCATAAATTTCTCATAAGTCAAGTTAGTGTAGGTAGGTAGGTAGGTAGGAGATTAGAAAAGTTAAGCAGCACCCCTTGAATCCAATACTTAGATGGGTGACCGCAGTGCGAAAAATCGGAAACTATTTTTTCCCCTTTTTTTCTGTAAAATATGGATATCTCATAGGCCCCGAATATTGTATAATCAATAACAAAGTTTATAATTAATTAATAATGTGTAATTAATACGAATAAAATTGTTTAAATAAAGGGACGTTTAATAGATGATCATTGGACATCTTTCGGATCACTGGTTTATTCGTCTTAAATACATAAGTCAGACGTCATTTTTTGGGGTCTAGTTCGTCTAAAAACCGTCTTAAGGTACATATAAGGGATGTTCCCAGTACATAGAACAGGTGCCATTTCGCACTTCTCTTAGCAGTGATAGGGATACTCATAGACGTCCCTGGGATGGAGCATTCATCCACCATGTATGGATATTGGACGTCCCATGGCCCTAATGTTCCGTGAAGGTAGTCACCAACTCCAAAGATTTTTGAACACTAACGGTAGATTTTGGAAGTACATATCACTCAGCAGAACATTTTTCAGCTGTTGTGATGATCCCTGGACACAATTGAGAGCTTTATTTGATAAAAAATTTACCAAAGGAACTCACGTCACTAAGAAAAGCTTGATTATCGCTATTTGTGTTGGATCTCTCGGCATTTTGCATTCTCTGCAACTCTTCCTGATTACTTTTGCTCGACGAATGTTTGATCAACGATGATTTCTCGACCAAGCCCGGTTTCCCTGTTAGTCGGACATTCAAGCAATTACGAAAAATACGTAATTAGTACAGTTTGTTAAGTGCAAAATTAATCACAACATTCCATTCAAATCGCTAAAGCCCATCGGCGTATTTATATTTCCTTAGCGGAACTACGAATTTCCTACTTTTATTCTCATTGTTATTATTATTATCTGCATAGGATCTGGTGCCTACCTCTACGAAAAGGTCCAAATGGATGGCTCTTTTCTTTCGTTTTTTGCGACTGGGAGTTCGAACTAGCGTTTCGATTAGAGCTATTTTTACTTCCTGCGGACCAAATTATATAGCATGGATAATATTTTAGTTTCAAAGAGCGTCGAATTTACCAAAAGCTTCAATTTATTTTCGAAAGATAAACAAAAAAATATCATCTACATATACAAACGTACACGCATGAACAAAATGCAGCAATGTTTTTTTCAAAAGCATTGACTTAATGTAAAAAAAAATGAGGTGAATCTTTTTATCAAATTCTACACTACACAAATTATAAGTGTTGAATTAATTATGTTCATCATAATGTATATTAGAGCTGTTGAAAGAAATATTTTTTGTTTTGCTCATCACAATTTTTATAGCTCTTCCCTAAAAAATAAATAAATTTTTTTACTCCTGCAGCATCAGTTTTAGAATTGAACGGAAACAGCGTTTTTGGTCGTTTTAAAGATCTCCCACAATCCTTTTTTTGATGTGTGATTTCGCGTTACAGCTGCCATAAGGGCGTGTCAGGAACAAAAAATTTCAGGAATTGACGTAATTATGACCAAAAAGTATAGAACCGATGAAAAAAAAAATTTCCGAATTTTTTTTCATCGGTTTTATACTTTTCGGTCATAATTACGTCGATCCCTGAAAAAAATAGGATAGGACCGATGAAAAAAAAATAATTCCGAATTTTTTTTTTTACACGCCTTTATGGCTTTCGAGACCCACGGCGAAAGCCATAAGGGCGTATAAACAAAACTTGGGAAGAAATTGTTTTCATCGGTTCTATACTTTTCGGTCATACTTACGTCGACTCCTGGGGAAAAAAATTCGATACGCCCTTATGGCTTTCGCTGTAGGTGTCGAAAGCCAAAAGGGCGTATCGAAATTTTTTTTTCATCGAATCTATACTTTTCAGTCATAATTACGGCGATTCCTGAAAAAAAATTCGATAAGCCCTTATAGCTTTCCAACCCCACCATTTGCTGGCATACGCCTTTATGGCAGCTGTAACGCGATTTGTTCGTGGCGGAACATACATTTTTGATAAACCTGAAGTGCAATTTTTTTCAAATGAGTTTTTGGTGTTGAAGTTTTGTTAACGTCCAATACAATATCGCTTATTAAATCGGAACCAAATAATAGAATAAGATTTTTATAAAGTTTAGACTTTGTGCTAGCTCAAATTTGAAATTCCCGAAAAGCGATGACTGTGCCCAAAGTTAACGTTGAAATGGCAACACAAAACATCTTGCTGGCATCAGGTTGTACGTAGGCTTTTGTTTTTTAAGAAAAAGATACAAAAAAAAGTCGATGAGAAGCGCACTCATAAGAAAAAGTATTCTTTTCAACAATATCCTAATGTTTTACCTACAGGAAAATACTGATATAATTATACTAACTGACTTTATTTACAAAGCATGCGCAGAGAAAGAAAATACATTTTTCAAATAAATTGATACTCGAATCGCAAATAACGACACCAATAGAGAAACAAAAATAAAAATCATGAAAATATTCAGTCCAATAGTTTGTAACGTTGATTCGAACATCATCGAGTGACATTCACAGGAAGGGTGTTCCAAAGTGACCTTTCACAAATTACATTACAGTAGGTGGGATAAAAAGGTCGAGGAAAAGCAGATCGATCGATAATGCAGATTACGATAAAAATGCAGTAAGACTCAAAATCATTTAATTGCAAAATAAAACGAGATGTCACATGATTAGTTCTGCTTTTTCTTTGACTCACCGAAAAGGTCACTAAACATGCTGCTCGTTTGAGCAGCAATTCCGTTCAAATCACTGCTCACATTACTGAAGAAATCCCGACCGATGTCTCGACGTCCACCGGCTCGTGGATCAGATGCGACCAATTGATTGCTGTTAGAATCCTTACGTTGGACCATTCCCGGTGAACCTGGCATATCTGGAGGCGATTGCTGTGACTTTCCAAGGCCCTGGTTAAAAATTAAAAAGGATTTTTAAAGTAGCAAGATGAATCTTCGTTTTCAATGGAATTTAACCCTTACTTCAAATACTGGGGTACAAAATACCCCAGGGCTAAATTTCCTTAATTTGAAGTACCTAAATTTGTTGAAAAGGGGCCTATAGCGACATCTGTCGTTCTATACCTTAGTGTGTCGAGTTACGTCAAGTGCGAAAATTTTGTCCGATTTTTTTTCCTGCTATACACTACTGGAAAAAATTAAGGGATCAAAAAAATTTCTTAAATTTTTAGTCGTTTTTAACAATACTGTATCTCAGTAAAAAATGGTCGTATCAAAATCTAAAAAAAGCGTTGTGAAGCTTCAAATTTCTAGTTTTAAGATCTCTCAGCCAAAAAATTTGTTCCATCCTTGCCATGAATTAAAAAAAAAAAAACAGAAGAAAAAGGGCTATTTATGGTTTTTTAGAAAATCAACGGCTAAATTAAGAATATTGACAAAACGACTAATGTTGAACGTAACTTTTACAGCTCAATATACTCACAAAAACCCTGCAAAGTTTGAATTTGATCTATCGAACGGTTTTTTTGTTTCCGAATCGAAGCCGACTCTATTACAAACAAATTATAATCTACACGGCACAAAATCAAAGGATCATGTTTATGCTCCCAAACGTCATAATCATTATCAAAGTGAGAAAAAATTTTTATTTGAGCTTTTTCCACATTTTTATCGCAAATAGCGTTTAAGGAGGTTCTCCACCTACTCGATGAGTCAAAAATAGATCACGCGTTTGACTAGCACAGTGCGGGTGAACGCTTGGCAACGTCGCAATATTTCTCCAATATACATATACAAACATACAAGTCGCTTCGGTTATAATCGTGCAACTGAAAATGGAAATGAATAACAGCAAAGATAAAAACGATTTCGGGAAAGGCAATCGAGTTAGCCAAAAAGTGTATCATAATAGGTTGCGGTTGCAAAAAGTCCGAAAAAATTTGCGAAAAGTATATAATTCTGCTACGGAAGTAATATATAACCTCAAAACTAGCGAATTTGCCAAAATCAAAGGTCGTCGGATATTTCACGTGAAAACTGTTGAAGAACGGTTTATTTGCATTTAGTTATGAAAAAAATAATACATTTATAAAAAAGTTATTTTTTTATGTCTCTTTTTGCGTATTTCAACCGCGGGCTTAAAATGCGCGCCCATACCATGTGTTGCGGCGTTGTCACACGTCAGTTGCGAGAGTTGCCCAAACGAAATTCGCAAAATTTTTGCAGTATTTTACCAATTTCTCGCACTGAAAGTACCCGATTACACGGAAGTTTTTTGATACGGTCTTATCAATTATTTATGTGTTACCGAACGAAATTTCATTGAAAACGCGCTGTTATTTCTATTCCAATTTCGGCATTGAAACCCATTAGCAGTGACGAACGCCATAAGATGCCATGTTATATGTCTGATATTTACCAAAATTTATTTATTATATAATTCGGTCCACAGCCATTGAATCTTCACGAAAATTGGTATACGCGACTCTTACAAAATAAATAATAGGTGGACCAAGTTTCATCGAAATCTCACGGTTAATTCTCTTATAGGTAGAGAACCTTCTCAAACGTTTGGGAAAAAAAATGTCGAAGAATTTTCGAATTTTTTTTTTGAAAATTTTGTTGATTTTTTTTCCATAAAATTAATCGCTGCTTGCGATAAAAATGTGGAAAAAGCTCAGAAATTTTTTTTTCTCATTTTAATAATGATTATGAAGTGTTTAAGGGCAATAAACATACGTAATCCTTGATTTTTTTTCATAAATTTAAACGCTGTTTGCAATAAAAGTGGGGACAAAGCGCAAAAAATTTTTTTTTTCATTTTGATAATGATTATGAAGTGTTAAGGGGCAATAAATATGATCCTTTAATTTTTTCAAACAATTTTTTTCAAAAATTTTTAATTTTTTTAATTTAGCCGTTGATTTTCTAAAAATTCATGGCAAGGATGAAATTTTTTTTTTTTTAATCCATCGTCAATCCTTGTAGAGCATTAATTCAAGTTTTCGAAACCCCCCTTGTAATTTCTGTGTAATCATTGGTTGCTGAGATATCAATGGTCAAACACAAAAGGATCCTTTTTCATTAAAAGTTCGATATCTCAGCGAAAAATGGTCACACCGAGGTCTTAAAAAAAGCAAATTAAAGCTCAATAAACAAGCTATCCGATCCATATAATAGTTTACCGGGATTTTTTTTTCCAAGTAACTGCAGCCAAAAAAAAGTAATCAAAATTTTTCAAATTTTTTTTTCTCACTATTTCTTAGGACTGAGTGAAACCTGTAGCTTAGATTTTTTTTGCTAAAAGATCTTAAAACTAGAAACTTGAAGCTTCAAAATGCTTTTTGTAGACCTCGATACGACCATTTTTCACTGAGATATAGCATTGTTAAAAACCACTAAAAATTGAGGACATTTTTTGATCCCTTAATTTTTTCCAGAAGTGCATTTCGACTTCAGAGTGAATAACACGGTAAGTATACAATGTTATATTGATGTCGATTTTGTTTGTCTGTGTAACATTTTCTTTAAATAATTAGATGCCCTATAATCTACGGTCTCAATTATGAGAAAGATGTTTCATCCGATGCTCCTGTAATGAACATTGAACTACTGTAGTTCTTGTAGTACTATATATTAAGCAAACTCATTTAAATTTTTAGGCATTTTTGTCGAAAAATAAAAAAGTTATGATTTTGTTCGTAAAAACAGTTATTTTTTCAATTTTTTGGATAGTTAAATTTTTCCATCATATTAAACTTTGATATTTTACTATAAATCCTGCATAACTTTGGGAAATAACCTCTTGAGAAGTTCTAAAAAAATTTGCAAGTTAAAATATTAAATGGTATATTTTTTATAAGAATTTTTGTCGCTGGGGTACAAACGACCCCAGTGTGTCATGTACGTTATTCGGCAAAAGTGTGTCAAGTAAGGGTTAAAGCTGCAATACGTTTGAAATCTGGAAAATAAACTTTCATTCACCTTAAGCAAGCCTTTCTTTGCCGCTGCTTCTTTGGCACTTTTTGTCAAGTCCCCAAAAGTACTTTTGCCCACGTATGTCAGATCATCGAAAGTATTCTTGCTGACACCGGCAGCTGTTTTGCTGGCTTCTATCGCTGATTTGGATGCCTCTTGAACCGATTTTGTGGCTCCATCCACCGCTTTTTTCGTTTGTTGACTCAACTGTGGAACAAGTTATAAAATTTTGGTTCATCCACTCAATGGAAAAAAACATTGGTCCAGCGATGATTATTAATTTTTATCACAATACTGGAAATCTTGAGAATTATAATTGAATAGGCAATAAATGGTTGGCATTGAGAAACTTGCCTGCTCAAGTGGTGCAAAAAGACTATCCTCCCCGGCTTCATTGATTTTTTCCTTCGCTTGATGTTTCAACTGCAACAGAAAAATTTTCGTGAACAAGTTACGAGCTATCGTTAAATATCACGCCATTCAAAAGGCCCCTATATTTTGCGAAATATTCTTCTTTCTAATAACTCTCTTGTACCTTTGAAACACATTTTTCTCCAATTAATTCTCTACGACAAATCTTTGGCACCAATTTGCACCAAAACTATGTCAAAAGACTTCTTTAAGAAAAAATCTTCCCACCCAATTCAGCGACAAGAAGCAAACCATCATCAATTGCAAGCAAATAAACAAATATCAAATAAATCTGAACGTAACAAGAATTTAGTGAATCAAAGGTTTGTTAGAACTGGGAAGATTGAATAATATATGAAAATATACTTGTTTCCCCACTAATGCAATTAAAAACCGAATAACAGATTCCGTAATCTGCCGATTTCGAGATCAAAATAGTTGAAGAAACTAAGAGTCATAAAATTTTCTAGCTTGAGCTTAGGATGCAAGCATTAGCCAATCAGCGATCGAATAAGATGTCAAAATTACTTATCGGCCGAAATTCATTCACCATCTTTAAAAAGCGAATGAAGCTATGTGGTAAATATCGCTAAAAAAAACTTGTCAAACCATAATTAACTATTAAGGCAGCTGATGGAATAATTACAAGTCGAAAAATTGTCTTTTGCTTTATAGTCGTACCTCCTCAAATGACGTGAGGATTAAACTCTGAGACATGGAAGTTTGGGCCTTCGAGACAGATGGTTGTGTGTGTGTCTGTGAGTATCGATGAAGAATATAAGCAAAGGAACCAAAACAAATTCCAGGGTCTCCGGATTATGTAATAAATGTATTAAGAAGTACAGGACATTGAATTTTAGTGATGTGACAGAATCATCAATGGGTACAGCAATATATCCCGTGCAGAAATTTGTTGGGGTAGCTCAGTTTCCAGTAAAATCCCGACCTGGATTTTTTAGGGATGCCCTAAAAAGATCCCTACTAGATACCAGTTAAGTCCCAGTGGTGTCCTTATCAACGCCAACCGGCACTCTAGAAATTCATATTTCGATTAAATCTCAGTCAGGATTTGTTAGGGCAACCCCGAAATAAGTATTACTGTGCAAAAATTTGCTGGGATCTTCCAGTGTCCTGCAAAATATTGATCCCCCCAGGTTGATTCCTTATTATAACGCTAGATCCATATTTTTTTATTTCACATTTGTCGTGATTACATTCATTGCGACTAATTACAGTACACGTTTCAGCAAGTCATTTGGGCAATACACGTTCACACATGAAAAAAACGACTTAGTTCATCCAACCAACCGCTAAGTGCTCTGAGCCCCAGACGAGAAGTTGAGCCCGGTGTACACGGTGCAAGTTTTCGTGCTGTCTTCTTTGCTGGATTTCGCTGATTGGTGGAAAGCTTGGTGGGGGCTAGGAGCTAACCAATCAGTAAAATCCAGCCGAGATACCAGCACGAAAACTTGCTCCGTGTACACCGGGCTTTAGTTGGATCAACTTCATCAACTAGATAGTTAGTTGGGTCAAGTATCTTTTTCGTTACCACAACTAAGTCGTTTAGATATTCAGTCGACTTAGTTGTGGTAACCAACCATCTAGTTGATCCAACCAACTTGTCTTCTGCCGTTCAGAGCACTAAGCGGTTGGTTGGATGAACTAAGTCGTTTATTCCGTGCACAATGTTTTAGTCATTAATAAAGACAAGGTGTGTAATTCAGGTGCCTTCCTAAAAAGTGGCCGTTTTAATAAATATAGTTTATTCAACGATCCTATAGGATTCTTCAATAATCCGCTATGGATCATTCCAGCATCAAATAAGATCCACTCTGGACACAGTCAAGGATCCATTCGCGAGTCCCTGCTAGATTCCATTTTACAAACGTTTCATTTCCGTCATGGAATCTGGTCCAATCTTCAGAAGAATCCTGATCCATGACTAGGATGAATTACGGGAATCAATCTGCATCCCTACCACAAATTCTGCACGGGATTAGTATTATCCTTGGAGAGAAAATTGAGACATTATCATGAGACTGAAGAATCTACCTTGTCCATGTGGGCGAGTATTCCATCTTGGCTGCTCTGCCTCGTGGTCTCGCGTACCAAATCCTTCGCCTGAGTGGCAAATTGTTCGAACAGCGAGCCCTGCGATCCCTGTCGAAGGACTCCATTTCCGGTCGCGCTACCACCGCTGGTCTGATGCTGAAGTGACCCGACCCCAGGACTCTGCTGTCGTTGAACATTATTGGCGGCAGTCGGAGTTCCTTGGCGCGAATGTGACGACGTGCTACTGTCGCTACCGCCGCTCGATTGCCTCGGCAAAAGTGGTCCAACCGCCGAGCCAAAACTCGATGTTCGTGCCAAAACGTTTCCGACACTTGGCTGACGCTGAAGTCCGGTTGGACCAATCGGCGGAACCTTTGAAATGCATCGTTCGATATCACGATCAATTATGAATATCCGGCTATGAATGTCACGTCGTTCGACACTTTAAGCATCGTGAAGACGAAAATGGCAAGAAAGGTTCCTTGCTCTACCATACTTCAACAGAGCTACGTCAACACAGTCCCATCAATGGATCCATGAAACTACTCTCTGGTCTACTCTACAATACTTTAGGTTTTTCTTTTGTTTTCAACGGGTATTTGCAAAAAATTTTAGGGGGAATCAACTGGTACAATAGTTAATCGATGCGTGTCAACTTTCTTTGCCCATTGTGCATCTCCATAGTTGTTAAGCGTTGTTTTGATGGGACAAGGATTAGGGTCATATTTTGGTGAATTTGATACTCTGCAATATTGTCATTCGACGCCACAATTTGTATTACCAATAGTAGCTCTGCTCTTGATAATACATACGATTTCGAGACATTTTTTCACTGTCCCTGTAGCCTAATTCCCCAAAAACTGGGTACCGATAGGAATTAAGCTTAACTCCTTAAATTTGCTATTTTCATGGTTATGGCACTTTTGACATAAATGATGTTCAAAAAGACAAGTTTGAATAATCAATTATTGTAAATCGACTTTTGTTAAATAAACATTAGGACATCAATTGGCTTAATTGTTTTTAAGTAGAAAGTGCATTGTGCAGGATTAAAAAACAACGAATCTTAATATAATTTTAATATAAAAATAGTCTTTCCAATCCTGAGTCCACGATCACTTTTTTTAGTTTTATTTTTATGTTGGGAATATATTGAAACAATCAAATTAAATTAATATAATGTGTCACTGGTAATGAGCAAAATTTTTGGATTATTACGAAAAAATATTAAACGGAATTAAATCAAAATATTTGTGTTTACTAAACCCGGGAAAATCGCAAACCTACTTAAGTTTTGTGCCCTGATTTTTGCAATTTACAAAATAGCACTTCATAATAAATTGACCAAAGTTTTCTGTCTAGTAAGCGTTTACTTACGTCAATATAATTGAGAAAGGGTAATTCAAGCATACTAATATATCAAATATTATATATGGGGCATTCCATACAAAACCGACCTATCCGAAACCCCGATCATTGTTAATTTTGTTGAAAATTTTCTTTTTTTTTGTACGCACTGAAAGAAATCTTTGAGAATTTTTTTAGATTTTTATCCGACCTTTTCTTACCACAATAAATTTTTCAAAATTTCACAGAATTTTTTTTTTTAAATGCTCGTAACTTTTTAAAAAAGGGAGACATCATAATAAGATAAAACATTATTTTTGTTCGTCTTTGGTTGTAGTTTCATGAAAAAAATACAAAAAAAAACATCGAAATTAATTTCCATATGTTTTTTTTTCACTTTTAAACCCATTTTTTTTTGTTTCAACTTGGAACTTTTTGATTTTTTTGAAAAAATGCACCACTTTTTAAGAGACATTTTTACAAGTACTAAAAAATTTGCAGCTTGTGATAGTCATAACTTGTATTTTTATCTATTTTCGAAGTTATAGGTAATATTGGTAACACTTTTTTAGTGTTTCGTATAACTTAAAAAAAAAGACAAAAAATATAAGTTATATGAATATCACAAGCTGCGAATTTTTTAGTATTTGTAAAAAATGGTGAATTTTTTCAAATATCAAAATGGTCCAAGTAAGAAAAAAATTCAGGTTTAAAACTGAAAAAAAATGAAAATAAATTTCGATATTTTTTTTGTATTTTTTTTTTATAAAACTACAATAGAAGAGAAAAAAAATGATCTTCTGTTTTCTTTTCATATCTTCGTTTTTTCAAAAGTTATGCGCATTCCAAAAAAATGGTGTGAAATTTTGAAAAATGTATTGTGGTTGAAAGGGTTAAGACAAAAATCTAAAAAAATTCCGAAAGGCTGCTTTCAGAACGTACAAAAAAATAGAAAATTTCCAACAAAATTGAAAATGATCCGCTCCCGGATGGACCGGTTTGGTATGAAATGTCCCATGTATATATCGAGCATTCCATACCAAAACCAAAAAACTGTGCCGGGGATCAAAAAATATTTTTTCCGAAGGGCATTAAAATCCGGAATTATTGATCAAAACAAAACCGAGTGTTTGTTCGAAGATCGAATCAAGGATATATCAGAGATTTCGAATTATACAGAGAGATACGTAAGACGAGAATAATGCAAGTTTTCGAAATACTGTGCTCACAATATTTTCAATGAACGAAGATCAACGACAATCATGACATATCGTAAAGTACGTGAGAATGAATGAAATACGATGCACAAACGAAGATAAAGACCCTGTTGCAACAATCCGTTATCACCGTGCATTATCAAAATCACTCGATCATTAAAATTAATATAATATTTGTATATTTATATATCACATATATAAATTTATATTATAAATATTGAATATTTTATACATTTTTATATATTATTTTATATTAATATATTTATATAAATATATATAAATATATATATATATTAATATATAAAATTTATATATTGATATAAACTTTTCTCACGAAAAAAATAAATACGTCGTATTGATTATAATTAGTGAAAAGGTGCAAAAAATCTGATGAAATAAGTGAGACAATGATTCCAGCGAAATTCCTGATCCCATGCACTCATTTGATGAAGCTCAAGATATGATGCAACTATAATGCAGTGAAATTAATCAGGCCGAGTAAAAAATGCTCATTATTGCGAGTCCTGTAATCTTTATCGAGATTTTTAAGCCAGCCCTTTTACTTTCACAGAATGCAAGTTAAAAAGAAATACGTGTATGCAATTGATGAATAGGTGTGCTTTTTTCATACAAAGATTTAGGACCGAGGGTGCAATTTTTTTGATACATGATTTATGAACTATGATTAACGAAAAGATGATTAGCGTCGTAGATTTAAGATCGTTGAGTCATTTTACTAAAATGACCTTTAAAATATGACATTGTTGTCAACCAGATTTACGATTTATCGTCAAAATCGTCTGTGAAAAATTGGGGATTATTAAGAAACTCGTTTTATTAAAAATTCTTAATTTTTTCACTTGAAAATCACATTTGATCCAATGAAATTGATCATTTGATCGATTTTATCGATCTATCATTCATTTATTTTTCTACCATTGAAAATAAGAATGACAGATCAACGGAATCCCTTTACCTCTCTAAAGACTATTTTAATTTTAAATTTTGAATTTTAGGTTTTATATTTAATTTTAATTTTTAATTTTTTAATTAAGATTTTTCCATAGCGAGCTTCTTAATCATCTTGAATTGTTTACTGAGTATCTTGATAACGAATATCTCATGTAACCGATCATTTTTTATTTTTACCGTCATTTTGGTTCACCGATTCAAAAATTATCGATCTTAAAAATAAAAACATTGGCTATTGCCAATAATCGCCCTTTCAATTCCAAAGACTATAAATGGATTACTTCTTTTTCCTGTTGTATAAGACATCATCGTTTTGTAATCATCTTCTCGTAATAATTATTATGTGCATTCACAGATCTTAAGGGGTTATACGCAGTCAGAAATTTCAAAAATTCGATTTTTTAAATTTCATTCTCGTAATGTACATATATTTAAGTATCAACACAGAAAATTTCATGTCGGTCCGACAAATATTTTCGAAGTTACAGACATATTTGTAAGCCCGCGGTAATTACTATGTGCTTTTGAAACTTTGATCGCGTTTTTCTCAAAACTTCGTCTTTAGATTTTGTGACCAAGATTTCTCAGAAACGGCATAACCGATCATTCTCAAATTTTCACACAAGCTTTATAAATATATTTTTTAGTAATAAATCGAAGGTTTTTTTTTTACCTATAAATATTTTCCATTTTATAAATAATTTAAGGGAAAAGTTTTCATCAAAAATCGATTTTTTTTTGAGAAGCCACCATTTTGTTAAAAATTGATATTGTGCTTAGTTCTTCGATAAGATACTAGATTATATCTTATATTAACAAAATCTTTTTAATTTTTCAATTTTGGATGATCCAATCCCGAGATATCGTGGTCACCGCAAGACGCCTTTTTTTAAAGGACCTCCAGGAGATCGACTACAGCGGTTTCGAGAATAATTACTTTTTTGAAAGAAAAATTTCAAAGTAAAGTTAAAAGTTACAAAAATGTGGATATAAATTTTGACGATAATAAATTGAAACGTCTTTCCAGAAAAAAATCTTGAAAAATCGCTTTTTTCGACCTCCTGACTGCGTTATAACCCGTTAATGACGCATACTGACGAATGAATCGAACAGAAAGATTATAGAGTGAATTAAAATGTAATTAACAAGTGTGAAAGAGAGAAAGAGAAAGAGAGAGAGAGAGATAGAGCGAGACGGAGGCAGGCACGGAAGGGCCGACTCACTGGAGTGACAGATCTACTAAGGCGTGAGGTCCTGTGAGGGGTAGTAGGGCGTTCAGTGTCGACGTTGGCAGCAGAATTCGCAAAAGATGTTCCCGTGCCAATTCCAAACTGGCCTACCGTACTTTGCGCGCTCAGTACAGTACGCGGCGTTGTCGTCGTCGATGCAGAATCCGACTCAAAACTACCTCCCTCCTCTTTATCCTGAGATTTTACGATGAAGCTCACGATTAGCGTTACATTTGTTCTCCCTATTTACTTTTTAACTCATTCGGCGTGCAGATATTATTACGAGAACACCCGAAATTCGAAGATCATCCCTTGGCAGAATTTCCCATTAATTATCATTTTTTTAATCCCACTAAATGCCATTGGCGGTCTGTCAGACGTAAATTAATGACTTTCCACTCAATAGTACCCCTCTAACTTGTAGCGTTAAATTTCCCTTTTACATGCGTTGAATCGTTTTCTTATCTCCAATTAATTATCATCCATTAATTTCCATTCTATATTAGCCATTTATTGTTCCATTCATTGGGTATTCCTATGGACTTGTATTTCCATTCGTTATCATTTTTCAATTGTAAAAATTACAGAGAGAAAAAAATGGGTTCCGTCTGGTTATAAATACTATTTTGGTAGTCCTAGTAAAGCTCCACTAGACTTTCTTTAATAGCGAAATGGAAAAAAGTTTCACTTCAATGATTTGCCATTGGGTCCCAATTAATAACAAATTATGAAACTTACGACTTATTGTGTCCCAGTAAATTATCAGTCAATTCCATTAATATTGTGAGTGATACAATGGCGCTTGGGAAATGAATTTCCCTAATTGATTGGCGTTGAAATCCATTGAATTTGTAACCATTAGAATAAAATACCATTTGAATATTCCCAGTAACTTGCCGTTGGTTTCCCATTGTTAAAGAATGAGAATACATTCCACGATACAGGGTGTCCCAGGGGTGAAGGTCAATTCGGAGAGGGTAGGTTCGTGACGTGATATCGAGTTGAAAAGTCCTTTGCCATTTTTTGGTATTTTGAACCTCTGAATTGTTATTAATTTTTTTTAATCAGCCAATGAGGCATAATGGGACCACATCTCATCTCAATGGGCGCATCTCATTGGCTGATTAAAAAATAATAATAACAATTGAGGGGTCCAAAATACCAAAAAATGGCAAAGGACTTTTCTACTCGATATTTCGTCACGAATCTACCCTCACGGTATTGACCTTCACGCGTGGGACACCCTACATATTTCGCACTAATTTGTCAATGGATTCCCATTTATAATGAATGGTAAAACTTCAATTTCTCGCCCTAATTTCCATTATGGTCCCATTCATTATGGCTCCATTAAATACTCAATGAAAAATGTTGCCAAGGGATGTCCCAATTCACCAGCATGTGTTTCTGCCGCTGCCAATGCACCAGAAAGTGCGTACAAAGTGAAAAAACTTTTGAACGCAGAATAAACTCTATTGCGGTCGATTTTTAATGATTTAATTTAAGAATAAAAACTGATGCATGAAACGACGAATAAAAAGTTGCCGATTTAATTAACGTAGAGGACGTTGCAACCAAAGGAATTATTAGTAACGAAGCGAGAATGTAAATGGCGCGATAAGCAAGAACAGAAAGATAGAGCAGATTAATTTCATTGTATGTTTTTGTATGTGGCATATACGTAGCTCAATTCGTACATCGAAGTGACGCCTGAAAATATTTTATTGCGAACGAGGAATCGCCATAAAAAATCATTAATTAAATAGGACTTGAATATTTTGTTTGTTACCGATTTTGAATCGTTTATTAATTTATCTGAATTATGAATGTATTCGATACTCTTTGAATTACATAGCCACCTTCGATCTCCATGTTTGAAGATATGCAAACGATTATCGAAGCTTTTAGAATGAACGTAAGAAAATGGACGATTAGGTGTTAATGAGTGTAGCATTAAGTACACACTTGAAGCGGAAGTGTTTTATAGGTCATTCCATGTCAAATCGACCAATAGTTGGATTCGACCTCTTTCAATTTTGATCAGAATTTGATCAGAGATTTTCTTTTATCATAAACCAAATTTCTACTAAAGGAAGAAAATTGAATTTTTTTTTCGAACGTTATGCAAAATCCAAAATTTCACAATTATTTCAATTTTTCAAGTTTATTTTTTAAATATCTCAAAAACTATTATAGTTACGAAAACATCGTTCTGGGTTCGTCTTAAAGAGTATACTTGCGGCATCGAAAAAAAAATATTCCGAAAAAATATTTTGAAAAACGATTAATCTCGAGAATTTTGAATTTTTTAAAAATCATGAAAAGTCACAATCAACATTAAATTTTTGGTTCAATTTTGTTTATATGATACCTTGTGCTGATCTTAAAAGATCCTCAGAATTTTAGAATTGCATTTTTTTTTTCAAAAACATAAATTTTTTAATTTTGGTAAAAAAAAAATTTTTTACCTCTAAGTTGTAAAGTTGAGAAATCATGTAATTTTCCAATTTTAAGCAGTAAAAATTTCAATTTTAACATTAGAATTTAAAAACCTAAACATAATTGAAATTCTTATGTTATTAATTAAAATTTTTACTGCCCAATTTACAAAATTACATCATTGCTCAACTTCACTTGACTCAGAAGTGGAATTAAAAAAAAAATTTTTACCACAATTCAAAAATTCATTTTTGGAAAAAATGCAATTCTGAAAATTTCAGGATCTTTTAAGATCAGTACAAGGTATTATTTAAAAAAAATGAAAAAAAAAATTAATATTAAGATTTTTACGATTTAAAAAAATTCAAAATTCATCATTTTTCAAAATTATTTTTCGAAATATTTTTTTTTCGTAGCCCAAGTATACTCTATAAGATGAACCAGAAACGATTTTTTCGTAACTATAATAGTTTTCGAGATATTTAAAAAAAAAATTGAAAAATTGAAAAATGGTAAAATTTTGAATTTTGCATAACTTTCGAACAAAATTTTTTTCCGGTGGTAGAACTTCGTTTTATGAAAAAAGAAAACTTCTGAACAAATATCATCGAAATTGAAAGGAGTCGATTGCAACTATTGGTCGATTTGACATGGAATGACCCTCGTGATTCCTTCAATGATGATATAATTATTGATTCTATTGACTCGTGAGGAATGATCTCTCTGCTGAAAAAAACCCCATTTTAACCGAATGAAATCCATCGATTGGTCAGAAATTCGAAGGAAAATTGATCGGTTTTAAATGTGATTTTTTTTTCATTCTATCGTCATTAATTTTTTTGAAAGCCAAGCTGATTTAATGGCAATGTTTTGAGCAAACTCAAATTTTCTTGAATCTAGAGTGAAAATGTTATTTTATGGGACTCAACAATGAGTGATTCTCGTCACATTCCTCGGTGAAGAATAAATTATATTGAGCTAAAATATTATATGAATTCATGACAGGATGTCCATTCGCCCAAAAAATATTCATATTTCTCAATGCAGAGACCGTTCAACCGATACCGTTCATAATTGTTGCCAATGGTCCAGAGTCAAGTGAATATACTCACTGAATAAAAAAAGCAAATGAGTGAAGCTTTTAATTTTTTACTCACGTTATCGCCTTTGGCACTTTGTGACAATTCTTGGAGCTTTGGATTGAGTTCGAGCTCGGAGTCTCTGTTGAAGCTCGGACTGCTGAGGTCACTGTGACTGGACGATGTGCTCGGTGGACTTTCAGGACGTGCAGCAGATTCCTCAGGTACGCCGAGTAATTGCAAGCTGTCCGGTGGCTTGTAAACATTTTTTGGATCAACCGACAACGACATTGGTTGCGGTTGCGTGGCTTGAGGACAATTGTAACCTGGGATTGTGAAAATAATTCAAAAAAATTATCAAAAAGTGATCGACACATTCGACAATTGACGATTCAGAATAAACGAAAACGAGGCAAAGACAATTGATAAGAGTGTCCATTAGTGAGAGTAGCACCCGAGCAGAAATTTGATCCGGCTAGCCTAATGACGGATAAGGGCCGGATCAGGCATCAGTAAGGATAGCCTGATCAGGATAGCCTGATACGCACAGATCCCAACCGGATCATATTTTGGTATGCCATACATTGCCAGGTTAGCCTTAAATTATTCATGTTAGGGACAGATCAGGTGGTGGTAAGGACCGACAAAAAAACTTCGGTCCGAATAATGTGGCTAGCCTGATATTTCCCTGATCCGGGACGGATCAGGAGTCAGTAACATACACACGGTATAAAACTTGCCAGGCTAGCCTTAAATTATTCATGTCAGGGACAGATCAGGTGGTGGTAAGGACCGGCAAAAAACTTTGGTCCGAATAATGTGGCTAGCCTGATATTTCCCTGATCCGGGACGGAACAGGAGGAAATAATATATATGCGATATCAGATCAAAGAAAGGTTAGCCTGGCATTTACCGGATCGGGGCTGTTGATTTTTTATTTAATGGCAAACGAGCGCCAAAACCTCTTCATGCAAGGTATATAAGTCAGCTAGAAACAAACCCATAAAACAAATTGAAGGAAACGAAGAATTTGAAAATACTTTTTCAAATGTGTACATCACATTTATTTATTGCATTATTACATATTTATAATCGAATTTGTTCGTTTTATTATTAAAACAAAATTTTCTCATGTCTCATATCTTAAATTTCTTAAAACAGGACGTTGTTGAAATTTAATATAGAAGAATGGTATTAATGAATCAGAGATACGCAATATAGCTTTTGTCTAGGTGGGTGGCCGATATCGAAAAGTACCATTTTGTTATGAAATGATTTCAAGCTATATGTTTCAATATTTTGGGTAGCTTTTACCTGCCACATCCAAAATATTGACGAATCACAAGGGTACATAAAAATGGACCTCTTGACACTCAGGACTCTGCCTTGCAGTTTGATTTCATCATCTTGCTCTTTGTAGATGGTATAACCGTGCGCGATCAGGAACGGATAAGGCGCCTGATCAGGTTATAGGAACCGTGCGTGATCAGAACCGGATAAGGCGGGCCTGATCAGGCTAGGAACCGTGCGCGGTCAAAACCGGATAAGGAGCCTGATCCGAAAATGGCTAATGATAGCGTTACTTTCCTGATAGTAGCCTGATATATGTAGCCTGATGTGTACCTGATATGTGACCTGATCAGTGCCAGACGTTGTTGTAAGGCCAGCCTGATGTGGCCCTGATCCCAGCCGGAATTAAATTTCCGCTCGGGCAGAGCTTCTTTCCTCAGTCAACAGAGTCTCAACCAGAGATCGGCATTAATGATTAATTCATTAATATAGTTTAAAGGCTTTCGCGGCCAGAGTCATAACAAAATTTGTTGGCTTCCGGATGGATGCCGCCATCGGTTTCAGCAATGTGCCGACGTTTCGCAAACGATGCAGTCTGCATCATCAGGGCGAGGAGGCTCTGATACTGAGCTCCCATCAGTTCAGGAAGGGTTTATATACCTGATGCTCAGTCAGGTGGAACATCGGTCAGCCAATCAGAGCTCTTGATCGGGTCAGCCAATCAGAGCTCTTGATCGGGTCAGCCAATCAGAGCTCTTAATTGATCAGCTGGTCAATTAAAAAACCGGGAGGACGCTGTGCCAGATCGGGTTGACCTGATAACCTCTGTCTCTGTTGAGATTATCTGGGTGTTTCAGGATTTCGATTCCCTTGGGATGTTTCCGAGGAAAATAATAAGCAGAAGGGAACTCCCACCCACTTTGTCTCAGCGCTTGAAATTTTTCATATAAAAAACGGGATTTTTATTATTTTTTCCGATTTTTAAATTTGGGCTAAAAATTATTAGTTTATAAAATTATAGTTAAGTCAAATCACTCTAAAAAAATCTGAAAAAGTCCTAAATGCTTGTCAGAGGTACTACAAACCATTACAAATCGCGGACAAAATCGGAGAGGAGAGGGGTCCAGCCCAGGTCGAATCGGTGTGAAATGCCCCACATATAAATAAGCGATTAGTGAATTTGCCGCAAAAAAAAAAAAAAATTTCAAGCTCTCATTATCAATAGTCCTCATTTTTAACACTTCATTTTCTAAGACCCTGTAAAATTTCATGACATCCAAGAACATTCATCCCAGTGGAATGTTGCAGCAATGTAACCGCAATGTTACCGTTTTCAACATGTAATATTACATAGACGTTACATGTAAGTTACAATTTTCTACTTAGCAATATAACATTGTTATATAACAGTTATGTAACCACAATATTGGAATGTAATGTTACATTAATGTAACTGGATATATTACTGCAATAATATTATTTTGCAAATTTTGTTCACGTTACTGTAATGTAAAAACGATATATACCAGTTATGTAACCTGCATATAACAAATGGAACATAACATGTTACTTCCACGTTATATAACAGCTATGTTACATATGAATAACATTGTAATATTACATGTAACTTCCATGTTACATTGCTGCAACATAAAGTGTTCACTGGGATGACTCAAGTTCATATCCAAGATCTGGCTTAAGGTTGTTTAGAAGCAAATCACGTTTAATGAGAAAATTCTGAAATTTTGCTATGTTTTTCAATGAAGTATTTAAGAGGTCGTGTAAAAATTTCACGACGGTTTGGAAGCTCGTTATCGAATAATTAAGATCAACAAATCAAATTAAATTAAATGTAGTCTTATGGAAACTGATATAACTTTGCGATAAGTTTTTTTTTGACCTCTCAATTTTTTAATATCCACAATATACTGGAAGCAACGGAAAGAAAATGAAGTTTATTGATAAACATTCTTTTTATTTGTTTAAAAAATTAAGGAGGTTGAGGTATAATGATGATAGAGTTCTGAAAATTTGGTATGTTCTTACATGAAGTATTCAGGAGGTCGTGTGAAAATTTCACTACGATTGAGAGGCTATTTATTGAACAATTAACATTCAAAGGTTTCATAGCTTCTAAGCGACCTTAAACGAAAAAGGTATCAATTAACTTACTCGGTGAGAGATCGGAAGAAACCATTTCGGAAACAAAATCGCTGAGGGATGAGTAAGACGAGCTCGTGCTATCGGCACCTTCGGAATCCGAGCCACTCTCGTCGGTTGGTTGATTTTCCAGTTCAACCGCTGATTCGAGTGCTTTGGCCAACGAGCTATTCGGATCCCAAACTTCGAAGCTGTTGGTCTTGAGTCCAGCCTCGAACCATCGACCCTTGTCGCCGATCTGTGCCGGATCAAAGACGCCCGTTTGTACACGAAGAAAAGCCACGTTGTTGGGTGTAAGTGACCATTCAGCGAGAAACTCAACGGCTTGAGTCCTCGCGAATTCCTCGAGGAACGGATTGACCCTTCCTGGTCTCGAGTGAAGGAACGAGTTTATTTGAAAAGCGACCACGGGTCTGGGATACAATCGCAGTGTTCTCGTGTGTTCCGTGAAATTCGCCAAGAGATTTTGCGAATTGAAGAAACGAACCATCGCGACCCTCGTGGCAACGTCAACCGAATCCACGTCGTTGCCGTATATGAAAGGATTGAAGGGCAACATTCCCTGAACCAATGGTTTTGTCGGTGATTGCGATATGCTCATAGATTGACGACGAGGACTCGAAACCACCGATTGAACTGGCGAACTTATGGGACTGTATTGACCATGACTGCCCAGATCCATGCTCGGTCGACTGTGACGTGTTGTCGAGACGCTTGAAAATAAATTAAACGTCTGTTAAGTAAGATTCTTTAATGGTGCATCAATTTCATTGAATATCGTAGCCAGCATGGAAAAAAAAGGAACAGTTAATATTACAGGGGGGCCCAGTTCGCATTGGACTCGGGAGGTAAGAAACAGCGGAAATCACAGCATAAACTGCATATAAAATGGGGTGACATATTTAATTTTACAGTAGAACAGAGTAATGTAGATCCTCTCCCACCAAAATGATGACTTTGCCTGTGACACACTGAGATTTTGACAGTGTATACTGGCTTAATCACAATTTGGTATGTGAATAATTCAGTGTCACCAGTTAAAAAAATTTACTGTAGAATTTACATGAGATCACTGTATTCAACATAGAGTGATTCATTAAATTTTACAGTGTGACGCTGTAAATTCAGGCTGGAGTTGTGGATAAACCAGTGTGCCCAGTGAAGAAATTTGTCTGTAGAATTTACATGAAATCACTGAATTTGTTCCTGTATACAAACTGCAAGATACACAGTGTACACTGTATTGAATACAGAGTGAATCATTAAATTTTACAGTGTGGCGCAGTAATTTTTAGCGTGCACGTGCATTTTGTATGTTTATATATATCTTTTTATTTTCGCGCCACTGGATTCAGACAGTCGAAATGACAGTGTGACGCTGTGAATTTTATCAAGTGTTTGATCGTATTGGTAGTAACAAAGCGCTTGTCTCGCGCGTGCCACCGTGGCGTCAAGCGCTCTGGCAGTTAGTAGTGAGTGGTTCATCGGAGACGGAAAGAAAAAGGTTGTTCTTGTTCAATCTAATTTAACCTAATGTACTTAAATGTATTAATCTGTACAGTTTTTGCTTTTTATGTGTATGTGCGTATGATCAAACTTGTCATGTGTGTATTGGGCTTATCTTTTTTCATTTCTGCGTATTTTTGTGCATGTGTGATTCACGAATTATCAAAAATTATTTTTAAAAAATACCATCGTAGTTGTATTCAACAGCATCCTTGTCAAAATCGAACATGCAAATAACTTCTCGAGTTTTACTATCCTCACTTGATTTTTCATTTCAACTAGGCTTCATTTCACGCTTGACATTGTCAATCGGAGACTCAAGGTCTTTGAACGATCTTGAACATGGTAACTATCGACAATGTGCTCAGTTCGGCGGTGCCTCATTCGGTGGGTTCACTGGAGGGTTCACAAAACTCAAGGGTTCACTTGGTCCACACTGTAAAAAGCAACGGTTGAAAACTGAAACTATATCAGTTGCTGCCGATTTTCTTCAACAGAGGATTTCACCATTGAAACACTTACGTGGGCACTGTCCATACAATAAACGCATTCATAGTATATAATACACATTAACACTGTAAACTTACGGATTTCATCAAGTTTATATATCAGTGTTAAACTGTATAATTTACTTCGGACTACACTGTATTTTGGATTATGTTTTCCAGTAAAAAAAACTGTGGGGTAGCTCCGGTCCAAAGAGGACAGTGCAGAAACTGTAATAATTCATTTTGAGCTCACTGCATTTTGAGCAGTTTATTTCAGTAAATATCGCTTTGCAACTCCTCGAGTCCAATGCGAACTGGGTAACCCCTGTATTTTTAACTGTTCCTTTTTTTCCGTGAGGGTTCCAAATCACGTGCCTAATGCCAAAAGGGCCTATTACAGCAAGAAGATAGGGGTCCATGCCAAAAGGGCCTATAAAAATTTTTTTTTTGCCATTCTTCTTAAAATTGCTTGAAACGTGAAGATCTGTAAAAAAAAAATTTTTGATGTACTAAAACCAAAAGGGCCTATAAAAAAAATCAAAATTTTTCAAAGTTTTGAATAGAAATTGCATACCAGAGCATTTTTTTTTTGGAAAAAAAATTTGTTTTTTTGAAATTTTTTTTTTTTAATTTTTTTTTGAAAAAAAATTTTTTTTTTTGAAAAAAAAAAGTTTAAATAATTTGTTATTGTTTATTTGTTTCAACATTTTGTTATTTTTTATTTGTTTAAGCAATTTGTTTAAACGTTTGTTTAAATTATTTGACTTGTTTTCATTTTTTTTTTTTGCAAAAAAAAAAGTTGAAGTAATTTGTTATTGTTTATTTGTTCAAACAATTTGTTCTTTTTTTTAAACAATTTGTTATAGTTTATTTGTTTAAATAATTTGTTATTGTTTATTTGTTTGAACAATTTGTTATTGATTAAAACGAAAGTAATATGTTATTGATTAAAACGAAACTTAAAGTACTTCTACTTTAAGTACTTTAAATCTCAAGTACTTAAAGTAATAAGTACCTAGTACTTTAAGTACTGCTGGTACTTAATACTTTAAGTACTTAATGTATTTTGTACTTTATATTTGAAGTACTTAAAGTACTAGGTACTTATTACTTTAAGTACTTGAGATTTAAAGTATTTAAAGTACAAGTACTTAAAAAATCAAGTACCAATTTCAAGTACTTTTTGTATTAAAGCATATTTTTACCTTGCATGATACACTGAGAGTCGACAGATTGGAACAGAAATATTTAAACCAAGAATTATCAGAAGCACTGACGATAGAAATTTTTTTTTTTTTAAATCTATTTTGATACAGGTATTCATGATAATTCATGATAAATTCACGATATTATATCATGAATTGTTACAATCGTGGATCCGAATCAATAACAAATTGTTCAAAAATAAACAATAACAAATTATTTAAACAAATAAACTATAACAAATTGTTTAAAAAAATAAGAACAAATTGTTTGAACAAATAAACAATAACAAATTCTTTAAACAAATAAAAAATAACAAATTGTTGAAACAAATAAACAATAACAAATTGTTGAAACAAATAAATAATAACAAATGATTTAAACTTTTTTTCCAAATAGAAAAAAAAAAATTTCCAAATAAAAAATTAAAAAAAAAAAAAAAAAAATTAAAAAAAAAAAGAAAGATTTTTTTTCCAAAAAAAAAAATTTTTTCCAAAAAAAAAATATTCAATTTTCTTAGCGGAAAGTAAAAAAAAAAATTATAGGCCCTTTTGGCTTTAGATCACTAAATTTTCAATGTCCTAAAGCCAAAATTTGAGACATAGGCCCTTTTGGCTTTGGAACATTTTTTTTTGTCTTTAGGCTTAGAAAATGTTGGCAAAACGATTGGCGCAAAAAAAAAAATTATAGGCCCTTTTGGCATTAGGCACGCGAAATAATGCATTACTTTTTTAAATGCATTTACATTTTCAATAACCATTGACTTTTATTGATTCATTGAAATAATTTCCATTAACCATTGAATGTTAATGGTTAATACAAATAATTAATGTTTAATGAAAATTATTACAATTAACCATAATGCTAATGGTTATAACGGAAATTATTGCCATTAACCATTGAGATTGAATTTAATTGAAATGGGAGTAATCGATTGGTTTCATTCTGGGTCAAAATCACCCAAAGGTACTAACCAAAGTTTTCTCGGTTACTCTTAGCATGCGCGGTTTTAGTCTGGCTCAAAATGACCCCATGGTACTATCCCAGGTTTTCTTGGTTACTTGTAGCCACAGCGGTTTCGTTATGGGTCAAAATGACCCAATGCCACTAACTGTAACTAGCAGTTACATATTTACCAATAATATCAGTAGTTAAGTAAACGAAATATTAACGAGGAACTTTTAAGATTCGTAGGGCCGATCAGCAGCGGATTGGTTGACTGATTGATTTAGGATCAAATAACCCAGAGATAAAATTTAGAGACAGAGAGAGAACGATGTAGGAGCCGGAAAACGTTTCTTCTTTATCCTACTTCAAGCGCGATGGGACCAAAACCGCCAAGAATAGCTGAATAATCGATTACGACCATTTTAATTACATTAAATGACAACAGTCAATCGAAATAATTGCCATTGGCCACTAACATTAAATGATTAATGGAAATTATTTTAATTAACCATCAACACGTGATGGTTAATGGAGATAATTTTCATTAACCATTAAATCTTATTGATAATTGAAAATAACTTCCATTTACCATTAACATTTATTGATTAATGTAAATTATTTCCACTAATCATTTATTGTTATTGGTTAGTGGAAATTATTTTCATTAACCATTAACATTTAATGGTTAATGGAAGTAATTTTCTATTAGCCATTAAAAAATTAATGATTAATGCATTACTTTTTCATTGCAATTTTGGCAACCCTGATCGTAGCAGGCAATGGGTGACTCTTGTACCTTAACGTGGAATGATGAGAGGATGAACTTTCGCGTCTGGTTGGAGAATGAAGGGATGGTTGAGGTGAGGTACTGCTGTTCCTGATTGGAACTTGACGTTGTTGTGGTGTCGACATACTCGCCATTGCCTATATCGGAAAGTTGGATTAGAATACAATAAATATAATAAAATTTTGATTCTCGATCATTTTATAAGTCACAAGAATGAACCCCATCTTCGTGGTGCCATTCGCATTCCCCTATTATTTCAAGGGATGTGACTTATAAGGGGTTAAACATACACCCCCGCTCAAAAGATTGGATATAACAGTCGATATTCCTTGCCGCACTAGAAGTTGCATAACTCCGTCAAAAAAAGATAAAAAAAGCGTTTTGATGGGAAGGTATTCAGCTTTCTTTCGCTTTTGACAAATATTTTTTTATGATTTTTTTTCGACCCAGTATGTATTTTTGTACGTGACCATTTTTCAGCCTTTTTCGACCATCGCGAATTGGGCGCACAGCTTTTGAGGATGTTTTTTTTTTGTCTTTTGTATCAATGGTACATTTGAAAAAGTTAGCAGGTGCTCCATTTTTTTTTTTTTTTTTTAATTTTTCGTACGATTTTTTCTTGCAAAGTTATTTCACTTTTGGAAAAAAGACAAATTTTGAAAGACATTGTAACTCAAAAAGTATAGAGTTTAAAAGAAAATGACAAGTATGAAAAAAGTAGCGTACATATGTACGGAATCGCCTGGAATTATTTCAGAATTTTCCTGTGAATTTTTTTTTCAACTATTTTTGCTGATGACGTTCCAGTGAAAAATTGTGACTGATTGAAATTTCCGTACTTCGTGATACAATGAAAATCTGAAAAAATTCAGCACCATTTCGCATGCCATAAGCAACAATGATCAATAATAATTATTAATCATTGTTCATCAATAATAATATTGCCCAAAAGGAATTAAAAAATCGTTTAACCAGATATTTAAACATTTATTAATAACTCTTTGTAAATATTATCATTGATAATTGTTGTTTATAGCATGCCAATTGTTGTTGAATTTTTTTAGATTTTTATTGTATCACGAAGTACGGAAATTTGAATCAGATACAATTTTTCGCTGGCACACAGGTTTCGAGCGAAAATAGTAAGAAAAAAAATTTCATAGAAAAGTTCTGAAATAATTCCAGGCGATTTCGTGTATACGTATGCTACTTTTTTCATACGTGACATTTTCTCTTAAACTCTATAGTTTTTGAATGACTTTGCATTTTTCAAAATTTGTCTTTTTTAACCAAAAGTGAAATAACTTTGAGAGAAAAAATCGTACAAAATTTTAAAAACAAACAATAACTAAGCTTCTGCTAAACTTTTTAAATATACCGTAGGCAAAAAAAAAACAAAAAAAATGTCCTCAAGCTGTGCGCCTAATTTGCAATGGTCGAAAAAAGGCCAAAAAAATGGTCACATACAAAAGTGCATACCAAGGCGAAAAAAAAACATAAAAAATATTTTAAAAAAGCAAAACAAAGCTGAATACCTTCTCTTCAAAAAGCTTTTTTTAAAATTCGATTACCTTTTTTTTGACAGAGTTATGCAACTTCTAGTGCGGCAAGAGAGATCGACTGGTGTATCCAAACTTTTGAGCGGGGATGTACGTTCTCAAAACGGCTACTTAACGGTGTAATCTAATCTACTAGGGTTAGAAAAAAAAGATAATTACACCAGAGCCTGACTGATCCATCAGTTGCATTGCCTGAAGAATCGAAGTGAAAGCAGCGGAAAATAGAATTGTTTTTTTTTTTAAACAATCATTTATCATGTGGAGAAATATATGTAAAAAAAATATGTAGAATGTGAAAACATTTTAGTGAAAATAAAAAACGAACATGGCGCAATTTATGATTTTCATGGAATATCAGAGAATCGACGTCCAGGATGTCTAATTTCGATTGAAACTGATATTTCATGCTCGATTGTTCGTGAAATTTTTTTCGAATTTCTCTCAAGATGAAAAATAACAGCATTTTAATAAACATCCACGTCTAAAATGATATTTGGGGAACCTGTCTCAGGCAAACACAGAAAATGAAGCAAAGTGTTTCATGCAAATGAATGATCGACTTTTTTAAAAGTTGTTAATTTTTAGTCACGAAATAATGGAATTTTGTGGACAAAAAATAAATATATTTTAAAAATAAATGTGTCTTTGGATTAATGCTTCACATCTCGTCATCGTTTTATCAACGTTATATATTATCTGCAAACAAATAATTACCCTGAAAAACTCCTTGATGACAATTTGCTCGTCGATTTTTCTTGCCATTATTGCTACATTTATTTTTTTTACATTAAGGAGACGGTTTATTATTGTTATCTAACCAAAATCTATTCGTAAGAACGATTATGAAATTTCACTGAAGCTTAAAATGAAGATTTTACTGAACTACCTTGAAATACTCCTTGATGAGAATTTGCCCGTTGAATTTTCTTGCCACTATTGCTACTAATATTTTCTTTACATTAAGTAGACGGTTTATGATTGTTATCTAGGCAAAATCTGTTCGTAAAATCGATTAAGAAATTTTACTGAATATTTTACTAAACTACCCTGAAAAACTCCTTGATGTCAATTTGCCCGTTGAATTTTCTTGCCATTATTGCCACTAATATTTTCTTTACATTAAGTAGACGATTTATGATTGTTATCTAGCCAAAATCTGTTCGTAAAATCGATTAAGAAATTTTACTGAACTACCCTGAAAAACTCCTTGATGTCAATTTGCCCGTTGAATTTTCTTGACATTATTGCTACTAATATTTTCTTTACATTAAGTAGACGATTTATGATTGTTATCTAGCCAAAATCTGTTCGTAAAATCGATTAAGAAATTTTACTGAATATTTTACTGAACTACCCTGAAAAACTCCTTGATGTCAATTTGCCCGTTGAATTTTCTTGCCATTATTGCCACTAATATTTTCTTTACATTAAGTAGACGATTTATGATTGTTATCCAGCCAAAATCTGTTCGTAAAATCGATTGAGAAATTTTACTGAATATTTTACTGAACTACTCTGAAAAACTCCTTGATGTCAATTTGCCCGTTGAATTTTCTTGCCATTATTGCTACTAATATTTTCTTTACATTAAGTAGACGATTTATGATTGTTATCTAGCCAAAATCTGTTCGTAAAATCGATTAAGAAATTTGACTGAATATTTTACTGAACTACCCTGAAAAACTCCTTGATGTCAATTTGCCCGTTGAATTTTCTTACCATTATTGCCACTAATATTTTCTTTACATTAAGTAGACGATTTATGATTGTTATCTAGCCAAAATCTGTTCGTAAAATCGATTAAGAAATTTGACTGAATATTTTACTGAACTACCCTGAAAAACTCCTTGATGTCAATTTGCCCGTTGAATTTTCTTGCCATTATTGCCACTAATATTTTCTTTACATTAAGTAGACGATTTATGATTGTTATCCAGCCAAAATCTGTTCGTAAAATCGATTGAGAAATTTTACTGAATATTTTACTGAACTACTCTGAAAAACTCCTTGATGTCAATTTGCCCGTTGAATTTTCTTGCCATTATTGCTACTAATATTTTCTTTACATTAAGTAGACGATTTATGATTGTTATCTAGCCAAAATCTGTTCGTAAAATCGATTAAGAAATTTTACTGAATATTTTACTGAACTACCCTGAAAAACTCCTTGATGTCAATTTGCCCGTTGAATTTTCTTACCATTATTGCCACTAATATTTTCTTTACATTAAGTAGACGATTTATGATTGTTATCTAGCCAAAATCTGTTCGTAAAATCGATTAAGAAATTTGACTGAATATTTTACTGAACTACCCTGAAAAACTCCTTGATGTCAATTTGCCCGTTGAATTTTCTTACCATTATTGCCACTAATATTTTCTTTACATTAAGTAGACGATTTATGATTGTTATCTAGCCAAAATCTGTTCGTAAAATCGATTAAGAAATTTGACTGAATATTTTACTGAACTACCCTGAAAAACTCCTTGATGTCAATTTGCCCGTTGAATTTTCTTGCCATTATTGCCACTAATATTTTCTTTACATTAAGTAGACGATTTATGATTGTTATCCAGCCAAAATCTGTTCGTAAAATCGATTGAGAAATTTTACTGAATATTTTACTGAACTACTCTGAAAAACTCCTTGATGTCAATTTGCCCGTTGAATTTTCTTGCCATTATTGCTACTAATATTTTCTTTACATTAAGTAGACGATTTATGATTGTTATCTAGCCAAAATCTGTTCGTAAAATCGATTAAGAAATTTTACTGAATATTTTACTGAACTACCCTGAAAAACTCCTTGATGTCAATTTGCCCGTTGAATTTTCTTACCATTATTGCCACTAATATTTTCTTTACATTAAGTAGACGATTTATGATTGTTATCTAGCCAAAATCTGTTCGTAAAATCGATTAAGAAATTTTACTGAATATTTTACTGAACTACCCTGAAAAACTCCTTGATGTCAATTTGCCCGTTGAATTTTCTTGACATTATTGCTACTAATATTTTCTTTACTTTAAGTAGACGATTTATGATTGTTATCTAGCCAAAATCTGTTCGTAAAATCGATTAAGAAATTTTACTGAATATTTTACTGAACTACCCTGAAAAACTCCTTGATGTCAATTTGCCCGTTGAATTTTCTTGACATTATTGCTACTAATATTTTCTTTACATTAAGTAGACGATTTATGATTGTTATCTAGCCAAAATCTGTTCGTACAATCGATTAAGAAAGTTTACTGAATATTTTACTGAACTACCCTGAAAAACTCCTTGATGACAATTTGCCCGTTGATTTTTCTTGCCACTATTGCTACATATATTTTCTTTACATTAAGGAGACGGTTTATGATTGTTATCTACCCAAAATCTATTCGTAAAAACGATTAAGAAATTTTACTGAAACTTAAAATGAAAATGTTACTAAATATTTTTCTGAAATATCCTGAAAAACTCTTTGATGACAATTTGCCCGTCGATTTTTCTTGCCATTATTTCTACACATATTTTTTATCCGTTAAGGAGACGGTTCATAATTGTTATCTAGCCAAAATCTATTCGTAAAAATGATTAAGAGATTTTAGCAATGATTTTTCTAGAGTGAAACGATGCAGTTCTTTTAAGGTTGTTTACAATCTATGAAACCTTTGAATGTTAATTGTTCAATAAATAGCTTCTCAATCGTAGCGGTTTTTCACGACCTCCTGAATACTTCACGTAAGAACATACCAAATTTTCAGAATTCTATCATCATTACTTCAACCTCCTTAAGAGTTAAAATAAAAAATAATGAGAAAATTCTGAAAATTTGATATGTTTTTGTATGAGGTATTCAAGAGGTCGTGTACAAATTTCACGACGATTAGGAAGCTCGTTATTAAGAAATTAACGTTTTGTTAAAAAAAATTTGTTAAACAAATAAAAAAAAACTTTATCAATAAACTTCGTTTTCTTCCCGTTGCTTCCAGTATACTGTGGATATTAAAAAATTGAGAGGTCAAAAAAAAAAACTTATCGCAAAGTTATATCAGTTTCCATAATACCACATTTAATTTTGTTTAATTTGTTAATCTTAATTATTCGATAACGAGCTTCCAAATCGTCGTGAAATTTTTACACGACCTCTTAAATACTTTATTGAAAAACGTACCAAATTTTCAGAATTTTCTCATTAAACGTGATTTGCTTCTAAACAACCTTAATCACTGTCCAATTACTTCCAACCACAAAAAAATAAAGAAATATTTGAATAATATGAACCATAACATAACCAATTCAAGATTTTGAAAAATCCTGCAAAATTCTTAATTACTAAAATATGGACAAAGACAAGAAATTAAATAGTGGACTTGGCTTCGAAATAATAGAATTTCAAGCCTTAGGCTACATTTTCATGACATTTTGGAGGTGGCTTAACACTTCATGACATTTAAGAATTTCCATGACTTTTCAGACCGTTAGACACACCGTTATCGTATACTCAAGTTAAAATACATACTGCATGCGGATACGAAAGTGTGTCACTATGCTCAATATTACAGACCGGAGAAATATAAGTTATCCGAGAACACCTGGTCTCAAATGGGTATAAATTATCGAACGTCCGGCTTTAACGTGGGTATATTTCGAGCTGTGCTGACACATGAGGATTGACAAAATGTATAAATAAAATGAACGTCTCAGAAATAAAATATCGTCACTTTTATGCATGTATAAAAATATAGTTTTTCTGGCAGGACTCTAAACATTTTTTAACGAAAACTCACTTAGTTAAAAAAAAAAAATCCCAGCCATTAATGATCTTTGCAGTTTTTAAGATTAATCGAAGATTATACTGATGCCGGAGTGATAATTTTTTTTCAATTCTAGTCGCAAATTGATTTCTTTTAAATAGCAAAAAAAATCATTACCAACAACGGTCAATTATAATTTAGATAAATTACAAAATTTTTCAGCTGAAGAAACATCAGAATATTAAAAAAATATGAAATCGTGATTCTTTGATATATGGTAAATCACCAAATGATTTTGTTACCTGTCTCAAATGATTTTTCAATATCGATCCTTCCGGTTCGGGCAACGGTGGCAAATTGTTGGCCAATCCGGTGGGAGGACTCAATTTATTGCTATCGAGGTCAACGAGCCAGATGTCATCGGGCATGCGAAATTTCTTCTTGTACAGCAAAAAGGATGCGGGAATGCCAATGACGAATGGAGTTGGGGCGAGCAGTAATTGCTCGGCGCAACTCATGCAAGTTGGGAGCAAGGGAATGGCAGGAAACATGTATTCCAGAGGATAAATCATTGTGACGAAGGCCATTACCGACATCGACAATGCGTTGTAATCGCGGGACTGAAGAACGATCTAGAGAGACATTGAAATTCGTTGGTTGATGAAGAAGAATTGATGTGATCCAAAAAATAGTACATTACATCACTAGGACATAAAAACATTTTCTGACGAGTGTGAGTTTGCAGGACGAGCCGCAGGCGACTCGTCCTGCAAACTCACACTCGTCCTGCAAACTCACACTCGTCAGAAAATGTTTTTACGCCGAGTGATGTACGATATTTTATATCACGAGGTGCAATATGGACATTTTCACGTCCGCTTGCGGACGTAAAAGCGTCCATTATTGTACTGAGTGATATAAAAAAATGATTAGGAGAAATTGAGTTAAAAAATAGGTACCTTGTGCTCCAAGAGTATGAGGGTCAGTACTTTGAGGCACATGTCGACACCCAAAAGCTCAAGGGGAAGATGAAGTGGAAAGTCGACCAGGGAAAATCGCGTATGATCGGGCAGAGCGAAAGTCAACGGTGATTGGAGATGATGGGACAATATGTCAACTTGAACCCTCGTTTTGTCAGGAACTGGAACAGGCGCGCTCAACAAACGTAAAATCCATGTTTCGATTTCCCTGACTTCGTGAAGTATCACAGATGGGGCAGAATCGAAAGCTTGACCAGTCAAAACGCTCCACACAGTATCCCTGAAATTTTTCGATCAATTCTGATGAATCAATGACAGATCACAAACATAATTTACCAGCAATCATTGGAAATCATTTGTGGCATCGCTGTTACAATTTAGCCGAAGTAAATGTATCTCAAATTATCGTAATCCATATTTGAAAATTTATTTCTCTTTGCAAATTTTCGTGAAAATGTACACTCCCGCTCAAAAGTTTGGATACACCAGTCGACATTTCTTGCCGCACTAGAAGTTGCATAACTCCGTCAAAAAAAAATAAAATCGAATTTTAAAAAAGCGTTTTAGAGGGAAGGGCTTTGTTTCGCTATTTTTGAATATTTTATATGATTTTTTTTCGACCCGGTATGCACTTTTGTACGTAACCGTTTTTTGGCCTTTTTTCCACCATCGCAAATTGAGCGCACAGCTTCAGGATTTTTTAAAAGTTAAAAGTTAAAAGGGTTAGCTCCGTTTTTTTTTAAATTTTTGTATGATTTTTTCTCGCAAAGTTATTTCACTTTTGGTCAAAAAATACAAATTTTGAAAGATACAACGTAACTCAAGAATTCAATGTAACTCAAAAACAATTATCAATAATAATATTGCCCAAAAATTATTAACAAATTGCTTAAACAATTGTTTAAATTGTTAGTTAATGACTTCTGGGCAATATTATAATTGATGAACCATGATCAATCATTATTATTGATCATTGTTGTTTATAGCATGCCAAATGTTGCTGAATTTTTTCAGATTTTTATTGTATCAGGAAGTACGGAAATTTCAATCAGATACAATTTTTTGCTGGGACGTCATTGTCAAAGTTTCGAGCGAAAATAGTTTTAAAAAAATGCATAGAAATCTGAAATGATTCCAGGTGATTCCGTGTATACGTACGCTACTTTTTTCATACTGGACATTTTCTCTTAAATTGTATAGTTTTTCAGTTACGTTGCGTCTTTCAAAATCGGTCTTTTTTAGCCAAAAGTAGAATAAATTTGCGAGAAAAAATCGTACGAAAATTTTTTCAAAACGAAAACGGAGCGACTGCAAATCCTTTCAAATGCACCGTAGATAAAAAAATAGACAAAAAAAGACAAATAAAAAATATTTTCAAAAAGGGAAACAAAGCTGAATTCCTTCCCGTCAAAAGGCTTCTTTTAAAATTTGATTATCTTTTTTTTGACGCAGTTATGCAACTTCTAGCGTGGCAAGAAATGTCGACTGGTGTATCCAAACTTTTGAGCGGGGGTGAGATGGGCCGAAAATCCGCTTTTTTGAAATTCTTTTAGCAATGCCAAAAATATTGTCCACTATGCGACAAAAAAACGCTCGCCAGAGTTCGTCAAAGTTCGAAGTGTTAAATATACTATTATTTCTGAGTGGATTTTTATTGGAAATTCAATTCTCTACAAAAAAGGTCCTTATTATATCAAATCATGTAGGATTGATAGTTTCTAAGATAATTGCTGTTGTAATAAAAACAATATCATTTTCTTCCATATTTATACTTTTTATGGGTAAAAAATAATTGATAAATTTCTCTTTTTTTAGGAAATTTCATCCTCTACATAAAAGATTGTTATGTGAAATTATATAGGATCGATAGTTTCTAAGATAATTGACATTTTGGGGGAAAAAATCGTCATTTTCTTGTATCTCAAAAATTGTTATTTTTTAAAAACCAAAATTCCGAAATAAAATTTTAAGTTACAAAAATATGTATATAAATTTGTACGTTAATGAATCAAGATGTCTTTCCAGAAAAAAAAATCTTGAAAAAACGCCTGTTTTCGGTCTCCTGACAGCGTATAACCTTCTTCTTCTTCTTCTTACTTTTTATGTATTGAAGAATATATGCTTACATATACTTTATTTCCAAATACTTTATTTCCCCATAAAAAGTATAAATATAGAGGAAAATGACCATTTTTTCCACTAAAACAGGAATCGTCTTAGAAACTATCAATCCTACATAATATAAGCACCTTTTTTGTAAAGAATTCAATTTCCAATAAAAACAAGCCGAGACATTTTTGTTTCAAGACTTTGAACTTCGACGAACTTTGACGAGCCTAAGATATTGACTCAAAATTTCGTCCCTTCGCGCAGATTTTTTTGTAGCCTAATGAACAATATTTTCGGTTTGATACAAGAATTTCGAAAAAAAGCGGATTTTCGACCCACCCTAGTGTATATGAAGACACTACGAGGATTTCCATAGAGATTGAATTTACATTGGATGCCGAAATCATCATTAATTAATATAAAATTAATTACCTGCTGCTTTGCTTCGAAGCGCCCACTTTTTCAGGTGACGAATGTTCATTGCACGCGTCGATGATGCGTTTCAGAGCGAAGAGACACTCGCGTAATCTCGTGAAAAATGGATGATGCGAAATGATGCATAGTGATGTCAACGAGTGGTTTCGTATCCTCTGATAAAAAATAAATGATCGAAAGTATCATTAGACGAACATAGAGAGAACAAGCAAAACAGAGCAAAATATTTTTGTACAAAACATCAAATTGTAACTTAAACTTTGAACCTCGCATTTGCAGTAGGAAATCAGTTGTGTGGAGAAATAATGGAGGAAGCAGAAATAAAAAACGACCGGGCTAAAAATAGAGAAAAGGAAAAATACACTGTAAAGGACAGGACAGATACGCAGTTTTTCGTAAAATTTCCAAACGACTTAAAACAGGAACATTATAAACAGGACTTTCAATAGGAAATCAACTGAGCAAGAATGTGCAACCCAAATAATTAAAGAAGTAGCCGCTGAAAAAAGCAAAGCTGAAAATAGAGCGAAAATACAAACAGGATGAAAAACAGGAATCTTCGATAAAATATCTAAACAACTTAAATCTTTTTCTCGGATCTGCAGTAAGAAATCGGATGTGCCAAAAAATAACAAAGGAAGTAGAATTTCAAAACGATGAAGCTTCAAATAGAGAAGAAGACAAAAAGAATGATGAACCAGAATTTTAGATAAAATATCCAAAGGACTCGAACCTTTTCCTCGGATTTTCAGTAGGAAATCAGCTGTGCAAGAAAATAATCAACGAAGTAAAAGTTTAAAAAGTCGAAACTGCGAATAGGAAAGAAAAGAAGAAGAATGAAGAAGAGGAATTTTGGATAAAAACATCCAAATTACGTGAGCCCTTTTCTTGGATTGGCAGTAGAAAATCAGTAAAAACAAGGTGGCTGCAAATAGCTAAAAATAGAAACAGGATGAAAAAGAGAAAGAAATGGAAGACCATTGCAGTATTTGCAGGCTCACCTGTCTTCTTCGAGATGCTCGAGGGGAGGGTGAATGGCTTCCGCCGCTTTCGCTGTCTCCACTTGGGGCAGTGATGCCCAATCTTGGGGCCCTAGATGCTACAGGAGTATCCGAGTCTCTTCTACTCGGGCAATCTCTTTCAGAGTCGCTGGGCCCTATAACGCTGCTCCTATAATCGCTATAAAAAATGGCTCGAGATAAAGTTGGATCATTCCATGTCAAATCAACCAAGAGTTGGAATCGACCCCTTTCAATTTCGATGAAATTTGATCAGAAGTTTTCGTTTTTAATAAAACGAAGTTCTACCAAAGGAAACAAATTAAAATTTTTTTTTTCGAAAGTTATGCAAGATTTAAAATATTACAATTTTTTAAATCTTTCAAGTTTATTTTTTAAATATCTCAAAATCTATTATAGTTATAATAGATTTTGTATGTATATAGATTTTGTTTGTATAGTTATAATAGATCGCTGTTACAATTTAGCCGAAGTAAATGTATCTCAAATTATCGTAATCCATATTTGAAAATTTATTTCTCTTTGCAAATTTTCGTGAAAATGTACACTCCCGCTCAAAAGTTTGGATACACCAGTCGACATTTCTTGCCGCACTAGAAGTTGCATAACTCCGTCAAAAAAAAATAAAATCGAATTTTAAAAAAGCGTTTTAGAGGGAAGGGCTTTGTTTCGCTGTTTTGAATATTTTATATGATTTTTTTTCGACCCGGTATGCACTTTTGTACGTAACCGTTTTTTGGCCTTTTTTCCACCATCGCAAATTGAGCGAAGTTCTACCAAAGGAAACAAATGAAAAATTTTTTTTTCGAAAGTTATGCAAGATTTAAAATATTACAATTTTTTAAATCTTTCAAGTTTATTTTTTAAATATCTCAAAATCTATTATAGTTACGAAAAAAATCGTTCTGGGTTGTCGTTTTGAAGAGTATACTTATGGCTACGAAAAAAAAAATTTACCGAATTTTTTTTTTAAATGATGAATTTGGAGAATTTCGAATTTTTAGAAATCGTGCAAATCCACTTTCCACATTAAATTTTTGGTTCAATTTTGTTTATATAACACCTTGTACTGATCTTAAAAGACCCTGAAATTTTCAAAAAGGTGTTTTTTATTTTTTCACAAATATGAATTTTTGAAAATCGTGTAAAACCACGATCAACATTATATTTAACAAAAAAATTAAATGATGATCGTGGACTTACACGATTTTTAGAAATTCAAACATTCATATTTTTGAAAAAACAAAAAATACCAAAAATTCAAAATCCAAAACATTAAAAATTCATATTTTTCAAAAAACAAAAAACACCTTTCTGAAAATTTCAGGATCTTTAAGATCAGTACAAGGTATTATTATTATTATTATTATTATTATTATTATTATTATTATTATTATTATTATTATTATTATTATTATTATTATTATTATTATTATTATTATTATTATTATTATTATTATTATTATTATTATTATTATTATTATTATTATTATTATTATTATTATTATTATTATTATTATTATTATTATTATTATTATTATTATTATTATTATTATTATTATTATTATTATTATTATTATTATTATTATTATTATTATTATTATTATTATTATTTCAAAAAATTGAACCAAAAATTCAATGTGGAAAGTGGATTTGTACGATTTTCAAAAATTGTGAAATTTTGCATCTTGATTAACTTTCGAAAAAAATTTTTTTTATTTTTTTTCTTCGGTAGAACTTCGTTTTATTAAAAACGAAAGCTTCTGACCAAATTTCATCGAAATTAAAGGGGATCGATTCCAACTCTTGGTCCATTTGACATGGAATGACCCAGCTACATCGCATTTTGTGACAGATCCAATTTGAATCTTTGAAGGGCTTGTCATCAAATCAGGACTTACTGAGCAACTTCTTTCAATTCGACATAAGGGGACAAAACTCAATATCAAATAGTTCATAGAGCTAAGAAGAAAATTGTTGCTATATTTTACCTGGAGAATGCTGAGTCCGAGCTCTTTTCCATACTCTTCCGCCAACTTTCCTTTCTGAGCTTGGGATCGTTCTTCTCTCTTCTGACCCAAACGCCTCCACTTCCAGAATTGCATGCTCGTTCGATCGGTCGATAGAAGTTGACGCATATTCCATATCGCGTCTTTCCTACAATCGAATCAATCATCATGATCAGCATAAACTTTCGATTCAGACAATTCCATAAAATTATATTGAACATTGAATTTACAACGAAAAATAATTATTTCAACGAAGCAATCTAAAGTCGATTCCTCTTTTTTTCACTCGTTTTATTTTCTGCTACAACAATGTTTGATCTTTGTTTCTGAGCTTTTTCTTACACGATTGTAAATCTAAGAAGTCCACGTTTCAGTCTTACCATAAAATATTAAATTTCGACAATTTTTGTCATAATTTTTAATATACACTGCCGTTAATAAGTTTAAAAACACGGGCTCCGATTCCGCGCCGCACAAAACGTTTCACTGCTCTTTGAAAAATGAAAATATTTCAACTAAACAAGCGGCGTTTCAAAAGGAACACCTTCAGCTACATTTCGCTTTTTCCAAAAAAAAAATCGATTTTTTTTGAACCCGGTACGCCCTTTGAAACATGGTCATTTTTCGGCTTTTTTTTTTGGCGTTGAAATTTTGGCGCACGACCCATGACATTTTTTAAAAACTATTTTTCTCATGAAAAACTTGTAGAGGGGAGTATAAGCTTCAATTTCGTTTTTTAAAATGTTTTGTACAATTTTACTTTGCAACGATATTTAATTTGCCGCAAAAAACGACCATATTTATAAAATGTAGGGTAACTCTAAAACTACTGAGTTTTTGTGAAATCACTAAGAGGGTAAAAAGTTGCATACAATTATTCTGGATTCGATTGAATTTTTTCCGAATTTTTTTTCTGAATTTGTTTTTTTATTTTATTTTTTTCTGTCAACAAGATATTTTTTTATCTTCAACAATCGAGTCATCCATACGACTTTTTCATCGAAAAACCTCATTTACATGGCTTTTTCATCGGAAAAATCGTATAGATGAGGTAAGAGATCCGATTGTTTAAGATAAAAAAATATCGTTAACGGGAAAAATTTGTGAAACAAAAAGTTTTGATAAAAAATTTAAAAAAAAAATTCATTAAATCCAGAATAATTGTATGCAACCTTTTACTCTCTTAGTGATTTCACGAAAACCCAGTAGTTTTAGAATTACGCTTCATTTTATAAATACGGTGGTTTTTTGAAAAAATCGCAATATTTTTGCAATAAAAATCGTACAAAACTTTTTGAAAAACGAAATTGAAGCTTATACTCCCCCCCCCCCTCCAACAAGTTTTTCATACAAAAAAAAAGTTTTAAAAATTTTCATGCGTCGTGCACCAAACATGTTTTCTGAAAGGACGTACCGGGTTCCAACAGGAAAGAATTTTTTTTTTGGTATAAGCGAAAAGAAGCTGAATATGGCCCCTTTGAAACGCCGATTGTTAAATTGAAATATTTTCATTTTTAAAAGAGCAGTGAAACTTTCTGTGCGGTGCGGAATCTGGACGAGTGTTTCCAAACTTTTGGACGGCAGTGTATTTTAATTTAATATATATTCATTTTTTACCAATGCTCAATGTATAACTCTCTATCGCCCCTATCACTTTTGTATGAAATTTTTATTTTTACTATTGTAAAAAAATTAAAAACTATGAAAAAAAGAGTCGAAAAACGCTTTTTTTGTTCAGACCGTCATTTCGCGATTTTTTTTCCGTTTTCTCTGAGGTAAAGGCTATAACGATATTCTTACTAATTAAGAATCTTTTTCAAAATGTTGTATCGGATGACTAGAAAGGTTGCAATCGTGTCAGCCAGCACACCCCTTTTTTAGCTCCAACTTTACCAGCTCATAACTTATTTGATTTTTATTTTTTTTTCTCGATTTTTTTTTGTTCATTTTCAAAATATTAATAAACATGTTGTAAAAAAAAGAATGGTAAAAAAATAATTTTTTTTAGTATTGCGCTGAACAAAACGCTCAAAATGTACGTCTCTAGACCAGAATACCGCCTTAATAAATAGTATTTTCCGCCTCTCACCCGAATCCTTGTCGGTCAAGGTGAACGTGAAAGACGTGGCTTCCCGCAAGGCCGTACGTTTTGGTCCCACGCTATTGCAACCCTCTGGCTGGCAAAAGTAGACCATGTCCAGAGGCATGGGAAAATCTTTGTGGTCCTCCACCGGGTATCTGCGCAGAAGCTCTGGAACCTAAAGAACGTAAAGTAGGTTCTGAGTTTCAGTTATGAAAATATCACATTTTCCTGCTTAGGGGGCTATACCAGTGTGACAAGGATTAGACTCTCAACAAGCATTTTTCGAGGAAGAAGAAGGTGTATTGTATGGGCCAGGCATAGCAGATTCGCAATTTTTATGGTAAATACACTTTTACCTAGCAAAAATCGATAGTTGAAACTTTAAACGCGTTTTTCTCGAAACGATATTTTTCAAAATTGCTGACATCATCACTCAACGAGAAATTGACCGATCGACTTCAAATTGAAACTGAGTGTTCTTGAATATATTTACTATACAATGACCTACGATCTTTTTGATTGGTTGAAAATTGTCAATTTGGCATTAAAAAAACGACCATTTTTTTACCCCAAAAAATGACACTTTTTTCAGAACTACGCCATTTTGTTAATTTTTGACATTTTTCAAAAATCGTAGGTCATTGTATAGGAAATACCTTCAACTTTAATAACCTTTTTGAATTTTTTTGTTTAAGCTACTCATTTGGCCGGAATCATGTCAACAGTTGGGGAACTTTTTTTTTTGCACCACCGAAGACAGCACACAACTCCGTTATTTTTCAATATTTTTGTAAAAAAAAATCTTAAAATATAGCTGAAAATATACCTTATTATGTCCAAAAAACCTCAAAAAATTCTATCGAGTACTTTTAAAAAAAAAATCCCGAAAATCGCCTAATTTTTCATGGGTTACACTGGTATAGCCCGTTAAATAATCGTGAGGGAAGTGAGAAAGTAGTCTTTTAATTTCGGCCGAATTATAACCCTTAAATTGCAATAGTGACGAAAAGGAGCTAAAAGTGCCTTTGACACATTTGCAGCTTCAAATGTTCAAAGAACAAAATGGTACTTCTTACGATACCTGATTGTTCAAGTATCAAGATTAAGGGGGTCGAGTCAGCGCCAATTGATTTTTGAACATGAATATAATCTTCGTTGAAAACGTATAAACTTGACCAATGGTCCATCATTTGACGTACCCAATGAAAATTTCTTTGACGCTAGTTAGAACCCTTAAGGTGCAGCCGTTCTCTCATAAATCAATTTTTGAGGTTCACTACGCTGTGTACGATCCTGACCAAACCGCTTGACAGATCTTATCCTACGATGTCTCATTTTCTTCGTAACACTTTTCCGGACTGCTTAAGTGTGGCACATTTTTTGTTAAGGTCCTTATTATGGAGTTACAGGTCACTTTGTGAATTCTTCCCGTAGTAAAAAACTCCATTCGTCGCCATTGAAAAATCCCCATTCATTCCCCATTGCCAAAATAACCAACGAAGATGAATGCCGAATTGCCTAAGGGGATTGTCGCCATTGAATTCCCCATTTGAAATCGAATGAGGATTTTCCAATGAGGATTGACTTCCCCATTTGAAACGGAATGGGGATTATCCTATGGGGATTCAATGAAGAAAATCCCCATAGGCAATTCGGCATTCATCTCCATTGGTTTTTGTAGGCAATGGGGAATGAATGGCGATAATCAATGGAGATTCTTTCATACAGTAAAAAACTCCATTCGTCACCATTGAAAAATCGCCATTCATTCCCAATTGCCAAAATAACCAATGGAGATGAATGCCGAATTGCCCAAGGACATTTTCGCCATTGAATTCCCCATTTGAAATCGAATAGGGATTTTCCAATGAGGATTGACTTCCCCATTTCAAACGGAATAGAAATTATCCCATGGGCATCAGTCGGCAAGAACTCCTTGCATGGATTTTTTCGACACCGACTCCTGCTAATTTTCCGTGCTCACACTCGTCTAGATAAGCATAATCTTCGCATAATCCGCATGGGAGTTCAGCGGGTTGCCGTCCTGCGACATCTCGCGCCAAGTCTCGGAACTAACGCGACGCGGTTTCCAATGGACATCTTTGGGTAATGCTGATCATTCAGTTCATCCGCATTTACTTCCCAATGGACATCATTGGGTAAAGCTGATCATTTCGTTCATCAGCATTTGCCTTCCAATGGACACCATTGGGCAATGCTGATGGCTCGGTCCATCAGCATTTACTTTCCAATGGGCATCATTGAGTAATGGTGATCATTCGGTTCATCCGCATTTGATGTTCAATGGACGTCATTGGGCAATAGTGACTTTTCAATGGATATCCATTCACTGATCAATGGTCGTTCCTATACGCCATTGAAAAATGCAGAAATCTCAATGGGTCCCCATTCATTGTCCAATGGAGTCGTATGATGACCATTGGTTGCCATTGGCGATTCAATGGAGTTTTTTACTACGGGTTGAAACAAAAAATGGGTCAAAAATTCAGAAAGTGGCCTGTAACTCTATAATAAGGACCAGAAAAAATGTGCCGCACTCAAGAAGTCCGGAAAAGTGTTACGAAGAAAATGAGACGTTGTAGGATAAGATCCGTCAAGCGGTTTGGTCAGGATCGTGCACAGCGCAGTGAAACTCAAAAATTTATTTATGAGAGAACCGCTGCACCTTAAGGATTGCAACTAGCGTCAAAAATTTCTTCATTTGATGGGTCAAATGATGGACCATTGGTCAGGTTTACACGTATTCAATGAACATTTGTATTTATGTTCAAAAATCCGCGTTTTGACGCTGACTCGGTTACCTTAAGGGGTTAGGCCACCAGCCTTTTTCAGCATTTTTCAAGTTGTCCGCACTCATAACTCAAACAAAATTCAACCGATTCATTTGAAATTTCAACTGTACCGTTATCATTACATTTTCTAAAGCAATACGTAGGATTTTTTCGATATATTGCATAGTTCCTTTTTTATAAACAATTTACTGACGATTTTCTCATATAGAATTGTATACTTTTTGATTTAGAAATGCGCCATCTTTACAAAAAACAACATATCAAAAAAGTCCTTTGTACTTCTATAGCTATTCGTGTATATAATCGAAAAAACTTTGGTGCCTCATCGTAACTCAAAAATTATAGGAGTTGTTGGTGCGGCCATCGACCTTCCAGAATTGAAGGCATCATCGGAAAAATGCTGCACAGTCACCATTTTGACATAACTCGCCGTGAAAATAATTTGTATTGTCAGATAGATGCAAAATAAAACACCTTTTTGTAAATCCGATTTATTTTATGGTTTCGCTGAAAAAAATTACGAAATATGCCCTTTCTTGGTCGGCAGAGTGGCCTAACCCTTTAAGGCGAGGCTAAATACCGACATTATTACTGAAGCTCTACATTATCGACTTAAAATCGCTGTCCAAACTTTTTCCAATTCCGTTGGATGAAAATCAATTAAATTTATGATTAATGATGAATTAATTGCAAAATGCAAATGAGAGACATGAATCAACGTTTTCGTTAATTGTCACTGACTTGTCAGACATGTTTGGATAGATATCTGACGAAAGTAATGTTTATTTCATAGGAATTCCACATGGGGCTGCCCTCTTTCGAATTTCTGTGAACTTAATTTCACCATTTTTTTTCGATGAAACACGAAATTTCTCAACATTTATCTCGTGATTTGGATTCCAAACTTACGTCGTGGTTTTTTCATAAAATAATGTCGAAGACGTATCGATATTCGTACTTTGGTGTTGGTCATGGAGCCCCACTCTTGGTTATAGCCGAAATGCCGTAAAAACATTATAATTTAATATTTTCAATTACAGATTTTTTATGATAATCGGATCTGTAATTTTTTCTTTCGTTTTCCGAAAAAATTATAGTGGGGCTCCATTTGTGCCATAATTCTGATGATACTGTCAAAATTTTATTGATTTTCATCCATTCGTGCCAGAGCAAGTTTGGAATCCATTTTCGAAGTGCTAATGTCCTCCCCTGAAGAGGAGGCTAAAGGCGACATTCGGACCTCTCTCTCGCTCTCACACGACCCCTATCATCCTTTCTCTCTCGCACTCGCACGAAAAATGTTGGTATTTAGCCTCCTCTTAAGGGAATGTGAAAATTTGGACTAAATACCTGGACATGTTGACGGGCGCCCGGTGAAGGCCTTGCCCCCACGATAGCCAAATAGTCTATCAAGCGGGGGCATAAAAACTTCTTTTGTATATCCATACTCCTCGTCGATGCTTTGTCACCGGTGCTTTACGTCCGCTGGCGACATCTGATCCTTCGGCACTATGTCTGGATTATTCTCAAATTCGGACATCCTTTCATCACAATCGTCATACCTATTCGTTTTGTGAAGCTGCAACAATTCAAAAAGCAACATACCTCAGTACCATTTTTTCAAACTATCACAAATTCCCTTTCCAGGACTTTATGGGGATGACATCCCCATTTTTTACGTCCTAATGGGGAAAGTTTTATTTTTATTTTTAAAAATTGCGAATTTTATGCCAGTGTGCTCAAAATGTCCCCAATCGTCGTGACATGACATTCAGAAAAAAAATGTCACCATCCGGAAAAATTCAAATAAACATTTATGGAGAACTGCTTGAACTCTATTGAAATCTTTTGAAAAACGAATGAAGATTTTTTTTTCGACAAAGTCTCTTTCAAATTTCAGGACTCGATGTGAACCGATGAGAGTTCAGAATTATTTTGTAAACGAGAGAATAACCAAGACGAAGTCCGGACGTCTGGATAGTTATTATCAATTAAGGCTCAGCTTATTAGTAATGATCATTATTTCGATAACGCCAGAACGACTTAATTAAATACACGGCCAATTGATCGATGTAATAAATTGTTCGGGGTAAATTCTTCAGAAGATTGAACGAACAAAGGGTTTCTTTCGTCCTCGGCTCTAAGGAGTGGGATGAAGGGAGGACGAAATAGCCCAGAGCGCCGTGACCCCATTCAATGTGATCTAATTATGAGCTAGAAAATCGAAACCATCACATATAGTGCGCCGGCAAATGGAGTATGCCATGACAATTGGAGCAATTTTTTACTTTTACGTACCTCCCCAACTAATTGCTGATTCCTAATTCCACCAATTTAGCATAAAATGAGTGTCCAGTATTTTTTCCACACCCAGAAAAAAGATCTAGTACATTTAAATAAATCCTAGTCAAGCGAAATAAATTTTTTTAGTTGTAGGCCGGCCTAATACAACTCTATTCATGCCAACGAATTTTTTTTTTTTTTTGAATGACCTACTAGGAAAATATTTTGCGATCTAATAAATTTTTATTTAATATTAATAAATATTATTTCAAACTGAACAAATATGTATTTAAATTAAATAGTTTTTTTTTAATATTACACAATATATATTTTTAAACATTTCAATCTTTGAATGTATAGCTACACATATGAAGTCTACAATTTCGTAAAGCTTCGTCTTTTCTTTGACAGAAGGGAAAAGAAAAAGACCCTTTTTTATGGGAATCCTTTTAAGGGATTCGAACATCTTGCGTTTTGCCGCAATATTCAATGTATTAAATATCCATACTGAAAAATAAGGATATCAAACATAGACGAGCTTGGACATGATATAGGCGTCGAGAGGCAGGTTCGCTTGTGCGAGAGGTAGCCACCTGGCGGATTTTTGGGGTACTGACAAATCTGCAGATATGATCGGATGAGATTACGGGTGAATAGGTATTTAGTAACAACGAATAGAATTAGTCTTCAACGCCTGTTTTTCGATGACAAGGAATTCAAATAAATAAATATAGTGGAAGTAAATATCACCCAAAATTGGATGGGAAGAAAATTTTCTTTAAAGTAACTAAAAAATAATCAAGTAAACGATTATAGTACCTACGACTAGATATTTTTTTTGGTGCAAGGTCTTTTGTCCCATTTCAAAGGGGAAAATGGGTTTTCCAGCTCGATGCTCATTAAAAATATCTTTATGGAATATAGAAAATCATGTATCAAAAGGGACAAGCTGTGTAAAATACTAAACGACCTTGACCCCAATTTTAGACGTATAGAAATGACAATTGGAGGAATTTTTTACTTTTACGAATCTCCGTAACTAATTGCTGATTGCTAATTCCACCAATTTAGCATAAAATGAGTGTCTAGTATTTTTTTCAAGGTCTTTCATCCCGTTTCAAAGGGGAAAATGTGTTTTGAGCTGAATGCTCATTCAAAATCTTTATGGAATATATAGAATCATGTATAAAAAGGGACGAGCTGTGTAAAATATCAAACGACCTTGACCTCAACTTTATACGTATAGAAATTTCACCTCCACACAAGATCGATACAAGTTACAGCGTTCACGCCCTTTCAAGCTTCCTCATGAAGGTTTTTTCTCCCTTTATATTTCGAGTCAGCACAAAATATCATGAAAAACTGCATAAATGGGTTACGCATGTCATAATTACCGCGGCACAAAGTCTCAAGTGGAAAATCTCGAGCGCAAGGTAAACTTTTTGAAAAAATTCAACTCATTAAGGATGTATAATACAGTCCTAGCCAAAAATTGGATTTGATTGAAATTTCCGTACTTCGTGATACAATAAAAATCTGAAAAAATTCAGCAACATTTGGCTTGCCATAAACAACAATTATCAATAATAATATTGCCCAAAAGTTATTAATAAATTGTTCAAGGAAATAATCATTCAACAATTTTTCGGAAAGTTCTTTTTTTTCTAAAACAAATCGAATGCGTTAATTTTTCTGAACGCATGTTAATCTTTTCAGAATTTTTTCTCTATTTTGAAATTCCCGTTTTGAAATTTTTGAAATAGCTGTATTTATGTATTTTTTGGCCGAGAGTCTTTTAAACTTTTCAAAGCTGACGATAAACCTGTATGCAAAAACATATACAAAATTGGCAATTTTTTGTTTGTATTTCAGAATGTTTTTTATAATATTTTTAAATGCAGAGAAAATTATGGAAAAATTCATATGGGGTTTAGAAAAATTAAGGCATTCGATTTGTTTAAAAAAAAAAAAGAACTTACCGAAAAATGGTTGAATAATCATTTGTTTAAACAATTTATTAATAACTTTTGGGCAATATTATTATTGATAATTATTGTTTATGGCATGCCAAATGTTGCTGATTTTTTCGGATTTTTATTGTACCACGAAGTACGGAAAATTCAATCAGATACAATTTTTGACTGAGACTATACAGGCAATAAATCCTGAAGGTGGTATTCTGGTCTAGAGACATACATTTCGAGAGTTTTGTTCATTAAAAAAAATATAAATTTTTTTAACATTCATTTTTTTCAACATATTTATTAATATTTTAACAATGAATTTAAAAAATTCGAGAAAAAAAAATGAAAATGAAATAAGTTAAAAGATGGTAAAGTTGAGGCTAAAAAAGGGATGTGCTGGCCGACACGATTGCAACCCTTCTAGTCATCCGATAAAAAATTTAAAAACAGATTCTTAATTAGTAAGAGTGTCGTTATAGCCTCAGAGAAAAGTGAAAAAAAAATTTTACAAAATGGCAACTGTCTGAACAAAAAAAGGCGTTTTTCGACTCTTTTTTCATAGTTTTTAATTTTTTTACAATAGTAAAAAAATGTTCCATTTCAATGTTCCGTTGAGTTCAAAAGTATGCCTGGGACTGAGATAAGCTTAAATATATTCAAATATTTATAATTTGACGATACGTTATAATTCATTGCACTCCAATTGGACTGCAAACTTTTCTCTGACTCAAAATTTCAGGAAAGAATTAATACTTGTGGAAATGTTAATGGAAGTAATCAAATTACGTAAGTTCAACGACTTCGAGACGCCAATATGATTCATATATACTCAACCACATCCCGGTAATGAATTGAATCGTCACATAAGCGAATTGTATGGGCACAAGCCTTCACAATAGGACGATACAGCTAAAAGGACGAAAAGGAAGGGACGGCTGGATTATTTTACAAATGCTATTATCTTCCATTTTTTAATTTCTTTTTTCATACAATAGGAATTAAATTTATGGTGGAAACGATGAATCCATATTTTCTCTTCTAAGTTTTGCCATAGTCTCTTTCTCTAAATAGAGCAAAACTCACCCAAACATTTTTGAAACTAGAAATATTAAATCGTCGACTAATTTTCGATGCTATAATTACACATTGATTATTATTATTATTAATTATGCGCACCATTTCCCTCCTCTTTCTTATAATATAATTAAGGCAGCAGGTGTCAAATTAGTAGAAGCCAAACGCGAAATTTGTACCTCCGTTAAAAACTTAAAAATGACCATAAAAATTCCACGCTCACTAAATTTGCGACAATGACAGCACAAAGAATACAGTCAAACCTGACATTTTTTTCCATCGATGAGAATACACAAATTTGCCATTGATTTTAGGGGAAGGGGGGGAAAGTGTCACGTGTGGATCGATTCGGTTGATAATTGATTCGTTGAGCCTACAAAAAATCAATTAAAAGAGATGCTGGGTGGACATTGCGTCATGGAATTGGCATATGTCGAGGAAACGTGGAGAAATGAGAGGTAATAAGTATCCGTAAGCCGATTATCAAGAGACTTTGCGCAAATACTTGTACATAAATAATCTGCGAAACATTGGAATATTGTTTGCCGATTCAACATTCAAAAGCACAAAAAAGGGAATTCAATAAAGTTCCCACATCAAGAGAATTATTTTAGCCATCATATTTTAAGCAATATTCAAAAATACCCCATTTTATCTATGATCTATGATCTATGATCTAGTTGCGTTTATTATTTTTTTTTTTTTAAGTAAGACAAAGAAACTTACGTGCTTTTTCGCGAATCCATGCTGTCCGGTCAATCCTTCAATTGACCAAAATCGCTAATTGCAGAGCTTACAATCGAAAAGGAGAGCATATATCTATATTTGTTCTGACCCAAGTGAATAAGTCAATACTCGAATCGCGCACAATTTTCACAGAGGGCTTCCAGCTCACTGTATTTCGTCTCTGGCGTAAATTTATCCGCCGTTAGGAATAAAACGAAAATTCAATTCCCCAAAGAATTGGAGCAAGTTCTGGGATGGGGTTTTCTCGAAGGAAACCTTCAATTTTATTGCCTTGGAATTATGATTGGTCACTCTGCGGATTGTCGTCCTTTTATCCGTCCCAATCCTTGTCCCGATTCCTCAAGTTTGCACGAGTCCCTTGGACGTCTTTCTGACGACTGATGTTTTTTAACACCGAGTTCGTCCAGTTGGCGTTATCACCGAATGCGCGCCGTCAACTGCGCGACTGTTCTACTATGAAACTCTGCTATCAATAGTATTCAACGTGATACTACGAGGATGTATGTGTGTCAGGGTATAAGAACATATACGGGCGGTAAAAAGCAGTCCGGGCTTTACGCAGGCGCTTACGCGCCCACGCAAGAGAAAAAGAGCTATAAAAACCGAGTCTACTTTCGCCACCCGTCAATTTTATGCTGAGGAAGTAGCTCGTGAAAGATCGTCCATCATTGACGCAACATTTTTCCGTGGGTTTCAAATTAATTCGACCAAATGCCAAGTATGCCTCCACATTGGGATTGTATGAGCATCGTAAGGAATCTTGAGAAATGTCCATTAATTGCCAAATCATTACTTTTTGTAATTAACGCGGTATTCTGGTCTAGCATTTTGGAAGAATCAATTTTATTTTGCATATTCTCAAAGTTTAGATTTTTAAGAACATATCTTTGAAAGGAAATTCTTGAATGCCAATAATTTACGGAGTTATAGCTATTTTAGTGACGCAGCAACTATGCCCGTCACGTTAGAGCGTAATTTGAAGAGAGTATTTTGGTCTAGAATTTTGAAAAAATCATTTTTTTTGCCTATTCTTAAAGTTTAGGTCTTTAAAAATATACTCTCGAAAGGAATTTTTTTATTTCCAATAATTTACGGCGTTATAGCTATTTTAGGGACGCAGCAACTATGCCCGTCACGTTGAAGCGTACTTTAAGGGAGTATTCTGGTCTACAATTCTGGAAAAATCCATTTTATTTTGCATATTCTTAAAGTTTGGATCTTTAAGAATATATCCTCGAAAGGAAATTCTTTACTGCCAATAATTTAGCTATTTTAGTGACGATACAATTATGACCGTCACGTCGGAGCGTAACTTTAAGGGAGTATTCTGGTTTAAAATTTTGAAAAAAATATTTTTTTCATGTTCTTAAAGTTTAGACTTTTAAGAATATATTCTGGAAAGAAAATTTTTTAATTTCAATAATTTAAGGAGTTGTAGCTATTTTAGTGACGCAGCAACTATGCCCGTCACGGCGGAGCATAACTTTAAGTGAGTATTCTGGTCCAGAATTTTGAAAAAATCATTTTTTTTTCATCTTCTTAAAGTTTAGACTTTTAAGAATATATTCTCGAACGACCATTTTTTAATTTCAATAATTTACAACTATAATAATTTATAGCTATTTCAGTGACGCAGCAACTATGTTTGTCACGTCGGAGCGTAACTTTAAGGGAGTATTCTGATCTTAAATTTAGAAAAAATAAATTTTTATTTGCATATCCTTAAATTTCAGACCCTTAATAATATATCCTTGAGAGGAAATTTGCTATTCCCAATAATTTCCGGAGTTATAGCTTTTTTAGTGACGCAGCAACTACTCCCGTCACGTCTGAGCAAATCGGACGTTTTTCTCAAAATTATACTTTTCTCAACACGGCTGACACAATATCTCAAGTTTCACTCAACCAATTTACTTCAAATTTTTCACAAATCGTCAATGTATAACTCTCTATCGCACCTACCACCTTGGTGTCAAAATTTTTTTTTTACTGTAGAAAAAAAATTAAAAACTATGAAAAAGAGTCGAAAAACGTCTTTTTTCGTTCAGACAGCCGCCATTTTGGGAAATTTTTTTTTTCCGTTTTTTCTGAGGTAGGAGATATAAGTACATTCTTACTAATTAAGAATCTTTTTTTAAATTTTGTATCGAATAACTAAAAGGGTTGCAATCGTGTCAGCCAGCACACTCCGTTTTTTAACCTCAACTTTACCAGCTTATAGCTTATTTAATTATCATTTTTTTCCTCGAAAATTCTTTTGTTTATTGTCAAAATATTAATAAACATGTTGTAAAAAAACGAATGGTAAAAATATATATTTTTTTTTATCGAGCTGAATAAAACGCTCAAAATGTATGTCTCTAGACCAGAATACCGCCTTAATGTAATCATGAAAATCCTTCGTACGTTCCATCATATTTTTTTTTAACATCAAGAATTAGTATTCTTACTGAAGTTCGACAAAAATTTCGATTGGAGGCTTGAAACTTTGCTATGTAATTATATTCTAATTATCACAAATCCAAGTTTTGTAGAGTCTTTGCAAGAGATTTTGGAACATCGTCGAAGCTTTTTTTCTTGAATAATTACATCTTTTGATCATCAAGATCAACATTCTAGCTGACATCTATAAGAAACTTTGAGTTATCTTAGAAGCTTCATACTTTGTCGAATAAATGTCTTGCTTACATCAAAAATCCATGTTTGATTTAGAAAGTCTCTGAGAAAGATTTCGGGTAGTCGTCAAAGCTTCATATTTTTCCGAATAATTATCCTTTAGATCTCACAGATTAATAAAGTAGCTAAAACTTGCAAATAAGTTCAAGTTATCTTGGGAGCTTCCTCCCCCTTAAATAATTATTTCCTGATCATCACAGAGATCTTGCACAATATTCAAAGCTTCGTACCTTCCTGAATATTTTTTTTTCTCATTACAGATCCGTAATTTCAACCAAAGCTTGCTGCCATCTCAGATAATCATCTTCTGATCATGAAGGATCATTTTTTTCATTACATTTTTTATGAAAACTTCAAGGAATCACGAGTGATGTTGAAGGCTTCATACTTTCCTAAATGTTGATCTTCTGATGGTTACAACGGCTTTTGAGGCTTCGCGTCTCTCTAAATAATCACCTGACCTTCATTTTGGCAATCAAATATCGATGCTGAGGCCTGCAAGATCTCTAGGACCATTTTCCAAATTTAACACCTTTCTAAGTACTACTTCATGGTCTTAAAAAAATGTACGTTTCAGCTGAGGTCTGCGGGAAATGTCGAGTAAACTCGAAAGATTTTTTTTTTTTTACCTATTTCAAATAATTACCTTGCCCGTCAAAAATTCACGTTTCAGCTCTTGTTTCCCTCGTGCGCACGATCTGGTTGTTTCGACGTAGATAGGAGGCAATATATGGCCTTGCTCCGTTTTGTGACGCGAACTGTCTCGCGGGGCTCGTAGACCTTCCATCCGATCAATAACTACTTTTAGCGAGAGCAACCCTAACGCCCGCTGACGGAGGAGACGCGCGCGAGACGGTCTGCGATTCGGGGATGTTCGGGTAAACTTGCCTATCGTCCACGATGAGGGGGTTGGTTCGTTGGTTATCATGTTACGTATTAAAATATTGTAAATTGAATTTTTCCTCGCTTGACTCAAGACTGAAGAATTGCATCCCAGAGGTCGGGGGTAAGATTGGCTGTAGAGGGATGATATCAGAGTCCGCCCACACTGAGAGAAAAAATTACTGAATTTGAGAACATGAATTTATTTATTAAATGAAAGTATTAATTCGATTATTTATTTGTTGAACCAAGAAAATCACTCAACATTTAAAAAAAAAATATTTACACGAATCTATTACTCCATTATATTAAACTCTTATTTAATAGTGACAATTAAATGCATGATAGATTTGATTAAATTTGTATTGATCGGATTAATTACATTGATCGCATTATAAACACGAAATTATTTGAATCTAAAAAACGAATTCAATACAAAATTATTTTTTTCGAAAAAATCATTTTCTTGCAATAGTCATTATTATTTTACTTCAAAAAATATTTTTATTTAAATAGATTTGATTAAATTTGTATTCATGAGATTAATTACATTTATCGCATCATAAATATTAGATTATTTGGATCTAAAAAATGACTTCAATACGAAATTATTTTTTTCGAACAAAATTATTTCTTTGCAATAAATTTATCATTATTTTACTTCTAAAAATATTTTTGTAGTATTTTCAATATTTATTAGATATAAAATTGATTGTGATTATTTTAAAAGAAGCTGTGGTAAAATAAATAACACATTATTTTATTCCAATAGAATATTCGTTTGGAATGATGAAATTTTTATTTCCTTCAAGCAAAGAACTATCATTTTTATAGTATACTTTAATAGTATACATAAGTTGTTAAAAATTAAAAAAATGGTTTTTTAAATGTTTTCTTATATTCGAATGTTCATAACTCCTAACTTTTTTCACGTGCGTAGTAGTAGTCGATAGCGTAATAGGTAGCGTGTTAGGTAGTTAGGTAGGATAGGTATGATGGTAGGTAGGGTCGAGGGTTCGAATCTCAGTCGGGCAGAGAAATTAGATCGGAGAATTGGCGCAGACTTGTCTTTTTTTCTATTTATCTCTTTTTGGGGTCACTAAACTATGCATATTAAATTATTTGGCAAGGGCTATATATTTTTTATAAAATATTTAGCAACAATTAATAAACACGCATTTGATTGAATCAATTATTTTTCCTGTTGATTGGACTAATTAGGTTGTTGATTCAACAAATTTTTTTTCTCGGTGCTTCCTGTATTAAAAGACATGCATGTTTTGAATCATAAAATGTGTTCTTGATTCAAACAACATTTTACATATAATTGATAACATATTGTTGGATTCAAGTAATTTCGTTTATTGAAACAGAAATTTATGGAATTGACTGAAAAAAATGAACCAACTAAATATATAATGGAACCAATCTAATATATTTTGGCAAATAATGAAAAAAAATGATTTTTTGCCTTCAAAACTTTATTTCATTGGTTCTAGTGATTTTTTCTCTCAGTGCACGTTTGAACGCGCGGCTCAAAATGTTGAGACCGATCGTCGAAAGGATATCGAACAGATCTCATTGATGATGGATCTTTATTTTAGTTCTGATCCAAAATAATGATTCTCACATCAATGTAATTAATGCAGAAAAACAATCAATTGCATTTATGGGGGAGGAGAGTCATTTGGAGTGGAGTTTGCCCTCAAATTTTTTGATCAAAAAATTAAAAGACCACTATCAATACTCTGGAACATTATTATTTTTCCATTACTTATTGTTATTTATTTATTGATTTATTAACTATTATTTATTTATTATCATATATTTATTATTTATTTATTATTTATTGAGATATCAGCAGAATTTTTCCTTGAAATTAAACGGTTCATTTCATGTTAAATCGACCAATATAATTGGAATCGACCCTTTCAATTTTGATGAAATTTCGTCAGAATTTTTCTTTTATCATAAAACGAAGTTCTACCAAAAGAATTTTTTTTAAAAGTTGGTTCGAAAGTTATGCAAAATTCAAAATTTCACTATTTTTTCAATTTTTCAAGTTCATTTTATTATTTTTTATTTTTTAAATATCTCGAAAACTATTATAGTTACAAAAAAAACATTCTGGCGTCGTCTCAAAGAGTATACTTGGGGCTACGAAAAAAAAATATTCCGAAATTTTTTTTTTGAAAAATGATGAATTTGGAGAATTTTGATGAATTTTTAAAAATCGCGAAAATCCACTATCAACATCAAAATTTTTGTTAAATTTGTTCTCATATAATGCCTTGCACTGATCTTAGAGATCCTGCCATTTTCAGAATTTTCAGAGTTTTTTTCTTCAAAGATGTGAATTTTTTAATTTTGGTTAAACAAATTTTTTTTCACCTCTAAGTAAAGTAAGGGTGAGTAATCATGTAATTTTGTAAGTTTAAGCAGTAAAAATTTCAATTAACGACATAAGAATGTGAAAACAGAAACATAGCTGAATTTGCGTTTTTATTTGTTTGGTAAAACGTTTTAAACCTAAACTTAATATACATGTACACTCAGTCAAAAAATTAAAGGAACAGCAAAATTCTCGATTTTTTAGCGATTTTCCAAAGGCCTTTGTAACTTTGTTAATTTTCGTCGTTAAAATAAAAAAAAAAAGCATTTTGAAGCTTAAATCTTCTAGTTTTGGAATCTTGAGTCAAAAATTTTCGGTGAGCATCACCCTCGACGCAGTCGAAAGAAATATCACGGTAAAAATTTTCTTGACATTTTTGCTTTTTTCAAAACAGTCGATGGGGTCCAAACAAAAATTTCGAGCTCAAACAATCTATGGATCGTTTAGCTGGATTCTTTGGCTTTAATTTTCTTTTTTTGTTTTTGTTCTACGACCATTTTTCGCTGAGATATCGGCGATTGAACAAAACTTCGTCTTTTTTTTTTCTTCGATATCTCTGGAACTAATGATCGTACAGCGAGTTAATGGTAGGTTTCGAAAACTTAAATCTACCCTCTATAAGTACTTGTTACTGTCATAAACGAAAAAAATTTGTTTCCATGCTTAATTTTGACTTGAAAAAGTTCAAAAAAATATTTTTTTTTCTTGCTTTAGAAAATCTACCACAACTTTGCAGATATTGCGAAAAATACCAATGTTTTGAGGTTTTTTTTAGCTCAATACATACCTAAAAACTATGCCAATTTTCAAAACAATCGGTCGAGCCATTTTTGTGACCGAGTCATAAAACTTTTAGAAAAATTGAAGGAACACGTTTATTGATCCTTAATGACCAATTAATTAATGGTGTTAAAAATGAAATAGAAAGTTTTTCTTTTTTTTCCCTCAAATTTGCATTCAATGAGCGTGAAAACTAAAAAAAAATCCACATTTCGAAAAAAACAATTCTTTTTTTCTACCTTTCACGCTCGTTAAATGCAAATCTAAGAGGAAAAAGAGAACTTTTTTCAAAAATTTTTAACAGCATTAATTGGTCATTAAGGATCAATAAACGTGTTCCTTCAATTTTTCTAAAAGTTTGATGACTCGGTCACAAAAAACGGTTCGACCGATTGTTTCGAAAATTGGCATGGTTTTTAGGTATGTATTGAGCTAAAAAAGGACCTTAAAACATTGGTATTTTTCGCAATATCTGCAAAGTTGTGGTAGATTTTCTAAAACAAGACAAAAAGCTAATTTTTTGGACTTTTTCAAGTCAAAATTGAGCCTGGAAACAATTTTTTTTCGTTTATGACAGTAAAAGGTACTTATAGAGGGTAGATTTAAGTTTCCGAAACCTACCATTAACTCGCTGTACGATCATTAGTTCCAGAGATATCGAAGATTAAAAAAAAATACGAATTTTTGTTCAATTGCCGATATCTCAGCCAAAACTGGTCGTAGAACGAAGAAAAAAAGCAAATTGAAGCCAAAGAATCCAGCTAAACGATCCATAGATTGGTTAAGCTCGAAAAAAAAAATTTGGACCCCATCGACTGTTTTGAAAAAAGCAAAAATTTCAAGAAAGGTTTTATCGTGATATTTCTTTCGACTGCGTCGCGGGTGATGCCCACAAAATTGTTTTGACTCAACATTCCAAAACTAGAAGATTCAAGCTTCAAAATGCTTTTTTTAAATTTTTTACGACCAAAATTAACAAAGTAACAGCCTTGGGAAAATCACTGAAAAATCTCCAAAATTTTGCTGTTCCTTTAATTTTTTGACTGAGCGTATATTATTTATACATGTATATTAAGTTTACGCTTAAAACATGTATGTTAATTATACATGTATATCAAGAGACGCGGCAGCGTCTCGACGCCAAGTATTAAAAAAACTGAGATAATCTCAGTCGAGATCGCTGCGCACTCTTATATCCGCGAATGTGCCTCCCGCCGAACCTGATTTGAATTTCAATCTGATATTACTAAAAAATACGATCAACTTTTTAAGATCTTCGAGCTCTAGTGATCTAGGAATAATTTTATCTTTCATTTGATACCATAGTTATTTTTTTCCGCCCATGCGATACTGAGATATCATCATATTGGGCGAATTAATCTGAATAATTAACATCATCGCGAAAATTTTCCAACAGTTTGCTGGTCACGCTTCGATGTGATACGACTTTTATACAGAGAGGCTTGTGTGTTAGTGGGCAAGTATATGAGTGTGTGCGAAAACTCGGCGCGCCCCACCTCGCCAACCGTAGTCTCGAGCTTATGCACAGGCTTGCATATATATATATATTGTCTTTATATAAAAAATAGTGTATGTATGTGCTAGTGTGTGTTAGTGTGTGCACGTGTGTGCGAGTATTAATACGATGTATATTAGGGTGGTCGTTATTTTAGGTATCAACTGACATTTGGGTGGTCATTCGAGATTCGATGCTTTAAATATTTTCTATATACACCCATGTAGAAGTTGCCGACGTTCCGAGTACCGCCGACGATTGGCTGTATTGCGGCAACTCGTCGGCAGCCAACGATTGGGACCCAGCGTCGGTGAAACGTACGACCGATTGCTTGGCTATCAAGCGGCGGCAGCCAATGATCGGATTGCGACTATGACCCGAAGTTGTTACAGGTAGTTGAGACGTTGCCTACCACGTTTTATCCGACGCTGGTTAATCGTCGCTCGAGTATAGTCGGCCAACACTTGCAGCCCAAAGTACAGTCAACGCCGGGCGATAGCATCGGTCGCACGTTCCGCCGACTTGACTTCCGGATACCTGAACCCTTATAACTTAAGTGACCTCTCTCAACTTAATTTCCGAGCCCCTGATCCTTCATAAGTTTTTTGAACTCTCAAAACTTTATTCGAGAATATCTGACTCCTCATAACTTAAGTGGGCCCTCATAAGTTAACTGACAAGCCCTCATAACTTTATTTCGCTACCCCTGACTCTTCGTAGGTTATGTAAATAAGTCTCAAAATTCAAGGATATGCTTTGCCCCTACAGACTCAGTCAAAAATTTTATCTGTTTAAAATTTCCGTAATTTGTGATGCAATAAAAATTTGAAAAAATTTAGTAGTAGCATCGGGCATGCCATAAACAACCATTATCAATTACAATATTACCCAAAAATCATTAATAAATTGTATAACCAAATAATTATTCATCAATTTTTCGGTATGCTTTTTTTTTCTTAAACAAATCCAATGCGTTAATTTTTCTGAACGCATTTTTTTCTGAACATTTTTTCAGAATTTTCTCTCTATTTTGAAATTCCCATTTTAAAATTTTTAGAATGGCTGTATTTATGTATTTTTTGGCCTAGTGTCTTTGAAACTTTTTAAAGCTGAAGATAAACCTGTGTGCACAAACGTATACAAAATTGGCAATTTTTTATTTGTATTTCAGAATGTTTTTTATATTTCAAAATAGAGAGAAAATTCTGAAAACATTCATATGCGCTCAGAAAAATTAACGCGTTCAATTTGTTTAAGAAAAAAAAATTTTTTAAAACTTACCGAAAAATTGTTGAATAATTATTTCTTTAAACAATATATTAATAAGAAATTAAAGAAATTTTTAATAACAATTTATTAATTCTTATTGTTTAAGAAGAAAAAAATAAAAAAAAACTTACCCGAAAATTGTTGAATAATTATTTGTTAATAATTTATTAATAACTTTTGGGCAATATCATTATTGATAATTGTTGTTTATGGCATGGCGAACTTTGCTGAATTTTTACAGATTTTTATTGTATCACGAAGTACGGAAATTTCAAAACTTAATTCTAGGATTCCTGATCCCTCATAAGTTAAGTGACCCCTCGTAACTTAATTTCGAAACCCCTGACTTATATTTTATATACGTATATATTTTTCTGGCGTATGTTTCATAAATATGATATACACATCTGAATATTATAAGTAAGCGATGGTGTAGTGGTTAGCGGGTCAGTGTTAGGTCCCTCAGTAGGCTCGATAGGTAGGTAGGTTTAAAATCCTAGACGAGGCGCGTAAGTATTCTTCGGTCCGCGTATATGCAAGGAAAATTAATCAGTCGAAAAAATTGATTAATTTTCAAATGATTTAAAAAAAAATATTTAATTCATGTTCAATTCAAAGATATGCTCAAAAACCGAGGGTCAAGGGTTCGATCCCGGTGGCGACGCCTTTCAAATTAAAAAAAAAAAAAATTTCCCTGATCTTATGTAATGTTAAAGTATCAGGCGTAGGGTAATGGGCCGACGTTGCAATCACGTTGGTTATTCGTTGCGGCCCGACGTTTGGGAGAAACGTGGGGCCGGTGTTATCATCCCGACGATTTTGAGATGCCAAACCGACGTTGGCGAACAGAATCGGTCCGGCGCTCTAACTCAGGCGATCGCCGTTGCGCCAACAACGGCCCGACTCCAAAGCCCCACCTAGGCATATTTATTAAGATATATATTACGGTGGTCGTTATTTCGGGTCTGAATTTATATTAGGGTGGTCATTCGAGATTCGAATTTTCGAATTCGAACTAGATATTTCTTTGGTCTAACTAAATAATTAGTTTTTGGAATAATTCTGCGCTTCGGTTGACTAAAATGTTATTCAGGCAAAAAAATGTTGAATTGTACTAACTAAATATCTAGTTGGACGTATTTAACTGCAGATTTTGTTCATTCAAACTTTTTTTTTCTCAGTGTATGTATTTATAAGATGTATATAGATGTACCGGGTGTCCCATTTTAATCTTACAGTTGATTTATTTCAAAAAATATTGCTCCGATCAAAAATTGAGTGGAATGAAACTTTTAGGGTTCAGAGGGGGACGTTTAAAATTTTTTTTTGTTTTGGTTCAAAATTTAAAATGGTGGCGTTAAGATGGCTGACATGTTTTTTTAATGGAAACATGATTTTTTTCACCAAAATTTTAGGGTTCAGAAAGGGACGTTCAAAAAAAATTTTTGTTTTGGTCCAAAATTTAAAGGGGCGGTGTTAAGATGACCGAAAAATTTTTCAAACAATGAAAACATGATTTTTTTTTCACCAAAAAATGTGTTAAGTCAAAACTAAAAACTTTTGTTGGAACATTTTTTTTATTCAGTCCATAAGAGATCACCATTTTTTACTATTTTAGTATTATCCGGGATAACCATGATGGTGGAATGGTGGAATGGTGAAATGGTGGAATCTTCGAACACCTTTAAGAAGATTTCAGAAAACACTCATGAGGAGGATTTAGAAGACCTCCTCGGCTTCGTCATTATGCTGCATAACGCTAAAATAGTCAAAAATGGTGATCTAGTCTAAAATATCCGGGCTATAAAAAAAATATTCCTACAAAAGATGTTAGATTTGATCTGAAAAATTTTTTGGTAAAAAAAAAATCATGTTTCCATTAAAAAAAAACATGTCGGCCATCTTAACATCGCCATTTTGAATTTTGGACCAAAACAAAAAAATTTTTTGAACGTCCCCTTCTGAACCCTAAAAGTTTCATCCCACTCAATTTTTTATCGGAGCAGTATTTTTCAAGATAATTCAGCTGTAAGATTAAGATGGGACACCCTCTATTATGGGCTGTATCAAAAAAATGTTCCCACAAAAGATGTTAGATTTAATCTGAAAAAAATTTTGGTGAAAAAAAAATCATGTTTCCATTTTAAAAAAACATGTCAGCCATCTTAACGCCGCCATTTTAAATTTTGGACCGAAACAAAAAAAATTTTCAAACGTCCCCCTCTGGACCCTAAAAGTTTCATCCCACTCAATTTTTGATCGGAGCAATATTTTTCGAAATAAATCAACTGTAAGATTAAAATGGGACACCCGGTATATATATATAAGATGTATAGAGTGGTCGTTATTTCAGGTCTCAATTAATATTAGGTTGGTTCTTCGAGATTCGATTTCTTTAAATAGAGCATTATCTACATATATGCAGCACATCTATGTGTATATAGCATTATATATAGGATTTTCTATACATGTAGATCATCTATGCATATATATATTGGGTATTCCCGCTGAAATTTTCATGTTCGAACCCGGTCCCTCTTAAATAATTATGTAAAAATTTTTCCGAAAAGTATTCTGAAAAATAAAAGACAGGTCTTTTTTTGTTAAGGCCGAGAATCGATTTTTTGTACTCCATGTAGAAGTCGCCGACGTTCCGAGTACCACCGACGATTGGCTGTATTGCGGCAACTCGTCGGCAGCCAACGATTGGGACCCAGCGAGGAGTCGGCAGCCAATGATCGGATCGCGACTATGACCCGAAGTTGTTACAACTCTTGTTCGATCGGTGGCATCGACGTTAGGCTCGGGGTAGTTTAGACGTTGTTGCCTACCACGTTTTATCCGACGTTAGTTAATAATCGTCGCTCGAGTATAGTCGGCCAACACTTGCAGCCCAAAGTACAGCCAACGCCGGACGATGGCATCGGTCGCACTTTCCGCCGACTTGACTTCAGGATACCTGAACCCTTATAACTTACGTGACCTCCCTCAACTTAATTTCGGAGCCCCTGATCCTTCATAAGTTTTTTGAACTCTCAAAACATTATTCAAGAATATCTGACTCCTCATAACTTAAGTGGGCCCTCATAAGTTAACTGACGACCCCTCATAACTTTATTTCGCTACCCCTGACTCTTCGTAGGTTATGTAAAGTCTCAAAATTCAAGGATATGCTTTGCCCCTACGGTCTCAGATAAAAAATTTTATCTGATTGAAATTTCCGTACTTTGTGATGAAATAAAAATTTGAAAAAATTTAGTAGTAGCATCTGGCATGCCATAAACAACCATTATCAATTACAATATTGCCCAAAAGTTATTAATAAATTGTGTAACAAAATAATTATTCATCAATTTTTCGGTAAGCTTTTTTTTTCTTAAACAAATCCAATGCGGTAATTTTTCTGAACGCATTTTTTGTCTGAACATTTTTTCAGAATTTTCTCTCTATTTTGAAATTCCCATTTTGAAATTTTTAGAATGACTGTATTTATGTATTTTTGGCCTAGTGTCTTTGAAACTTTTCAAAGCTGAAGATAAACCTGTGTGCACAAACGTATACAAAATTGGCAATTTTTTATTTGTATTTCAGAATGTTATTTATAATATTTCAAAATAGAGAGAAATTTCTGAAAAAATTCATATGCGCTCAGAAAAATTAACGCGTTCGATTTGTTTAAGAAAAAAAAAATTAAATAAACTTACGCAAAATTATTGAATAATTATTTGTTTAAACAATTTATTTATAATAAATTAATAAACAAATTTTTAATAACAATTTATTGATAACTTTTCTTATTGTTTAAGAAATTCATTTATTAGAAACAATTTATTAATAACAAATTCATAAACAAATTTTTAATAACAATTTATTAATTACTTTTCTTATTGTTTAAGAAGAAAAAAATAAAAAAAACTTACCCGAAAATTGTTAAATAATTATTTGTTAATAATTTATTAATAACTTTTGGGCAATATCATTATTGATAATTGTTGTTTATGGCATGGCGAATTCTGCTGAATTTTTACAGATTTTTATTGTATCACGAAATACGGAAATTTCAAAACTTAATTTTAGGATTCCTGACCCCTCATAAGTTAAGTGACCCCTCATAAGATATGTGACTTCTTATAACTTAATTCCAGGGTTTCGGACCCCTTATAAGTTATATTTTATATACGTATATATTTATCTGGCGTATGTTTCATAAATATGATATACACATCCGAATATTATAAGTAGTCGATGGTGTAGTGGTTAGCGTGTCAGTGTTAGGTCCCTCAGTAGGCTCGATAGGTAGGTAGGTTTAAAAACCCCGACGAGGCGCGTAAGTATTCTTCGGAATAAATATTCAAATGTATTTCTGTATATAATTTTTTGAGAACATACAGTTCTGCATGATCTGGTTCGAAAATAAGGCCAAGACGAAACTTCGATTGGCTGTAGCTTTGCGGATTTTGAACTTGCCATGCTCATTATGGTGTTTTATGAAATAAAAACAAACTTTCGTGTGCCCACAATTTAAAAAAAAGAAATCACTTGTTTTACTCTTTTTACAACGAACAAGTTTTATCTGAAGCGTTTTTCGATAGGATCTCGAATGATCAAGATACTACGTGTTTAGAATAGAGAGTTAGTGAAAAATTTGGATTTCTTACTAAAGTCGTACGACGAAAAATATCGATTCTCAGACTTAAGAAAAAAATACGTGTCTTTTATTTTTCAGAATACTTTTCGGAAAATATTTTTCATAATTATTCAAGAGGGTCCGGGTTCGAACATGAAAATTTCAGCTGGAATACCCCATATATAGCATATCTATGAATATATAGCATTATATATGTATAGCTAATAACTCAAAATCTAACTGAAAGTTTAGGCTAAACCAAAAACTAACTTAAATTTTAGACTAAATCAAAATCTACGTTAAATTTTAGGCCAAACCAAAATCTAACTTAAATTTTATGCTATATATTCATAGATGTGCTATATGTATGTATAGATAATGCTATATATATTTTTGTAATTTAGGTCGTCAATCTCTATGTTGAGTAAAGATTTGTAAGTTTTGTGTAAGACCGTTTTGAGTTTGAATTTATTTCGGTTGTTAAAAATTAGAATGTTGTTTATGTTCTGTGAATAGATGTGTTTAGGTATGAGGCCTTCTTGTCTGCATTTTAATAAAAACCGTAGTTGTTGGTGGTAGCGAGTTTTAGTGGTGTTATTGCGTTTCCAATGTTTAAAGGCTGCGAGGATGATGCAACCAAATAATTGCAGAATCTCGTTGAAGAAGGTCATTTTCGTCGAGTTTTGAGCCAGTTAATTCAAGTGGTGATTTAGGTATGCGGCCGTAGAGAGACAATAGTGAAGGAAGAATCGGCTGCGATTCGGCCAGTGGGTCCAAATGACAGTGGACAATTTTTTTGGTATAACGTTTCGATCCTAATTCGAATCCTCTTCAGATTTATTATTTCTGAATTTGTACGGGTAATTTTTTTGGTCATTTAATGAATCTTGGATAATATTCATTATGAATTTATTGTATAAAAACGGGTCATTTTTTTGTGATCCTTGGTGTCTATGAATTTCATGTTTGATAATTTCCAAGATTCATTTTTGATCAAAATTAACAGTTTTCATTACATGGCGATTCGAGAGCTAAGTAGCGACTTATTTGGTTGCATCATCCTCGCAGCCTTTGAACATTGGAAACGCAATAACACCGCTAAAACTTGCTACCACCAACAACTACGGTTTTTATTAAAATGCAGACAAGAAGGCCTCATACCTAAACACATCTATTCACAGAACATAAACAACATTCTAATTTTTAACAACCGAAATAAATTTAAACTCAAAACGGTCTTACACAAAACTTACAAATCTTTACTCAACATAATGCTATATATATATCTGGGTATATATCGCATTAAAAAAGTTTCAAAAAGGAACGAAATCAATCACAAAATACTTCTGAGAAGTAAAAAAACCGGACAAGTGCGAATCGGACTCGCCCACCGAGGGTTCCGCACAAATGATTGATTACATACTTTGAATAAAGACTATATTTTTTATGATTTAATTAGAAATTTATAATTTTGAGATTTTTCCCTATATTTGTAGTATAAGACAGTATTACTTGCCAAATTTCATAGTTCTAGGTCAACGGAAAATACCCTATAAATTTTGATTCCCTTGAGTGTCGAAATATACGTTTTTTGCAGCATAAACGGCCGTATCTTTTTTTTACGTTAACTTAGAAGTTTGATTTTTTCACAGCTTCAAGAGTCTGTAGACCTGAATATATGGTTTTAATTTCAACTCGATACCTCCACGCGTTCCCAAGATAAAGGGCTGTGACAGACAGACGGACGGACGGACGGACGGACGGGCAACAAATGATCCAATAAGGGTTCCGTTTTTTCCTTTTGAGGTACGGGACCCTAAAAAGGACGCCAAGTATTAAATCCCAAAAATTCGAATTTAAGAAAATCCCTAAAATTCAAAATTTAAAGGAAATTCCAAAATTTTGAAATCTGAAATTAAATAAAAAACACAAATCACACAAGCCAAGCAAAAAATTTGGCATACGTAAATTATTAAATACAAAGCCAAACTAAAAAACTTGGCGTGCCAGGTTAAGAACCAATACGCTCGGCGAGGAAAAATTAAGTCCAGCCGCCCTTACCGTTTAACAAAGGAGTGAATGAACGAGAAAATAAAAAAGAAACCAATTGATCAATTGCACTAGTATGCAACCATGAGAATAAACACAACAGGTAATGGCCGAGTAAACTAGTGAGTGACTATGAAAAAAGTTCACTGAGAAAAATCTTGTACAAGGTTTATATTTAAATGAACGAAAAATGATATCATCATTATTTCTGGAATAATTGAGAATTTGTTATGGACCTTCTGTTATGTCCGAATCTGATAAATCATCGTATAGCATCACTGCACATAATGGTTGCAATAATCATCAATATCGTTGCTACTTCTTTATCATAAATTTTCTCGGTGCAATATATGGAACGTTATTATATTTTCATAACGAATTATCTTTTATTTTCCTCTCTTAACAGCCAATCGTTTAAATATCGAATACTCATCTTAACTATTGAACGTCAATGACATCCACGACGTACGCAGAAATGCGACCAGGCCTGGATTTACGATGATTGTCGTAGATGCACGTGACGATTGAGCGAGTGCATTAGAATATTCAAGATTCTAATTGACCATATAAAGAGCGATGCTCTAATTACGGTTAAATTCAAAAATCGCAAAACGATCATTGTACATAATGCGTCAGTAATCGTGAGCAAACTACAGTAGACGATCAGATAATTTAACTCGACGGGACCGGAAATGTTCAAATAACTTAACTTTCCCCTCATTCTCCCACTCACGTGTCTAAGCGCATGCGCACTACGCATGTTGGCAATACGCATGCTCATAGATGTTTCGCGGTCGGTCGAAGGTTTGAAGTGGGGAAACGGTCATAGGGAGAATTAAGATCACGGTCGTACATACAGGTCTGGAAACTCTAGTGATGGGGGGTGACTCACTTAGTGTGACCATCTTGTAGTTGACATTAACTGCAGCGCTGCACGTTAGAGATTTTTCAAAAAAGCGAATAAATAATTCCTATCTAAGAAATTTATACATGTTAACAGAGAGAGAGAGAGAGTAATGCCCGGTTTATGCAGTGGCTTCAACATAACTTAAAAAAATTGAAAGTGGATATAGCCCTTGTGGCGTTTACGCAGAAGATCTTAGAAGATCTTATTTGAAAAATCCTTGCAGCGCAGCGCCACGCGCGGTCAGATGGCGAACCTGCGAAACAGTCTCACTTAGTGAGTTACTCCCACCACCGTAAAAATAGAGTTCCCAGACCTGTATGTACGACCGTGGTTAAGGTAGTACATACCTGACCATCCAATTCAAAGGTAAGCATAGTTTATGATGTACGAATAAGGGAGAGCCCCCATGGCTAAAGCTGGCAACTTTTGGCACTGCCTATCCACTGCGTACACCAACACTTGGAAAGGTCGTGTATATGAATGACGCACACAGACTTTCGTGTATACGAATGAACGCACACAGACACGTTCGTCATACTTTGAACATTTATAACTCAGGAACTTTGTGGTAAAATAGGACAATTTTTTTTTGAAAATCATCGCCAAACAACCCTTTATCTTTGCGTAAGTTTTTTATCGTCTTTTGTCCCGTAATTTTTTTATTATTAATCGAAATTTGATATATTGTAGTACGTACCCTATGCAAAGCGTGTTAAAAACGCCGATTTCAATTGTAAATATCTCGAGAACCAAATGGTCAATAGATTTGAAATTTTACAAGCGCATTCTGAATGTCCTGAATAATATTAGTTTCAAATTACAACCTTCTCTGTCCCAGAGCGGTTTAGGCATGTACTACCTTAAGATATGCAAACGTGTTGCCATGGAGTTAAGTTATGCGAGCGGTTAAGTTATCTGATCGTCTACTGTACTTGACAGTCAGATATACAAGTGATAATAATTTGCGTTATCACTATATGAGTAGGTATAATAATTTTCTATCTTATCTCGTGGAAATCCTACAGCACCTCCTGGGCTCATTTTTCTTAACCCTGCACGCCAAGTTTTTTAGTTTGGCTTGGTGTTTAATAATTTACGTACGGCAAATTTTTAGCTTAGCTTGTGTGATTCGTATTTTTTTTTTTTAATTTCAGATTTCAAAATTTTAGGATTTCCTTTAAATTTTGAATTTTAGGGATTTTTTTAAATTCGAATTTCTGGGATTTAATACTTGGCATCCTTTTTTTACTCTTAAGTTAACGCTTAAAACGGTGTACCGCAAATAAATAAAAACGCAAACTCAATTATGTTTCTGTTTTTACAGTCTTATGTCATTAATTGAAATCTTCACGACCCAGATAACAAAGTTCCATGATTGCTCAACTTAACTTAGAGGTGAAAAAAATTTTTTTTTGCAAAAATTCAAAAATTCATATTTAAAAAAAAAAAACGCAATTCTGAAAATTTCAGGATCTTTTAAGATCAGTACAAGGTATTACACTACGATCTCGATTTAAGCAAGAGCGGCGGGACTGGCGCCGCTAGACACTTGCATAAATCGAAGTTGCGCAAATGTCGCCCGTGCGTCCACGCGCATCTCACACCAGTCGGGAGCCGTGTCCGCTCTCACACCGGCGCTCTCACACCATGTGCCACGTCGATCGATATTCGCCGCATAGTAGGGACTCTTGCATATATCGAAGCTGCATAAATCGAGATCGTAGTGTATATAAAAAAATGGAACCAGAAATTTAATGTTGATCGTGGATTTTCACCATTTAAGCAATTAAAAATTCTCCAAATGAATCATTTTTCAATATTTTTTTTTTTTTAATTTATTTTTTCGCAGCCCACTCTTTAAGACGAACCCAGCAGAACGATTTTTCGTAACTAAAATAGATTTTGAGATATTTACAAAATAAACTTGAAAAATTGAAACAATGGTGACATTTTGAATTTCACATAACATTCGAAAAAAAAAAATTTTATTCTTTCCTTTGGTAGAACTCTGTTTTATGATAAAAGAAAACTTCTGACCAAACTTCATCGAAATTGAAAGGGGTCGATTCCAACTATTGGTCGATTTGAGATGGAATGACCCAAACGTTTGATAATTTTTGATCAAGCTAAACGCTCGGAACCTCAAATCTATTTTAAATTTTGAAAATCATTTCAACTGCAAACATCCGTTTATGAACGCAGAATAGCTTGTGCCGAATATGCATATTCAATCCATAAAAACAGTCACAGCGATTAATTTGCCATGGTATCAGCTATTTTGCTTCAATTTTTGACGAGGTTGTATTTTCGTTCAGCTTATTTCGAAAATAATGTCCATTTTTTATCTGTTTTCAATGATTCTTGGGTCGTTTCGTCGTTTGAAGGATTCTCCATAAACTAAAAATTTATATTATTGTTAAAAATTATTGTTAAGAATATATAACTATTCAAACTTTTTTTACTGGATGAAAAAATGGTTGTAATTTTTTATTAAAACCGACTGATAAAAATCTGCCCGGTGAATTCATGGAGAATCTTTCGAAAAATATAGTGAATCCTTAATCACTGACCTAGTACAATCATTCCAGATTGGCTTTGGAAAAAACTCTGTGAAAATATAACTCATTGAAATTCGTCGACATTTTTGAAAAGTTTTTCGCCAACCATAAATATTTGTATATATTTTTCTATAGACAATAATAATTAGAAGAAGGTATTGTTGAAGCCTCCATCTTTTCAATCTGATTTTTTTTCTATTTGCATAAAGAGCACTAATGTTGTTATTATTATTATTATTATTATTATTATTATTATTATTATTGTCATTATTAATGTAATAATGACACTAAAAATCATTCTAAACTATTGAAATATAATGTAGATTTATTCACTTGTACGTGTTTTTCAGTATGGACGAGATTAACTGGAGAAAACGATATGACGCAGATGTGCTTCCTCCAGTTATCTCGATACACGGTACTCAATAAAAGCAGTCTCAGATAGTACCTCGCACTCGACAACGAAATATATGGAACATTCTCCGCAAACTATTTAATAATTATATATTTTTTTCTAAATAAAATATAAAATTGAAATGAAACCTCGATTATTATTACTTTCAATTCAAACTAATTTTCCACCAACATTCAGCATTTTCCACAGTATGAAATGGAAAGATTAAAAAAATAGGTGTACGGTTTTTCAATGATACTACAAAGTAAAATGTTTTTAAAAAGTTTTTTGTATTTCCGGGTAAAAAAGATTATATATAATCATATTTATAATTTAACAGAAATTACTTAGAATATTATGTAATTGACTGGGAAAATTAATGTTTATCTAAACTAATAAGACATACATATATATTATAACACTTGATTCCAGCATACCCAAACTCTTATAACTTAAGTAACCCCTCATAACTTAATTGCAGAGCCCCTGACCCCTCATAAGTTATGTAAACCCTCGAAACTTGAGTTCACGGTCCGTACTGACTTAGGTTTCAAAGTTCATTTTTATGGCCTATATATGTTACATAAATATGGTATATAGATTAATATAATATAAGTAGTCGATGGTGTAGTGGCTAGCCTGTAAGTGTTATGACACTAGAATATGGTTGAAAGAGGGTCAGGGGTTGAAATCAAAGTGGCGACAAATTTTTTTTTCCCTCACATTTTGTTTTTTAATTTTACTAGTGTCACCACGCGCGCAAGCGCGCGCTTGTCTTTAATTCTTTTATAACTTTTTTAATCTGACACGATCGCGTCTCCAAATCAATTAATCTCACACGATCGCGATCGAAAGGGTTGCAATTGTTTCCTCTTCTTTTCTACGATCTGAAATACGCACTTCGACAACCAAACAAAATTCGTCTATAGCAGCTTCAGAAATAACTCGCACTTCAAGATTTCGTGACAACTCTTTTTTTATGAGAGGACTTGATCTTTAGAAACTACCAACGATGAATAAGAAACCGATTTTTATTGTAACTACTACTAAATGTATGGAATAAAGAATAAATAAATAATTAAAATATAGTTATAGATAATTATATACAATTATAGATAATCTTTTTTACCCGGGTTGTCAAATGATTTACAAGTTTACAGGATGTGTCCCAGCATGATCGGTTTGGTGGAAGAGGAAAGGGGGGCGTAGTTAGGGAACTCGCCGATGCGTGGCGCCCCCTTCTGTCGAGGCGCCGAGGTAATATCAACTTTAGCCAATCACTGACAGAGTTTCTGGGACGCCGCTTCCAAAACTGCTCAGTGATTGGCTCGTGGTCAGGTTATGGTATGACGCAGCGCCCCCTACTGCCGCAGCGCCCTCTGTTGGCGCGGCTCTTATTCTGGCCCGGCGACCCTTACTGTCGCAGCGTCCCCTTCCGGCAGCGTCCTAAGCTTGGACCTAGCTAATGTATAAACCGCCGCTGACTATCGTGAAAAGTCAACAAATAAGCAGAAAGAACGTTTATATTATCTTAAGCACGTACTGACGTTGTATCGCATTTCAAGTTCGTGCTCGGATCCGCTTTCGAAAATTTCTCAGTTGCTGATGAATGCTCGTGAGGAGAAGAAGGAGCTATTGTCAAAAAATTATTCTCTTGTGGATTACACTTTTGTTCAAAATTCTCAACATTTCAAAAGTAAGAACTTCCACAATCTTCTTCAACGAATCGGGTGATATCATTTTTAATTATCGTACTTCCTTTTACGATAAGAATACCGCAAAATCGCCGAACGACGCCTCATCTATATCGAGAGATTTCTTGGTAGCCGATCTAAAAATGTAAGTGGATATAAATAACACTAATGGTTTCAATAATTCAATAAGTGTCCCCTTCGAAGAATTAATTAGTGCGCACTAAGGTAGATCTACGTTAAACAGATCCTATTTATTGTAAAAAAATATATATATAATGATTTTCCCCAAGATTAACTCAATTTTAACCGATAAATCTATGGACGTATTTTTACGCAGCTATTGTTGAGTCGAATTTGTAATTTATTTAGTTTGATCTAGACGAATAAAGTGTTTATTTTGTTTCTCGAATACTTTATCAATTTACCGAAAAAAGCATTCATGATAATCCTCATCGTTGACAAATTAGAGCCATTCGATTATAAAAAAAATAAAACTGCAACGTTAACTTAAACTTCTTAGGACTAAAATTAAAAATTTCAAGTTTAATCTCACAGCAAATTCTAAAGTTACAATTTTGACTTCAGATAAACTTGATAAAATTGGTGAATTTATTGGCATAAATTGATTTATTTTGATGTATAATCATTGTTATATATTTATTTAAATATTTAAACCCTTTTACAATGCGCACAAACAATAAAAAAAATTTGGTAACCCACTGACGTAACTTTACCGCAAGTACTATCTTAATAACAAAAAACATATTACTTGCAATAAATTTTCATACTATCAAATATTTGACACCAAATTTCAGAAACGTGTAATGAGAATATTTTTCTCAAAAACTCAATATTTTTATATCATGCCCAATCGGATCCGACTAATTTTCAATGTTTGCCAGCTAAAGAGTTTTCCTCCAATTAGATAAAAAAAAATATGCCATTTCTCTTGAACATTATAAAGAAAATGGAATCGTTTCATTTTATCAAAAGTCAAATATTAACATGTTCCTAAAAAAATTCGACAAAATTCAATTACATGACGAGACACCCAAAAACTTTCTTGAAGATTCATTTTATCATAGGCAAGAAGAGAATTCCTAAAAATTCTACTTTCTCTGGTATTTCTGACCCAACTTCCATCCGCAATTTTCACGATCCTCCTAAATGAAATACTGCAACTGTAATTTCTGATTGTTACCGAATGCATTCAGGAACCGAGCGAAAGAAAGTGATCCTTACGAGGTGCTCATGCAAAAAACGAATGCTCTTTTCGTGGACGACGATTTGGCTTCGGCTTTCAAGGAGAGCGATTATCCGAAATTTTGTCCCAAGGATCTGGTGACAAAAATGGCCTCGATCGAGAAGAACAGTACAATCTGTACCCGTGACATTCGTTTTCTCGTTAAATTTTATCTGCACATAACGTCGGACACACGTTTGAGCAAAACGACCGAGGGTTACGCAGAGTCACAATTTCTCATGAAGAAATATCGAGTCGAGAGAAAAGCCCGAGTGAACAACATAACGCTGCACAGAATAGCAGCGACGTTTCCAATAATGGGAGTTACGCTGTTGAGGCAATACCAGATCGAGAGGAAATTCTCAACGTCGATGTTGAAGGAAATGCATGCTGACAAATTTCCATGGTGCATGAGAACGCAGATGTGCCTCAGTTTGGCACCGATGGAACCAAATTACATTCGTGATCCTGAATATCGCATTGTAATCTTCGCCATTATTGTTTTCATGTATTACGAGAACAAAATCGTCAATGCTAACAAAAACAACCTTCTGCCGACACAAATTTTCGAAAAAATTCTCAACATAGCGCACACAGTTTACAGAGATTCGCTCATCGATGCTGAAAAAAAGAGAGATTCATGGAATCACGTGATGTTCGATTACATAAAGAACAAAGAGTCAGTTGATAATTTGCTGAATTTCTTTCGATCTGAGATCCCCGAAGCCGAGGCAGCTTTTCTCAATCGTTTTGAGTTTATCGATTCAAACGAAAATCTGATGAAACTGGATACAAACAAAGCTTTGCAGCGTGAGAAACGAAGGCTTCGTCATTCGAGGGGTACAAAATTCCCAGATCGCTAAATTTGTGACGAGATTCAATCGAAAATACGATTCAATCATTCAAAGTGCTAGATTCTTGGCAATTTTATCCTCAATTTTTTATGGCATTCAGCAAGAATGAAAAATACGTCATTTCTTACTTTCATTGCTTTTGAGTTTATTTTTACTTACGCTTTTTCTCTAAGATCGAGTTTATATTCAGATCGAGTTTCTCGAAGATCGAGTTTCGAGTTTATATTCAAATATGAAAAATTGGAAAAGCTACTTATAATTAAGAATATTACTATCTTACTCCTTTTACGATAAAAATAAATCGTTGTTTCTTACTTTTATTGATTCTGAACTTATTTTTACTAACGGTTGTTTTTTTAAGATCTTCTCTATCGTTATTACACGATTGAATTTATATTCAGATATTGAAAAATGAAAAAACTACTTGTAATTATAAATATTACTATGTTATAATCATTTGGATGAAGTGCAGAAAGTTTATCTAACAAATAAATGTGGCAAATCGAAACAAATTTATATCTCTAATTGTCCATTCGATTGTTCCTTGTTTTCAGTGGCCCGTAATTAAATTATCGTCTTCCTATTGATATTCTTTTTCTTTTTTTAATTTTCAAAGCTTTATTACATTTGATGCGAACAAAAAAAATTTGTTTGAATTTTTTTGAACAAATTTGCAACATTTTTTATATAATTTTTCTTGACTTCAAACCGCATGTGTTTGAGTGTTTTTCATTTTTTTTCAATCCACAATAATCCTAAACGTCGTTTCAAGTATGCAACGATTTTGATAGGACAGCAATTTTTACACGATATTTTCAAAATGTTGAAACCATAAAAGTACGAAAACCGAATTCATTTCGAAATTCCATTGTCTCGTAAAAACTGTTTTTAAAAATGTGTTTAATAAGTTATCGTTTTTTTTTTTTTTTTTAATCTTGGAGAAATTGGGTTGATTGAAGATTCAACACGGCTGAAAATAATTTTCAAACATTAATCTTTAATTGTTCTTCAGACATTGATCTTAAGTAAGATATCTTAAATAAAGTAACACAAAATAGATCTAGAAAGGAATCTCAATTGCGTCGAATCGTTAATAAATATAAATATTATATCTTGCAAATGAGACGAATATTCGTATAGTACGATCAGAAAATAGCCAACTATCAACGATTTTTTGCGTTGCTGTTTGAAAAATTTGTTTACATAATTCGCACTACACGATTATATTGACGGAAATTTTCGACGTCTACGCGTCTAAATGCGCATCGAATGCAATCTGTTTAACAAAAGAAAATTCGTTATTTCGATAAAACGATTTTCACGCTACGTGCACATTAATTTCAACAACGGATCACGTATAAATGTTAAACATCTGTTAAATCTCATTCCCTTGTCTCAGCTCTTTTTTTAAATTTCTCTTCACTAAAAAAAAACATATATCTATGATATAACATATGTTTTTATGTCATTACTTGACCATCTAAATTCGTTGCTCAGACACATAATTATTATTTTATCGGGAAAGGCGTGACGGCGTTAAGTGATGTGTAATTTTTAGTAACAGTTAATCAATTTCAAAAAATTTTAAATTTACGGTCGGATATCAATCGACGATTGTTGATCTATAAATCATGCATCCATAGTCATACAGTCTTAATTTTGTTTATCAACATTACAAAAAAAAAAATACCAGACGATTAAAACAATCTAATGATCTTCAATTCCGATCGTACAATATTTTTCAGGTAAGTTTCATTCTGCACAAATGTACATGGACCGGATTTTTTCTCGAGGCTTTGCATATCTCAACCGAAACTTGAAAAAATTCGCGTTCAAATTTTCATTCTCGACAAAATAGTGTTTTTTTCAACTTTGATAAACCATTCTGTTGTTTTTTTTTGCTGCTCGTTCTGTTCTTGCGAAAATTATGATGCACAGCTCGTATTTTCGACGATTCTCGTTTTTGAGTTTATTTGCACGTTTTCATGATGTTTTATTTTCTTTTTTGTTCGGAGGAATAACAAGTCTATCGCTGCGTATCCTTAGATTCTAGAGGCACGAATAGCAGTGAATCCCCGATAACGTCTTGAAATCTCGTGACTGAACTTGTCGAGTGCGTCTTTTGATATCAGAGCTCGACCGATGTGTCAGAGCCACGATGATGAAGTTCCTCGTCTAATAGGGGTTCTTGTTCCACCACCATGCGAACTGCGAACAAAACTTTTCATGCATTCCAACGAATATGAGAGCATGAGGATGATAGCAGGCATAACCGTACCAACAATATACATTTTTTTTCAATTTTTATGATATTAGGGTGATTTAAAAAAAAAACCATATTGCTTCCCAACTGCGCTCCTCATCGAGCTTTCCATTTGATTTTTTTTCCCAAAAAATAGATCTTCGATAAGCTGAGGTATGCGCAGGTTTTTTTCACCCACGTTTTGTTAATATTGAAATTGGGAAAAAAAATCGTTTTTGAGACTCGTAAGATCAAGACATCGTACAAAATTGTTGGTACGGTTTGACATTGAGAAAAAATTTCTCTTTCGTAACAAAAAATGTAAACACCGGAGGGTTTTTTTGTTATAACTGAATTTTTTGATTCTCAAAAAACGTATTTTTTACCTAATTTCAACATCAAAGCGATCAGTGGTGAAAAAAAAGAGTGCGTTCATGCGAAATTAATTTTTTGAGAAAAGATTGAAAAATCTCGATACAGAGCGCAATCAAATTATGACGTTTTTTTTTTCGAACTACCAAATATTTATTCTATAACAGTCACAGCTAAACGCTTCAAAGTTGTAAAAAAAATTATGATTTTTTTCTTATAATTCTATAACGGGACTACGATTTTGTTCAACAATGATTTTTCGAATAATTATGACCAACAATGGCATTTGGAATTTTCTAAACTTAAAAAGACAAATGTGAATAAAAATATTGATCTTTTCGTTAAAATTGGGTCATTTATATTCTGCATTAATGGAACATATGGCCGAATGGTACAAATATTTTCAAACTTTTTTTGAAAGATACTTATACACGATAAAAACTTTAGAATAAAAATTTAATTTCATTCGCATTATTCATTTCATTGGAATTGAAAGTCTATGAAAAATGTTCATTAATGATTTTATAGATCAATTTCTAACAATTATCAAAAGAATAGAACTAACTTTTGGCATGTAATAAACCTTCTTTGAAAAACGTCAACAGTTATCAGCGATTTTCTGTAACGACAAACAGAAAATTAATAAATGAAAAGACATTTTTAAGGATGCTTTCTCATTGAAATTTCCGTACTTTGTGATAAAATACAAATCTGAAAAAATTTAGAAACATTTGGCCTGCCATAAACAACAATTATGAATAATAATATTGCCCAAAAGATATTAATAAATTGTTTGAACAAATAATTATTCAACAATTTTTCCATAAGTTCTTTTTTTCTTAAACAAATCTAATGCGTTAGATTTCCTGATCGCATGCGAATTATAGTTTTAAGGCTTTCGCGGCCAGAGTCATAACTAAATTGGTTGGCTTCCGGATGGATGCCGCGTTTGAGTTGCAAAGAAACTAGGCCAAAAAATATACAAATACAACCATTCTAAACACTTCAAAGCGGAAATGTCAACATAGAAAGAAAATTCTGGAAAAATTCATATGCGTTCAGAAAAATTAACGCATTTAACCTTTTAAGAAAAAAAGGACTTATGGTGAAATGGTTGAATAATTATTTGATTAAACAAATTGTTGATGCCTTGATTGATAATTGTTCTTTGTTGCCTGCCAAAATTTGCAAAATTTTTTCGATTATTTTGTATCACAAAGTATGGAAATTTCAATCAGATAACATTTTCGGCTGGGACGGTAAGGACAAAGCATCCTTAATCGGACGTGGTGGAAAATACGGAAAAGTAAAATGAACGTGAACAGAAAAAAAACGAAAATAATAATGACGATGTCAAAAATGAATCTTCTCCTTACCAAGCACTAAGAACAACAACACGATCATGAAAACGGATACCAAAGCCAGAGAATCATGCGAATCATAGAATTTTCCGACCTACCTAAGATAGATTGGGTTTTAACTTCTTTCGAATTTGAAGATTGAGTACATGGCGAATATTATCGTCAAGCTATAGCAATGCATCGACGCATTTGAAATGTTAAATAGCGACTGTACTCGTGAAATACGTCTTTAAAAAAAAATCTCACTTAATAGATTCCCTTAAACCAATAAAATCATTCGATCGTCACAATGAATCTGGCAGGAAAAAGATTACGAAGCATATTTTCGGTATATAAAAATATCGTGCCAAATTAACACTTTGAACTTGTGAAATAGAAAAAATTTCTTGTTTCCACCACAGAAATTACTTAAAAAAATAATCCTGATAATCTGCGAGATCGAAGATACGCAATTTTATTTGCTGTTAATTTTTAATTTCCCACAAGTTTAACCATTTCGCATCACGAAAATTGTAAAATTCACTGAGGGCCCAGAATAACAAAACTATTAACACTGATAAGAGAATTTAAATAAAATTAATTAAAATGTCAACACAAGGTACGGAGTATAAAATGGAATATTAATTTTCGTTGTAATTTTTTCGTCTGACCAACAATGCTACGAAAAACTAAACTCAAGTTCTATTAAAGCATTATTTTTTATTGCCAAAAGCCTTACACCTAAACTACGAAATCGTACAATCTGTACATTATTTCTGCGCTCAGTAAACTCACAATTTCTTAAGGGGGCACGCCACTGTGACGGGTCAAAAAAATCGATTTTTTTTTCACTTGGGATTACCTGCCATCATATGGCCCAGAAAAAGATAGTTTAATATAAGTATAAATATTTAAGATATAACTATATTCAGAGATAACGAATATGCAATGAAAACTTGAAACGCTTATATCTCAAAACTTTGAAACTTTTATTTATTTATTGTTGTAGTAACATTGGCTAAGGTTGTACGTAGCCGATTTTCAAAATTTTGTGAATTACTATTTTGTAAGACCTTTCGAAAATACGAAAAAAGGGTTGAAGAAAAAAAATTTCAAATCAGCGCCATTTCGTGAAAAAAATTATTTTAAAAAAATGGCTACGCTTAACGATAGTGACTGTTGTGTAAATTGAACAAATTTGGGTTTTTCATTTCAGATGATTTTTCATTGCTGTATCGCTGCCATCAGGAGGAGTCATTTTTTTATTATGACATTACATTCATGGTGATAACTTTGTCAATTTATTATATTTTTCAATAAAAATTTGTATGAATATAGTTGAATGTATGGGGCATTTCACGGGTAGCGGAACAGGTTTTGGCCGCGGGTCTCAAAATTTTTCGTTCATCAATATATCGTCTTATATCATATAAAAACATTTTTATGTAGTTATGGACCCCATTTGAGTCTGGGTTTTTGTTGAGTTCTAATCGAAAAATAAAAAATTCAACGTACCTTTAATCGTGTATGTCTTAAGTGTCAATACAGTAAAATTAAAATCTGACCAGTGCCAACTATGTCCAGTAAAATTTTTGATAAAATTCAGTAGGCCCTAAGGGCCGAAAAAAAATAAAAACGGTTTTTTTCTCTTAATTTAATTAATTAAGGGCATGTAAAATTTTTAATTTTTTTATTTTTCGATTAGGACTTAAGAAAAACCAAGTGTTAATCGGAGTTCATAACTACATGGAAATGTTTTTATATGATATAAGAAACGATATATTAACGGACGAAAAATTTTGAGACTCGCGGTCTCGCTACGCATGGAATACCCCATATACTTGATGAATCGCTTTTTGTCTGATGCTCAAATAATAATACCTACTTAAAAAAAAAAATTCTCGATAATCGGCTATTTTTAGCCCCGTCCCAGTGGCGTTCCCCCTTAATGAATTAGCTACGCAGACGCGAACTGTCGATATGCAGCGAAAATAATGGGAAAGCGGTAATGATCAAGGTTTTTTTTTTTTAATAAACAATAAACATTGAATAATTCAGCTGAGGATGTGAGACGAAATACCAAGATGAAAAATAAAGCGACAAGAGAAAAGAGAAAAAAAAAACGCAGATGCGAGTGGAGTAATAAGCCGACGTGAGAGAACAGGCGAGTAATAATTGAAGCTATTAGAGGGGAATCAGTCTTGAAACGCAAAAAATTATCCAGGATTCTGTGGCCACGTTATTATTTCAGTGTTGGATTAATACATGAGCTGACGGCAATGAACATTAAGGTTGATTAGAAGCAAATCACGTTTAATGAGAAAATTCTGAAAATTTGGTATGTTTTTCAATGAAGTATTTAAGAGGTCGTGTAAAAATTTCACGACGATTTGGAAGCTCGTTATCGAATAATTAAGATCAACAAATTAAAAAAAATTAAATGTAATCTTATGGAAACTGATATAACTTTGCGATAAGTTTTTTTTTGACCTCCCAATTTTTTAATATCCACAATATAGTGGAAGCAACGGAAAGAAAACGAAGTTTATTGATAAATATTTTTTTTATTTGTTAAAAAAATTGTTTTTAACAAAACGTTAATTTCTTAATAACGAGCTTCCTAATCGTCGTGAAATTTTTACACGACCTCTTAAATACCTCATGCAAAAACATAGCAAATCTTCAGAATTTTCTCATTATTTTTTATTTTAACCCTTAAGGAGGTTGAAGTAATGATGATAGAATTCTGAAAATTTGGTATGTTCTTACATGAAGTATTCAGGAGGTCGTGTAAAAATTTCACTACGATTGAGAAGCTATTAACAATTAACATTCAAAGAAGATGAAAATATAGCATGAGGTATGTATAAGAGTGGCTGGTACAGCGTTTTTTTTCACAGAGAAAATACAAGTACCCACGCTCTCGCGTGGGTACGATATAAATGATGCATTCTCCGTCAATTCCGCCACTTTTTTTTCGACCCTCTCAGATACGTCCCATAACTTGTCACAGTTTAGTCCCACTTGAAAGTAGTTTCTGAGACTCTTTTCAGATTTTTTAAGCGGTGAATTAAGGCGTTATATTTTAAGGAATTAAGGAGCATATATTTTTTCGAATCCACATAGCTTAAAACGGAGAGGATGTACGAAAAAAATATTCCTACAAAAAAATTATGTTTTTCCATCAACTATTGAATGCAATATGTGTTATATTTCTATTCGTGTTGCGAAGACTATTTTCTGGAAAAAAAAATGAAAATTAATTTTTTTCGCACGGCCGGGCACCTTCAATTCTGCTGTCAATTTTATACAATCTCTAATAGTATTAGTGGAACGTACAAAAAATCCACAATACGGCTACTGATTTTTTTTTACGATTAAACAAATGTCATTCACAAAAAAATTGCATAAAGTTATGTGAATAACATTTTTTTAACCCTGAAAAAAATCAGTTGCCGTATTGTGGACGTCCCGCTAATACTATTAGAGATGGTATAAAATTGACAGCAGAATTGAAGGTGTAGGACCGTGCGTAAAAAATTAATTTTCATTTTCAAATAGTCGTTGCCAACACGAATAAAAATATACCACATATTGCATTCAATAGTTTATGGAAAAACATAATTTTTTTGTAGGAATATTTTTTTCGTACATCCTCTCCGTTTTAAGCTATATGGATTCGAAAAAATAACTTAATGCAATTTTTTGTGAATAACATTTTTTTAACCCCGAAAAAAATCAGTTGCCGTATTGTGGATTTTTCTGTACGTCCCACTAATACTATTAGAGATTGTATAAATTTGACAGTAGAATTGAAGGGACCGTGCGAAAAAAACAATATTTTTTTTTTTTTGCAGAAAATAGTCTTTGCAACACGAATAGAAATATAACACATATTGCATTCAATAGTTGATGGAAAAACATAATTTTTTGTAGGAATATTTTTTTCGAACATCCTCTCCGTTTTAAGCTATATGGATTCGAAAAAATATATGCTCCTTAATTCCTTAAAATATAACTGCTTAATTCACTGCTTAAAAAATCTGAAAAAAATCGCAGAGACTATTTTCAAGTGGGACTAAACTGTGACAAGTTATGGGACGGATCTGGGAGGGTCGAAAAGAAAAGTGGCGGAATTGACGGAGAATGTCTCATATAGGAATTATATTTTTCCCAATCGAAATGAATATTTGTAGGAAAAGTATCATGAATAATGAGCCGTACGCGGGTAGTTCGTCGTTGAGGTTATATAACCGTGAACTCCAACGGGAATTATCCCCAAGGAAAATAAATGTATGCTCGATACATAAAAATTATATTTTGGATACCAGAAATATATCTAACATACATTTCTCAAATGTCGAATTCAATATGCATATATCTGAGATATATTTCTTGTATAACAACGAGAAATACTATATCTCGAAATATATTTTAGGGTATACCTTTTAGGTACATTTTAGATCTATCTCTGCTGAGATATATCGCAAAATATATTCGGGATATAGCACTTTTCATCGTTTCGATATAGATAAGATATGGAAATATATCTAAGATATATTTTCTAAGTATATAAACGACGAAAAGTTCTGTATCCCGAATATATTTTGCAATATATCTTTTTTCATGAGGTACGTGTACATAAAAGATATGCGGAAAATACATTCGTCATTTACAGGATTTTGGCGCCAATAATATATGCTACTTATATTTTCCATCCATGTTATATTTTTCACATATATTCACAAATAAAAATAACATCTGCTAGTAATATATTATCTTTATATGGGTGTAATATATGGAAGATGTAAGTGAAATATGCATGGGAAATATATGTAAAATATTTTTGGCGCTAAAATCTTTTATGTTACATATGAGGCATTCCACATCGATTCGACCTGGGTCTGACCCTTTACCTCTCCGATTTTGTCCGCAATTTTTTATGGTCTTGTAGTACCTCTGAAGAGCACTCTGAATTTTTTTCAGATTTTGTTGGAGCGATTTGACTTAACTATAATTTTATAAACAAATTACTTTTAGCCCAAATTTAAAAATCTGAACAAAATCACAAAAATTCCGTTTTTTATTTCAAGCGTTGAGCTAAAATTTCAAGCGGTGAACTAAAGTGGGCAGGGGTTTTTCCTTGCGTTTGTGATAAGCTTTTTCGAAAAAAAAATTTAAATAGAAGGAGGACCCTGAATTGAGTGGGCCGTTATACAAACATTTGCGAAGGTGTTTAAGAAAATTTTTTAAGGGCCCACTCAATTCAGGTTCCTCTCTATATTAAAAAAAAAAAAATCGAAAAGGCTGTTTATAAGCAAAGGGAACCCCGGCCCACTTTGGCTCATCGCTAGAAATTTTTCATATAAAAAAAGGGATTTTGGTAATTTTTTTCAGATTTTTAAATTTGGGCTAAAAATAATTAGTGGATAAAATTATAGCTAAGTCAAATCGCTCCAAAAAAATCTGAAAAAAATCATAAGTGCTTTTCAGAAGTACTACAAAACCATAAAAAATCGCGGACCAAATCGGAGAGGTGAAGTGTCAGATCCAGGTCAAATCGGTGTGGAATGCCCCATATATACTTTCTCCATATATTACACCTTCATAGATTTCCATGGAGCTACAAGCTCATATGTATATACATACGGGGATCAAAAAGAGAAAAAGAGTTATATAAGAAAAGAGCAGATACTGAAATTTCGACATCAGTAATTTAAAAATGTAACGGGAAAATTACTTTGACAGTCACTATCGATCCGCAGCAACTAGGAGCCTAAATTTGGTTAATCAAAAAAGCCAAATGGCTTTTAATCGATCAGTTTCGATGAATCGATAAATATCGAAATCGCTACTTCGTAACCGTAACCATTGTTAATTTTCATTGCAGAAACACACATTCACGCGAAAGAAAAAGAAACGCTCAAACATACACGCCTATATTTACTGCAACTCAGTTAATTTAAAAAAAAAATTAAAAATCGTTGAATCATTCGTTTTTTCGGAATTATATAACTTGGTATATATATATAATTTTTTCTCTGTTTCGCATCTCTGCCACGCGTGTGTTACCGTTGCTTTTGATTTCTATTTTTTTCCCCTTTTTTTCTTGATTTCACTCTCGTGATACTTTATCGCAAGTCGAATTATCCAAAAAATCTTCATCCTGGTACGCAGCTCGGAATCGAAATAACACTTTTGACGCGTGATGAATATTAATGGAATTTAAATATGGCGCACGGGGTTCTAATTACGAAATAATCCCAAAAGTAAAGAAAATTTGACAATGAAATTAAGTGCGTGAGAGTTGGATGGTGTATTTACACGATCGTTAGGACGATCAATTTTGCGACTCGTCTCTTGTATCCTTCTTTATTTCGTTTTATCTTGATGTCCCCTCTTTTTTTCAAATTCCATACGCGACTTGCAGCTGATTCATTATCGAGTGAAAATTCATTCTTCACATTTGGGTAATTGAAACGGTGCGATTGAATCTTATGTTTGGGAGATTTTTAGAATCGCGCTCTTTTGAAAATTCACAAATCAGTGAATGAAATGAGGAGGACAAAAAAGAAGGAGTGAATAAAGTAAGAATTTTGACTCGGACATGACGCACTGTTTTATCACAGAAGAACTCAGTGATGTTGCTTTTTCAACAACTTAGTGCGCTGTGACCTGTTTGTAGTACCATTTTTCTCGTTAACGCTCGCGAATCCTCGCTCTCCGACCGGCGGTATCCTGAACAGCATGATTTTCATGTGATCGCAGATCTCGAGGCAAACCTGTGTGCTGTATCGTAGAAAATCCAGTGTCACCCAGATCTGCGAATAATATAAGCACGAATAAATTAATTTTTTCTTTGATTTCTCGGATTGTTGAATGTACGAGTGAGGTTCGATCCTACACAGTTTCTGTCCTACACATGGGTAGTCCTACACAAAAAAATCCTACACAAAATATCGCATGCATAATAGACTGGTCGTTAACAATTAAATTTTGTGCGACGCCCCCTAAAAAGCTTCCGTTCGATGAAAAACACGAGGTAATTTTTTTTTTTTTTAATTCAAAATAACACGTGCCGCAAGATGATCTAAGTTGATTTTCATCGGAGAACAATTTTTTTTTACAAACGGCTCGACCCATTTGAATGAAATTTGGACACGTTACAAAGGTATATAAAGGCTATTTTTGGAAAAAATAACAGCTTATAATCTTCATAATAACTAATGGAAACAGTTAATTCTTTCGGTAATTTTTTTTTCTCCAGGATAACGTTCTGGCATAATTATGAAAATAATTTTTTTTGTTGTATTTTACTATCCCATATAATGTCTCCAAATTTCAAATTGATCGGAGAGGTACTTCATATTTAAAAAAATAAAAAAAATTTACATTAAAAAATGCGTTTTTATTTTTTCTTTAATATGAAGTACGTCTTCGATCAATTTGAAATTTGGAAACATTATATGGGATAGTAAAACACAACCAAAAAAATTATTTTCAAAATTGTGCCAGAACGTTATCCTGGAGAAAAAAAAGAATTACCAAAAAAATTAACTGTTTCCATTAGTTATTATGAAGATTATGAGCTGTTCTTTTTTCTAAAAATAGCCTTTATATACCTTTGTAACCTGTCCAAATTTCATTTAAATCGGTTTAGCCGTTTGTAAAAAAAATTGTTCTTCAATAAAAAATGAACTTAGATCGTCTTGCGGCATGTGTTATTTTTAGTTAAAAAAAAAAAATTTACATCGTGTTTTTTTATCAAACGGAAGCGCTTTAGGGGGCGTCGCAAAAAATTTAATTTTTAACGACCAGTCTAATGCATAATAATGCCCAGTAACTTTTATTCTACACATATTATTATCCGCCATCTTACATCCTACACAATTAAATTTTATAATAAAGGCTGTTGTCCTACACATAATATCCTATACAATGATTTGAATACCGTCTATTGTTCCACACGTACTTACAGACCAATACATTTATCCTACACAATTGTTAAATTTGTAGATTATTGTTCTACAAATATTTTCCTACACAATTATATTTTCTATTACAGGCCATCGCCCTACACATATCGCGTGCCTAATGCCAAAAGGCCTATAAAAGTTATAGGCCCTTTTGGCTTTGCAAAACCAAAAGGGCCTATAATTTTTTTTTTTTGCGCCAATCGTTTTGCCAACATTTTCTAAGCCTAAAGACAAAAAAAAAATTTCCAAAGCCAAAAGGGCCTATGTCTCAAATTTTGGCTTTAGGACATTGAAAATTTAGTGATCTAAAGCCAAAAGGGCCTATAATTTTTTTTTTTTACTTTCCGCTAAGAAAATTGAAAATTTTTTTTTTTGAAAAAATTTTTTTTTTTTTTGAAAAAAAAATTTTTTTTTTGGTAAAAAATTTTTTTTTTTTGGAAATAAAATCTTTCTTTTTTTTTTAATTTTTTTTTTTTTTTAATTTTTTTTTTGGAAATTTTTTTTTTTTATTTGGAAAAAAAAAGTTTAAATCATTTGTTATTATTTATTTGTTTCAACAATTTGTTATTGTTTATTTGTTTCAACAATTTGTTATTTTTTATTTGTTTAAAGAATTTGTTATTGTTTATTTGTTCAAACAATTTGTTCTTATTTTTTTAAACAATTTGTTATAGTTTATTTGTTTAAATAATTTGTTATTGTTTATTTTTGAACAATTTGTTATTGATTCGGATCCACGATTGTAACAATTCATGATATAATATCGTGAATTTATCATGAATTATCATGAATACCTGTATCAAAATAGATTTAAAAAAAAAAAATTTCTATCGTCAGTGCTTCTGATAATTCTTGGTTTAAATATTTCGCGTGCCTAATGCCAAAAGGGCCTATAAAAGTTATAGGCCCTTTTGGCTTTGCAAAACCAAAAGGGCCTATAATTTTTTTTTTTTTGCGCCAATCGTTTTGCCAACATTTTCTAAGCCTAAAGACAAAAAAAAATTTTCCAAAGCCAAAAGGGCCTATGTCTCAAATTTTGGCTTTGGGACATTGAAAATTTAGTGATCTAAAGCCAAAAGGGCCTATAATTTTTTTTTTTACTTTCCGCTAAGAAAATTGAAAATTTTTTTTGGAAAATTTTTTTTTTTTTTTGAAAAAAAAATTTTTTTTTTTGAAAAAAAATTTTTTTTTTTGAATTTTTTTTTTTTTTTTTTGGAAAAAAATCTTTCTTTTTTGAAATTTTTTTTTTTTTTTAATTTTTTTTTTTTCTATGGAAAAAAAAGTTGAAATCATTTGTTATTATTTATTTGTTTCAACAATTTGTTATTGTTTATTTGTTTCAACAATTTGTTCTTTTTTATTTGTTTAAAAAAAGAACAAATTGTTTGAACAAATAAACAATAACAAATTCTTTAAGCAAATAAAAAATAACAAATTGTTTAAATAAATAAGAACAAATTGTTGAAACAAATAAACAATAACAAATTACTTCAACTTTTTTTCTGCAAAAAAAAAAAAATGAAAACAAGTCAAATAATTTAAACAAACGTTTAAACAAATTGCTTAAACAAATAAAAAATAACAAAATGTTGAAACAAATAAACAATAACAAATTATTTAAACTTTTTTTTTCAAAAAAAAAAAAAAAAATTTCCAAAAAAAAAAATTTTTTTTCCAAAAAAAAAAAAAAAATTTCCAAAAAAAAAATTTTTTTCCAAAAAAAAATTCTTTTTAAAAAAAAAAATGCTCTGGTATGCAATTTCTATTCAAAACTTTGAAAAATTTTGATTTTTTTTATAGGCCCTTTTGGTTTTAGGCTGACAATTTCCTAAAACCAAAAGGACCTATGTCTTAAGATAGGCCCTTTTGGTTTTAGTACATCAAAATTTTTTTTTTTACAGATCTTCACGTTTCAAGCAATTTTAAGAAGAATGGCAAAAAAAAAAATTTTTTATAGGCCCTTTGGCATGGACCCCTATCTTCTTGCTGTAATAGGCCCTTTTGGCATTAGGCACGCGATTTCTGTTTCAATCTGTCGACTCTCAGTGTATCATGCAAGGTAAAAATATGCTTTAATACAAAAAGTACTTGAAATTGGTACTTGATTTTTTAAGTACTTGTACTTTAAATACTTTAAATCTCAAGTACTTAAAGTAATAAGTACCTAGTACTTTAAGTACTTCAAATATAAAGTACAAAATACATTAAGTACTTAAAGTATTAAGTACCGGCAGTACTTAAAGTACTTGAGATTTAAAGTACTTAAAGTAGAAGTACTTTAAGTTTCGTTTTAATCAATAACAAATTACTTTCGTTTTAATCAATAACAAATTGTTCAAACAAATAAACAATAACAAATTACTTCAACTTTTTTTTTGCAAAAAAAAAAATGGAAACAAGTCAAATAATTTAAACAAACGTTTAAACAAATTGCTTAAACAAATAAAAAATAACAAAATGTTGAAACAAATAAACAATAACAAATTATTTAAACTTTTTTTTTCAAAAATAAAAAAAAAAATTTTCCAAAAAAAAAATTTTTTTCCAAAAAAAAAAAATGCTCTGGTATGCAATTTCTATTCAAAACTTTGAAAAATTTTGATTTTTTTTATAGGCCCTTTTGGTTTTAGTACATCAAAATTTTTTTTTTTACAGATCTTCACGTTTCAAGCAATTTTAAGAAGAATGGCAAAAAAAAAAATTTTTATAGGCCCTTTTGGCATGGACCCCTATCTTCTTGCTGTAATAGGCCCTTTTGGCATTAGGCACGCGATATTTTTCTACACAGTTAAATATTTATGTATGGGGCGTCCCATCCCAAATCCGACAGTTTGAAAAACTTTTTTTTTTATTTCCTCAATTTTTTAAAATATTTTTTAGTACCCATCAAAAGAACCTTCCTTTCAACAACAATTCAACAACAATTTTTCAACAACAAATTAGCCAATTTTTTTTAGCGAAAATCGGGTTTTTGACTCCCAAGTGCTACGAAAAATCGAAAAAAAAAATCCTCCCGTCATTAATCTCCTTTAACAAATCTCCTTTAACAAATGCATGCATCTCCTTTAACAAATGCATTTTGATTTTTTTGTTTCAGATGATTCTGTTGCGAGTTGTGGTGTACACCCCAAACCAACTTTTTTTCGAGGCGCCTCCGGAGTTTAATTTTCACTCGCTCAATTTTGAATATTTTGCAATGCAAATTTAGGAGAATGTTGTTCAAATGTTACTTTATTATATGTAAATTTTTCAATAAACGAACACTATCCGTTACGCCAAAAAAAAATCTTAAAAACATGCCTTTTTTTCGCCGAATTAACTTTACCCCGCCCTTAAATTAACAAAAAACCGCTCTTTTTTTGGTATTTTGGTCATAACTTCCTTGATAATGATCCAAATTAAAAAGTTTTTTTTTCAAATTTTTATATTTTTATGGTCTTTTCAGAAAAAAATACAACAATAATATTCTACGTGTTTTTGAATGAGTTTTTTGAGTTTTAAACTTTGAACCGCGTTTTTAAAAGTTAGAGTCATGTTTGATTTTTTTTTTTAATTTTTGTTCTAAACATCTATCTATTCAACAATTTTCAAGACTAGTCCGATCGTGGGATCGATAACTACGATTTTTTTCCATTTTTGAAAATTAAATTTTGTTTTTTTAATAAATTATTATGAATACCAATTTTTGTTACTGCATAGTATTTTTTTCAATATTTAGAATTTATTTTGACCCAACTTTTGTTACTGTATAGTATTTTTTCAATATTTAGAATTTTATTTGACACTCTTTTATTGTTAACAGGTTCTTAAAATTAATAATTAATCGTTAAGTCTGTTTATGAACAATCATAACAAAAGTTTTTATTTATTCACGTTTTTTTTTTAAACCTTACAAATACGATTATTTCCTGAATTTGAATATTCCTTTGCCAATACGTTTCCGTTGCTCATTGGAATAATTGAATGAAATTTTTGTGTCCCCCTGTGATTGACTTCGCAATATTGTATCGCAAATAAAATCTTTCTTTTGCATCTGAATAATGTTTCCCAGGTGAAAATTTCACAGCAATATTCGGTAGACTATTTATGTTCAATGCCCACTCATACAATTCTTGAACTGTTGTCATTTGCTTATCGATTAATTATTAATTTTAAACATCTGTCAACAATGGAAAAGTGTCAAAATTAATTCAAAATGATTTTAAAAAATACTATACAGTAACAAAAATTGGTATTCATAATAATTAATTAAAAAAAAAAATTAATTTTCAAAAATCGAAAAAAATAGTAGTTATTGAGATCCCACGATCGGACTAGTCTTTAAAATTGTTGAATAGATAAATGTTTAAACATAAAAATAAAAAAATAAAATAAAAAATGACACTCACTTTTAAAAACGCGATTTAAAGTTTAAAACTCAAAAAACTCATTTAAAAACACGTCGAATATTTTTGTTGTATTTTTTCTGAAAAATCCATAAAAAAACAAAAAATTTGAAAAAGAGCGGTTTTTTTGTTAATTTAATATCTTTTGAACGGGTAATCAAAAAAATCGAAAAATTTAACAGAAAGGGTCTTTTGATGGGTACTAAAAAATATAACAAAATTGAGAAAACTTCAAAAAAGATCTCGAACGATCTTTTATGCCATTTCGCCGGAAATCAACGTAAACTGATCTAACAAGCGGTATTTTGAAGGGGAAGGATTCGGCTTTATTTCCTGTATTTTTAATGATTTTAACAATTTGTTTTTCTCTTTGGACTCTATTTTAGAAACAACTGTTTTTTGCCCTTTTCCCCCCTCTCTTCAGGTGCACCCGTCTTGTAGAGGAAGTTTTTTAAATACATTTTCACGATCGAATTCATAATGGGGAAAGTTTGAACTTCAATTTCCTTTTTTTTTTTTAATTTGAGCGATTTTTTTTTCCAAAGTGATTCTTTTTTTTTGTGAAAAAAGAAGAAATTTGAAATATCCCGTGTGACACGAAAACAAAGAAGATTCATGGAAAACTTTAAGATAGCAAAAAGTTGCGTCTGTTTTTGTTGAGTTCAAAAGAATGTTTTCAGATTTTTTTTCCAACATGTTTTTTTCTCATCTTCTGGGTCGGAGCTCAGATCATTCAATTACCATAACTCGAGAACTATGGGATTATTAATAAAATTTCAAGAAGGAAAATACTTTATTTTACCATTTTCAACACATTGGAATTTTTTTCAAATTTTTTAACCAAAAAATTTTTTCCAGCCTCAAAATGAGAAAAAAAATTTTGGAAAAAAAATCTAAAAAAATTATTTTGAACTCAACGAAAACAGACTCAACTTTTTGCTATCTTGAAGTTTTTCATGAATCTTCTTTGTTTTCGTGTTATACGGGATTTTTCAAATTTCTTCTTTTTTCACAAAAAACAGAATGACATTAGAAGAAAAAATCGCTCGCAGTTTTGAAAAAAAGGAAATTGAAGCTCAAACTTTTCCCTTTATGAATCCAATCGTAAAAATGTATTTAAAAAATTTCTTCTAAAAGATAGGTGGACCTGAAGAGAGGGGGGGAAAAGGCGAAAAACAGTTATTTTCAAAATAGAGTCCGAAACGAAAAACAAATTGTAAAAATAATTACAAATACAGGAAATGAAGCCAAATTCTTCCCCTTTAAAATGCTGCTTGTTAAATTAGTTTACGTTGAATTAGTTACATTGATAGTCTGTGTTTTAATAATTGTGTAGGACGTTATGCGTAGGACGATAGTCTACGTTTTAATAATTGTGTAGGATAAAAATCACTGGACATTATTGTGTGTAGGATATTTTGTGTAAGACTAACCATGTGTAGGATAGAAAATGTGTAGGATCGAACCCCACTCCCCGAAAATCATTAATGATAATATTCATCGTTTACAATCATAGTCATTAGTTTATGAAAAAAAAACGTTAACTAAACCTTTCTTTCGATTGAGAATCTGGACTAATCGAGACAAAATCTCGCACTAAGCAAGCTCGAATAATATTCCAAATTTGACGTCAGAAAAACTGTCCAAAAATAATGTCCCTGAATTTATTATAAACGATATTAGGAATCTTATTACCCCATACCACAAAAACGACGTTGATTGAATGACATTAATTTGAAGATGAAGGAAAAAATTGATTATGAGTAAAATAAAATACTAAATCTCTCAGTTTTCATTATAGTATCGACCAGAGTCGTACCTCAAGTAACAAGTACAAAGTACCGTAGGTACTTGAAGTACAAGTACTTGCAAAAATCAAGTACCAAGTATCAAGTACTTTTCAAGTTTTCGGGTACGTCTCGTAAATTCTGGTACTTGGGTCATTCCATGTCAAATCGACCAAAAGTTCGATTCGACCACTTTCAAATTCGATGAAATTTGGTCAGAAGTTTTGGTTATGTACAAATTTTGTAACTTATTAAAAAGTTTTGTAAAAAAAATTTTTTTTTTTACCAAAATTCGAAAATTTATATTTTCAAAACAAAAAAAAACACCATCTTGGAAATTTCAGGATTTTTTAATTTTTGAAACAAAACAACACCATCCTGAAACTTTCAGGATCTTTTAAGATCAATCCAAGGTATTATATAAAAAAAATTTAACCAAAAATTTAATGTGGATCGTAGATTTACACGAATTTTAAAAATTCAAAAATTCATATTTTTGAAAAAACAAAAACCACCTCTCTGAAAATTTTAGGATCTTTTCAAATTAGTACAAGGTATTATATAAAAAAAAATTGAATCAAAATTTTAATGGGCAACTTGGATTTTTACGATTTTTGAAAATTCAAAATTCTCCCAATTCATCATTTTTCAAATTTTTTTTTCGGAATTTTTTTTCTTTCGTAGCCCCATATATACTCTTTAAGACGAACCCAGAACGATTTTTTCGTAACTATAGTAGTTTTCGAAATATTTAAAAAATAAACTTGAAAAAATGGTGAAATTTTGAATTTTCAAAAAAAAAAAATAATTTTTTTCCTTTGTTAGAACTTCGCTTTATGATAAAAGAAAACTTCTGACCAAATTTCAACGAAATTGAAAGGGGTCGATTCCAAATATTGGTCGATTTGATATGGAATGACCCATATTGAAAGGCTTTGCACATGCAACCATCAGCAAGACACATTCAAAAGTACTTGATACTTGTACTTGAAAAAAGTGCTTCAAGTACAGAAAAGTACTTGAAATTTTCAAGTACAGGAAGTACTTGAAAAATGTAAGTCCAATACTTGAAGTACTTTTTAAGTACTTTGTACTTGCAAGTACTGTACTTCAAGTACTTGCAAGTATCGAGTACTTTCAAGTACTGCCCAGTTCTGGTATCGACTGACACGTGAATTAATCGAAAAGATTCGAAAATTGTTCGTTACGAGTGGGAAGGTTAAATATTAACTTACGAGGCACAGCCACAGAACGTAGTATTCTTTGATAAAGAAATTGAAATATTGATTCAAGAATAGCATAGCCGGGCCTATCAGGGCACTGTCGAGATATTGCATCTCGTTTTTCGTCATGTGAGCTACCTGAAATTTTTAAGAATTCAAATATCAGATTGCTATATTTTTAAATATTTTTATGTATGACTTGGAATCGAACAATAGTACATTACATCACGAGGACGTAAAAACATTTTCTGACGAGTGATGTACGATATTTTATATCACGAGGTTGCAATATGGACGTTTTCACGTCCGCTTGCGGACTTAAAAGCGTCCATTATTGTACTGAGTGATATAAAATATTTTGCACAGTTCTAAAAATAATATTTCAATACAATGCATTTTTTATACTCACCACAAGACGATTGGTAACTTTAGCGGCGACCATACCAAACGCAAGTATGTACAATGCTGGATGATTTTCATAAACGTGCTCATCACTTTTTCGATAAATAATGAAGGCTGGTACAACCACGAAACTAAATGGTATTATTGGTGACAGTACCGATGTTCCCTGCAACCGGAAGAGAAAAAAGCTATGGAGCAATCTGTATTTACAAACTTAACAATTATTATAATCTCCGCCAACAACAACATAACAAACTCGAAAACGAGCATTCCAAAAAATAAAGCGATCACGCCAATATTTTTTTTTCGTGGTAAGTAAATTTCAAAGAATTTACGTTATTTGCAAAGCTGATGGAAAAAATGATCGTGAACCATCAAAGAGCAAATATATTTTTCAAATTTTAATAGTTAAAATTGAACTATTAGAATTGCTTTTCGACATTTAGCAAAACAAAATTACCACCTCGAATATCCAATAAATATCGAAGATGCTCGCTTTTCCGTAAGTTTAATTATGGAAAATTAACGAAGCGGATATTACAATCTACTTTCCGTTGAATTCTCAAAAAAAGCACAATAAACATTTCGAAAGCATTGCTCGGGATTCTGATGCATGTAAGATGCATCTTTGGTAAACTAATAAGAAAATTCAACCATTTTAAAATAGATACAAAAATACTGGCATAGTTTCAAGCTAATGTTCAACTTAAACTCAACAACGGCCTTGATTAACGTGCTACATGCAAAACAAATTTACCTGCACAATTCCAGCTCGTAACGCGATTAATAAAATAAGTCATTCATTGCAAAAGCTCCAAAGCTTTGCAAACTTCATGCGTAAGAAAATGTTATATATTTGTATAAATATATACTATCGAAGCGAAACGTGGAAATAGAACCTTTCAAACGCAAATTGGAGCACAAAATGCACGAGGAGAAAAATCTTAACAGGCATATTTTAACATTTTGACACACATTCGACAATTGAATATTGAGCATTATTCGAATTGCACGCCATGGGAAATTATTAATTATTAATTATTTTTCTGCATTAATCTGATACGTATTTTGAAAAGTTTTTTTTCTCCTTCATCAAGAAAACCTTTTCTGTTCTTAGTCTTCATATTCACAAGAGCTGAACATGCATCGGTTGCTATAAAAATGACCTTGAAGTGGTTGAAGCGTTTTACACTAATCAAATCAAGGGTAAATTTGATAAACAGTTTCTCCAAACGTATGTTCATAAATTCCCAGTAACGAAATGTATTTTGCACCTCAACATGTGTGCTTAATTCAAAGGAATAGTCCTGACTAATTTACCATATTAGTTGTTTTATGCCAATTTTTTGGAGAGATTTAGTTCAATTTATTCCAATTATTTAGTTCTATTATTTAGTTCAAGTAGGTATAGTTCAATTATTGATAAAAATCTACGTGAAGAATTCAGAAAGAATCTTTGAAAAACTATAATGAGTCCTGAACAGAGCTGGGCAGTACTTGAAAGTACCCGGTACTTGCAAGTACTTGCAAGTACAAAGTACTTAAAAAGTATTTCAAGCATTGTACTTACATTTTTCAAGTACTTCCTGTACTTGAAGTACTGTACTTGAAAATTTCAAGTACTTTTCTGTACTTGAAGTACTTTTATAAAATACAAGTATTAAGCACTTTTGAATGTGCTTGCTGATGGTTGCATGTGCAGAGCCTTTGAATATGGGCCATTCCATGTCAAATCGACCAATATTTCGAATCGACCCCTTCCAATTTCGATGAAATTTGGTCAGAAGTTTTATTTTATCATAAAACGAAGTTCTAACGAAGGAAAAAAATTAAAATTTTGTTTCGAAAATTCAAAATTTCACCATTTTTTCAAATTTATTTTTTACACATTTCGAAAACTATTATAATTACGAAAAAATCATTCTGGGTTCGTCTTAAAGAGTATACTTGGGGCTACGAAAAAAAAAAATCCGAAATTTTTTTTTTAAAAATGATGAATTGGGAGAATTGTGAATTATCAAAAATCGTAAAAATCCAAGTTGCCCATTGAAATTTTGATTCTATTTTTTTTTATGTAATACCTTGTACTAATTTGAAAAGATCCTAAAATTTTCAAAGAGGTGGTTTTTGTTTTTTCAAAAATATGAATTTTTGAATTTTTAAAATTCGTGTACATTTACAATCAACATTAAATTTTTGGTTAAATTTTTTTTATGTAATACCTTGGATTGATCTTAAAAGATCCTGAAAGTTTCGGGATGGTGTTGTTTTGTTTCAAAAATTAAAAAATCCTGAAATTTCCAAGATGGTGTTTTTCTTTGTTTTAAAAATATAAATTTTCGAAATTTGGTAAAAAAAAAAATTTTTTTTTTATAAAACTTTTTAATAAATTACAAAATTTGTTAATTACGGAAACTTCTGACCAAATTTCATCGAATTTGAAAGTGGTCGAATCGAATTTTTGGTCGATTTGACATGGAATGACTTCAAGGACCAGAATTTACGAGACGTACCCGAAAACTTGAAAAGTACTTGATACACGGAGAGAATTTTATACGAAAAATTGCTATGTTTGCTTAGTAGTCGGGTACCATATTGTCATTAGTAGTAAAATTACTATGATATGTACATGGTATGTACATAGTAATTTTACTACTAATGACAATATGGTACCCGACTACTAAGCACACATAGCAATTTTCCGTATAAAATTCTCTCCGTGTACTCGTTACTTGATTTTTTCAAGTACTTGTACTTCAAGTACTCGTCCTGACGAGTACTTCAAGTAACAAGTACTTTTTACTTCAACTACGACCGGTACTTGATACTTCAAGTACCGACGGTACTTTGTACTTGATACTTGAAGTACTTTCAAGTACTTTGCCCAACTCTGGTCCTGAAAAATCGAATTTGGCAAAAAAATGTGGGTTATCGTTTAAAAAAAAACGAAATGAAAATACATTGAAAATTGTAAAACCGATATATCAAAAAAAATCCATCGCAATTAATATTTTCTGCTATCAAGAATGAACCCCGTGCAAAATACGATCAGTTATTATCGATCAATCGGAATTTATAGGAACGATTTCCAAGATTAAGTACTGAATTGACTAATTCTCAAAATCGAATTTTTCACAAGCAGACATCAAAGCTTAATTCCACAAGTCTTCAGTTTTTGCAATTTCTGAAAAAAAAAACACTTTGGAGCACAATGATAAACTAGAAAAATTATTAGCAATTTTTCAATTCTAAAATATAACATCAAGTGGCGTTTCAGTTCGGATAATGCCTATAAAAGCCAACGAAAGCATGCACAGCAATGTTTATTTCGTTGTGATAGATAACAAAGAAAATCAACAAACTTGATTTCCCCAGTCACTGGTAGACCGAGTTTTGTTCAATGGTGAAAGCATAAAAAATAAAATACTCAAACAGCAGTGAGAGGAAAGGAAAACATGTCTGACTGCGATTTTTTAATGAGAAAAACAGATTTTTCGAACTTAACAACACTTTTCGAACGTGATAATGATTGGCAAGTCTTTGTCGTTCCTTTCTCTTATTTGTGGGAAATGATCGAAAAATTCAACGACGACGACGATGATTAAATTTTTTCTTTCAAAAGCAACGATAGCGTCACGGACGAAACATGATAGATCAGCGTGGGAATGAGGATCGACAACATTGCGAAAATAAAAATAAAAATTCCATGAAAACAGGGCAAAATAAAGGGCGATTTACTAGGTTGGGAAAAGAAAAAATATTGGTGATTGGCTCGATTCGATTGTCATGCAAGATCTAGGCCCACTTGTAAACGACTGAAAATTCTAACGCGATTCGAATTAATGATTTATCTACCTGAATCTCATTTATTCATTCGTTCCTTTTTATTGTGGCCTTCTTTAATCGACCCTAACCGCTTTGCAGGCAACTTTTAAATGAACCGAAACCATTTTCGACAATAGAGGGTGAAAAATTGCAATTTTAGTGTTTTTTCGTGTTGATGAATTTTTCATTGGTCCGAACATTAAACTCTCACGATTTCGGGTTTTTTAGATAATTGGACATCGATTTGGAAGACCGCCCGTTTTTTTTATTACGTATATGGGTCATTCCATGTCAAATCGACCTATAGTTGGAATCGACCCCTTTCAATTTCGATGAAATTTAGTCCGAAGTTTTATTTTATGATAAAACAAAATTATACCGAAGGGAAAAAATTAAAAAAAATGTATTTCGAAAGTTATGCAGAATTCAAAATTCTACCTTTTTTTCAATTTTTCAAGTTTATTTTATAAATATCTCGAAAACTATTATAGTTACGAAAAAATCGTTCTGGGGTAGTTTTGAAGAGTATACTTGGGGCTACGAAAAAAAAAGTTCTGCAAAAAAATTTGAAAAATGATGTATTTGGAGAATTTTGAATTTTTACAAATCGTGAAAATCCATGATCAAATTGTTGGTTCCATTTTTTTTTAATATAATACCTTGTACTGATCTTAAAAGATTCTGAAATTTTCGGAAGGATGTTTTTTTTTTTGCAAAAATATGAATTTTTGAACTTTCGTAAGAAAATTTTTTTTTTAATCTCTAACAATAAGTTAAGTGAAGTTGAGCAATCATGTAATTTTATCATTTTGAGCAGTAAATATTGCACGATTGCTCAACTCTACTTATGACTTAGGAATACAAAAAATTTTTTTTACCCAAGATCAAACATTCATACTTATGAAGAAAAAAAAACACCTTTCTGAAAATTTCAGCATGTTTTAAGATCAGTACAAGGTATGATATAAAAAAAATTGAACAAAAAATTTAATGATGATCGTGGATTTTCACTATTTTTAAAAGTTCAAAATTGTCCGAATTCACCATTTTTCAAAATTGTTTTTTTTTTTGAATATTTTTTTTGTAGCCCCAAGTATACTCTTTAAGACGAACCCAAAACGATTTTTTTCGTAACTATAATAGTTTTCGAGATATTTAAAAAATGAACTTGAAAAATTAAAAAAATTGTGAAATATTGAATTTTGAAAAAAAAAAGTTTTAATTTTTTCCTCTAGTAGAACTTCGTTTTATGGTAAAAGAAAACTTCTGACCAAATTTTATCGAAATTGAAAGGGGTCGATTTCAACGGTTGGTCGTTTTGACATGGAATGACCCATATTTAATGACCCATATTTATTTATTCATTTCACCCCCTCAGCACAATTTTTTATTTTTCAAGAATTAGAAGCGTAAAGCGGAATAGGGGAACCTTGGATTATAGAGTAAATTATTTTTCATTGTTTAATAATGCCTTTCCATAATTTGAAAGTGCCTAGAGAAATATTACTAAATGTTCTTTTTTGTCTTAATGGATTTCAAGTGCTTTTTACTTTTGAAAATGATTTAGGATGACGAAAGAAGTTTCGTAAATGTTTGAAGGTTTGCTAATCAAAAGTATCAAAAACTTCAAAAAATCGTGGTGTGTATTTAAATTTTTTAATTATTTTCCTGCCTAGTTCAGGCTTTTTTGAATCGCATATTCGTAATTAACAATGAATTTTCTATCACCTGAGACTTTACTATTTCGTGAAAGTTAAACAATTAGAAATTAGCTATATTTAAACGATTTTGACAAAACGTCGAAAAATGTTATATTCCAAGAATATATAATTCAATTTCCATTGAACCAATTGGGACTTATTATTTTTTTGAACGATACCTAACGAATAGAATTGAAAGTAGGGTTTCATCCCGATATCTCAAGCATTGTCCACGCGAGAAAATTTTGAAAAACGCAAAAAAAAACAAACTGAAAGCGCCTGTTAAATTTTTTTATTTATGCTAGTGGGATTTCATGGGTGCGATTTTACGAGATTGAAAATTCATTGGGAAATAAAAATGACCTACTAATTTATCGACATTTCCTTTTTTTTCCGTTATCATTGATTCAAAGGATTCCGGGGGAGATTTTTTAAATGGCATTTATTATCCGAAATAATCGACGATATTAGATAATACATAATTTGATATTAGATAATTAGATAATACCTGGTTAATCGCTAAGCGCGATTTTACTGGATTTTGATATGTCACGATGGTAGCAAAATTTTATCATCAATCCAAAATTGACGTTCCACATGCGTTTTGTGTTCTCCTTTACCAGTTTGTTCCATTCGTTATCGCTATGGAAATTTTAGCAATCCGAAAATGACGGTTCATGTGAGTTTTCTTTTTTTGTTTATACTTTTTTCTTTCATTCGCTATTTCCTCATCCTATCCTCGTTAATCGAAAGGGCCTAAATCGTGATTAGACCGTGAATTGTGCTTTTACAAAACGAGCCTACGATCTCATAGTGAACTTACGGCCACGGTGGAGCCATTTTTTCCTACGCCACCGGCGAGAATGACGGACATACTGCTCTGGGCGAGTAAAGCCGCAATTCCTACGGCTCCCCATAACGGAAACACCTTCACCTCCGTGCCGGTATAAGGCACCTATGCACATTAAAATTTCAAACAGAACTTCGGTTAGTTTAGTGAATTGTGAATGCGACGCAAAAATTTCATATCGTGCGTTTACGTTTATCAATTCTTCAAAGAAAAACGCAGTGAAAGGTGCAAGTTAAACCCTTGACTGTGAGTGACACGCATAGGGGCAAAAAAAAGTCGTGCCATTTTTGTGTCACGACACGTATAGGGGCATTTGAAAAACAACCTATTTCTACTGCATCGATTCGATTGTAATTTGGTACATCATGGTTTTTGGGGTCACTGAATTTGAATTTGACATCAGATTTCCAAAATTCAAAATGGCGGATCCAATATGGCGGACGCAAATTCGAAAAATGGTTTGATTTCGATGAAAGTGAGTACTTCATGGTTTTCGGAGTCGCTGAATTCGAATTTGAAATCAGATTTCCAAAATTCAAAATGGCGGATCCAATATTGCGGACGCAAATTCGAAAAATGATTTGATTTCGATGAAAGTGAGTACTTCATGGTTTTCGGAGTCGCTGAATTCGAATTTGAAATCAGATTTCCAAAATTCAAAATGGCGGATCCAATATTGCGGACGCAAATTCGAAAAATGATTTGATTTCGATGAAAGTGAGTACTTCATGGTTTTCGGAGTCGCTGAATTCGAATTTGAAATCAGATTTCCAAAACTCAAAATGGCGGATCCAATATGGCGGACGCAAATTCGAAAAATGATTTGATTTCGACGAAAGTGAGTACGTCATGGTTTTCGGAGTCGCTGAATTCGAATTTGAAATCAGATTTCCAAAACTCAAAATGGCGGATCCAATATGGCGGACGCAAATTCGAAAAATGGTTTGATTTCGACGAAAGTGAGTACGTCATGGTTTTCGGAGTCGCTGAATTCGAATTTGAAATCAGATTTCCAAAACTCAAAATGGCGGATCCAATATGGCGGACGCAAATTCGAAAAATGGTTTGATTTCGACGAAAGTGAGTACGTCATGGTTTTCGGAGTCGCTGAATTCGAATTTGAAATCAGATTTCCAAAACTCAAAATGGCGGATCCAATATGGCGGACGCAAATTCGAAAAATGATTTGATTTCGACGAAAGTGAGTACGTCATGGTTTTCGGAGTCGCTGAATTCGAATTTGAAATCAGATTTCCAAAACTCAAAATGGCGGATCCAATATGGCGGACGCAAATTCGAAAAATGGTTTGATTTCGACGAAAGTGAGTACGTCATGGTTTTCGGAGTCGCTGAATTCGAATTTGAAATCAGATTTCCAAAATTCAAAATGGCGGATCCAATATGGTGGACGCGAATGCAAAAAATGGTTTGATTTCGACGAAAGTGAGTACGTCATGGTTTTTGGCGTCGCTGAATTCGAATTTGAAATCAGATTTCCAAAATTCTCAATGGCGGATCCAATATGATGGACGCAAATTCGAAAAGTAGTTGGATTTTGACAAAAAATTGTATCTCTAGATGTTTATGGTCGCGAATTTGCGTCCGCCATATTGGATCCGCCATTTTGAATTTTGGAAATCTGATATTAAATTCGAAGTCAGCGACCCCAAAAACCTTTATACTGAGACTTTGAAGCAAATCTAGGAAAATTTTTTTTCCAACACAAAAATGGCACGAAAATCCCATTTTCACCTCACTGCGAAAGGGTTAAGAAGAGACAATTATCATTATTATCTTTTCCTCCGAATGTTTGAATTCGAACGAATAGCAAATATTACGAAGACAAGGACCACAATATAATCGTATCGGGGTATCGAATTAATGCTATAAATGTAATTGATGCTGCTGTTGGTTTTTTTTTATAGCGCCCCCGAAATTTTTAGTTCATGACCTAACAAAAAATATCAGACCAAAAAAAATATATTTCCCGTTTAAATAACGTGGGATTTTTCCACGCCTTACATTTAATTTTTTTCCTCCGAACAAAGTAAATATATAGCGATGAGAGATACATATTTCTGTAGGAAATTGAACACTCTACAAAATAGCTTCTTAATCGTAGTGAAATTTTTACACGACCTCCTGAATACTTCATGTAAGAACATCCCAAATTTTCAGAATTTTATCATCATTACTTCAACCTCCTTAAGGGTTAAAATAAAAAATGATGAGAAAATTCTGAAAATTTGGTATGTTTTTGTATGAGGTATTTAAGAGGTCGTGTAACAATTTCACGACGATTAGGAAGCTCGTTATTAAGAAATTAACGTTTTGTTAAAAACAATTTTTTTAAACACATAAAAAAAATATTTATCAATCAACTTCGTTTTTTTCCGTTGCTTTCAATATATTGTGGATATTAAAAAATTGAGAGGTCAAAAAAAACTTATCGCAAAGTTATACCAGTTTCCATAAGACTACATTTAATTTTATTTAATTGTTTAACCTTAATAATTCAATAACGAGCTTCCAAATCGTCGTGAAATTTTTACACGACCTCTTAAATACTTCATTGAAAAACATACCAAATTTTCAAAATTTTCTCATTAAACGTGATTCGCTTCTAAGCAACCTTAAGTTCAACTTTACCCTTGAATAACTTTTGAAGGAGTGAGTTTATCGAAAAATCATAAGAGACCTTTTTTGTAGAGCGTTCAATTTCCTACAAAAATACGTAACTCTCATTACTATATATTTACTTGTTTCGGAGAAAAAAAATAAAATGTAAAACGTGGAAAAATTCCATGTTATATTTAAACGGACAATATATAGTCTTTGGGGAAAGGTTTAATGTGAATATTAAGGGCTTTTTTGGTCTGATTTTTTTTTTAGATCATAAACTAAAAATTTTGGGGGCGCTATAAAAAAAAAACCAACTTGGTAAACTCCCTTCCAAAAGTTTGGAAACACTCGCCCTAATTCCGCGCCGCACAAAAAGTTTCACTGCTCTTTTGAAAATGGAGATATTTCAATTCGATAAGCGGCGTTTCAAAGGGGACATATTTAGCTTTATTGCGCTTTTTTCGATTTTTTTTTGGATTTTTTTTTAAGCCCGTACGCCCTTTGAAACATGGTCGTTTTTGGCTTTTTTGGTGTTTAAATGTTGGCGATCGATCCATGAACATTTATTTCAACAGTTTTTCACATGAAAAACTTGTGGAGGAGAATATAAGCTTCAATTTCGTTTTGTAAAAAGTTTCGTACGATTTTTTTTCGCAAAAATATTCAATTGTTCACAAAAAACGAGTATATTTATCAAATGTAGTGTAACTCTAAAACTACTGGGTTTTTGTGAAATCACTAAGAGAGTTAAAAGTTGCATAGAATCATTCTGGATTCAATTATATTTTTTCAGAATTTTCTTTCGAATTTTTTTTTTTTGAATTTTTTTTCTGTCAACGAGATGTTATTTTATCTTAAACGATCGGAACTCTTACCTCATTTTCACGGCTTTTTCATCCAAAAACTTGATCCACATAGTTTTTTCATCGGAAAACTCGCGCACATGAGATAAAAGACCCGATTGTTTAAGGTCAAAAAATATCTCGTTAACAGGAAAAATTTTAAAAAAGAAAATGTTGAAGAAAAATTCTGATTTTTTTTTATTGAATCCAGAATAATTGTATGCAACTTTTTACCCTCTTAGTGACATCACGAAAACCCAGTCGTTTTAGAGTTACGCTTCATTTGAAAAATGTGGTCGTTTTTTTTTGCGAAAATCTGAATATTTTAGCGAAAGAAAATCATACGAAACTTTTTAAAAAACGAAATTGAAGCCTACAAGTTTTTCATAGGAAAAACATTTTTTTTTAATTTCATGGTTCGTGCGCAAAAATTTCAACGCCAAAAAAAATCCAAAAAACGAACATGTTTCAAAGGACGTATCGGGTTAAAAAAAAATCGAAATTTTTTTTTGAAAAAAGCTAAATAAAGCTCAATATGTCCCCGAAATTGATTAACGATTCCAGAACCATAAACTGCTCCAACTATAATCCACTGTTTTTCTGTGCGAAATTCGAACGTTTACTTTTGTTTTTTTCTATTTTCAATGCACGGATCGGTCATCGATCAAAATTAGAATCGAACGTAATCAGGGTGTCAAATGTCGATCAGAAATAACATTTCATGATTTTTAAGGATTTTTCAGAAGAAAAAATCAAGACTTTTTAATGAACTTTTACTCGGAGTAGCGAATTTTTTTACACATGGAAAATAACGCCATTTTTAATAAATACACAATTCCAACGTGATATCTGCAGAAAATCATACAAGATGAAACTGAGGAAATGCTCTTTGTCAAAAATTCTCGTCAATCTGCCGATTTTTCCTGCAACCATCGCTACACTTTTTTTAAAATTGAGAACCCGGTTACTAATTGTCAATTAATCTGCAACTTTTTGTAAAAACGATGGAAAATCTTAAGCACTAATAGAGAACTTGCATGCATCTGAAATCTGTATTTTAATCTATGGGACTCGAAAGTAGGATAAAAAATAATGTATTTCCCAAGACAGTTTTTTTTTTAAAGGAATATTGACGCTGCAAAAAAATATTCTTTGACTCTAATTTTTCGCGAAAAATTTGAATTGGCAACCATATTGTTGTACCCAACTATCAGCGCCGCCAGTGTCGTGTCCGGGAACCACGTCTCATTGTAAACAGTTTCTGCTCTCGGTGACGCAAAAATCTAACCTATAACTTACGTATAACCTACAGTATAATATACTTCAATATTATTATTTACGTCAAAAGTATCACAGAAAAAATATAAATTGACAAAGCAATTATGGATTCATTCACCCCGCAACCAAACTTGGATTGGTTCATGTCTTGTTTTGTACCATCGTGCAAAAACACAACAAGTACTACACCAGAAAAGAAATTTGTCCATGTGCCAAATAATCCAGTGAAAAGAAAGGTTTGGTGCGCGGCTGTTGGTTTTGAGAAAAATAAAAAAATAAAAATAAATAGTTATTGTTCCGAAGATCATCTTGAGGTAAGTCCTTTCTTATACACTTAAAGAGAAAATAATATCAGAGCAGCGTTGCAAAAATATTATTCTTTACAGCTCGAAACCGTTTATATTCATTGTAGTTTTTCAAATCAGTTTTGAGCTGTAAAGAATATTTTTGCAACGCTGCTCTGATATTATTTTCTCTTTAAATGTATAAGAAAGGACTTAACTCAAGATGATCTTCGCAACAATAACTATTTATTTATTTATTTTTTTTTCTCAAAACCAACAGCCGCGCACCAAACCTTTCTTTTCACTGGATTATTTGGCACATGGACAAATATCTTTTCTGGTGTAGTACTTGTTGTGTTTTCGCACGATGGTACAAAACAAGACATGAACCAATCCAAGTTTGGTTGCGGGGTGAATGAATCCATAACTGCTTTGTCAATTTATATTTTTTCTGTGATAATTTTGACGTAAATAATAATATTGAAGAATATTATACTGTAGGTTATACGTAAGTTATAGGTTAGATTTTTGCGTCACCGAGAGCAGAAACTGTTTACAATGAGACGTGGTTCCCGGACACGACACTGGCGGCGCTGATAGTTGGGTACAACAATATGGTTGCCAATTCAAATTTTTCGAGAAAAATTAGAGTCAAAGAATATTTTTTTGCAGCGTCAATATTCCTTTAAAAAAAAAACTGTCTTGGGAAATACATTATTTTTTATCCTACTTTCGAATAAAAAAATTTAAAAAAAACATGCAAGTTCTCTATTTTGTTAGTGTGAAACGATGCAGTTACATTATCTACTTTCCAAAAATAATTTTATCATTTTCTAAAATATAATAATACTTTTTTCAAATATTGAAAATAATCTTGAAAATTCTCAACTATTAAAATATACGATTACAATTAATTGAAATGTACAATTAGGGAATGGAATAGTGCCGTAAAAAATAATGGAATTTCAGGTTTGGTGCTTATTTTTCATAACATTTCATAAGTTGTTGTAGGGTTGTTTAATATTTTGTGACGTTTGAACATTTTGATCACAAAAAATCCTTGGAACATATTATAATCTACCAGTTAATTCCCTAGCGTTGGTTAAATTCATCTTTAATCAAAATAACTATGCGCAGCGATCATTGATCGATCGTTAAATTTCTCTTTGTCCATTTTGCAATGGACCCAAATCCGCTGGTTCAAAATTCTCACTCGGTCGATTCAGACTTTTCACCTTCCCAAAAACTATAGCTCCCTTTTTGATGAAAAACCAATCGATGAGGATAATTCGATATCCATCATAACAGTGAAAGGCGTTTGTAAAATTAATGGACAAGTAATCCAAAAAGCTCCAAAAAAGTTTCACCGCAACACAGAAGATTTCACAGTGGAAAATGTATCGAGGGAAAGTAAAGATTTTGAGAAATGCTCTTTAGCTCAAGAATAATCGATAATAATCACAAAGCCTTAACATTAAAAAAAAAAAAAGAATACACACTTTGACTCAATTGCTTAGATTGACATTTTGGGATCTTCCGTGTCCGATGCAATTTTTGAGACACCGAGAAAAATGTACGATCAAAAACTTAACGACAGATTTGTAATTTTGGCGACAAGTGCCAAACGAATGTTCCAAATAGTTGGTGGAAGTAACATATTTTTTAAAGTTCCCTTATCGAACAATTCACATTGTAGAATTTTTTTGCTCAGTGTACAAAAAAATCCAAAGTTCAAAAATTAAGCATGAATATGCAATATTTTGTTTATCAAACTAGAATGCACTGTTTTTAAGTACAAGTAACTCCATTTTGATCAAACCTTCACAATAAAGATCCCAGAGTGTCCTTCCAGAAGAAAGTACCAAGATTTAGCCAAAAAACCTCCCAAATCTCAAAGTCGTCAGGATTTGTCCGATTTGTTAATCACAGAAAAGTCTTCCCGAAAATTAACTCCTAGATAGGTGGAAAATTCAAAGATTTTGTGAGTGAGAAGAGCGATCGACAGCACCTAACAATCAAAGCCTAATTTTCAAAATAAGAAGCCAGAATAAAATTTCCAATGTACTTGAAGTTTTGCACGTTTAGCTGAACAAAAAATCTTCAAATTTATTGCTGCAATGAAAAAAAATTGCAAAAACTCGACGATCTTGGCAAATAATCCTTTTGAACAATGGAAGAAGTTTTAAAAATTTGTGACTAAGCATTGGCAACATTTTTTAATTTTTTTTTGTAATAAATTTTCGATTTTTCATTGAGCTGTACATTTGAATCTTCATGTACTCAATTTCCAGACGTAGAATTGAAAAAAAAAAACACTACAACGGCCACCAAGCATTCGATGCCACGTCCATTCTTCGAAAGATTTATGTTCTGTCGTTGAAATATCGAATTTTTCAAAATCAGAAGCGTATAATTACATATATTACATAATTGCCCCATTTTCCAGAGCAATGCTTGCGGGAAAAAGGCAATTCGAACATGATCAAATTTTGTAATTCAGTTTAGATATTGATGAATCAATTAATTATGTCGACGCGGAAAATAGATTATAAGGCCATAATTTTAATTTTTTATTTTTCCCACGCATTCTACCGATTAGTGTCGATTCGATTTTTGTCGTTTTTTTTTCTTTTTCAACTTACTGCAATGGTCGAACCATTCTTTCCGATTCCACCGGACGCGAACGATTTACAGAAATCAAGGAACACGTGAATGTAGCCTGCGTAAAAAATCGCTGCAACGCAGTGAGATAGTGTGCCGTAGCCTAATAGAGGCACCTGAATAAATGCAGGACAAATTTTCTTCGTTATCAAGTCCAAATTACACGTTAAAATCACCATTCTCACTTTTCTGCTTAATTGAAGTACCAATCGAATTTATAACCGTCATTTTATCCACAACCTTCGAGTCGTTCCATGTCAAATTGACCAATAGTTGGGATCGACTCCTTTCAATTTTGATAAAATTTGATCAGAAGTTTTCTTTTATCATAAATCGAAGTTCGACCAAAGAAAAAAAAATTTGTTTTTCAAAAACTCAAAATTTCACAATTCTTTCAATTTTTCAAGTTTATCTTTTAAGTATCTCGGAAACTATTATAGTTACGAAAAAATCGTTTTGGGTTCGTCTTGGATTAAAGTATACTTGGGGCTACGAAAAAAAATATATCTATTCTGAAAAAAATTTTTGAAAAATTATGAATTTGGAGAATTTTTAATTTTTTTAAATCGTGAAAATCCTCGATTAACATTAAATTTCTGGTTCAATTTTTTTTTTATAATACCTTGTACTGATCTTAAAAGATCCTGAAATTCTCGCAAAAGGTGTTTTTTTTTGTTTAACTACGAATTTTTTAATTTTGGTAAACAAAATATTTTTTTTACCTTTAAGTTAAGTAAAGTTGAGCAATCATGTAATTTTGTAATTTTTAGCAGTAAAAATTACATGATTGCTCAACTTTACTCACCCAGAACGTTTTTTTCGAAACTATAATAGTTTTTGAAAAATTAAAAAAATGAACTAAAAAAATTGAAAAAATGGTGAAATTTTGAATTTTCGAAAAAAAAAAAATTCTTACGATAGAACTTTGTTTTATGGTAAAAAAAAAAACTTCTGACCAAATTTCAGAGAAATTGAAAGGAGTCGATGCCAACTATTGGTCGATTTGACATGGAATGACCCTTTTGTAAATGTGACTGCGAATGAGGCACGAATTTTAAGTTCCTCAGGTTTATAATCTTAAGATCGAACTTAAGATCGATCTTAGGTTCAAACTTAAATTCGGTTTGAAGTTTGATCTTAAGATATATCTTGAGCTTAGACTCAAGTTCTATAGAACTTAATTATTTTGACAACTAATGTCAAAAATGCGGTCGAGGGAGGCGATGAAAAAAATTTGAACGAACTGAAGTTCAAGCTCAAGATGGATCTTAAGATCAAACTTCAAACCCATTTTAAGTTTGAACTTAAGATCGATCTCAAGTTCGCACTAAAGTTTGAACTTATGTAGGACCTTATAATGAAACTCAAGTTTAAACTTAAGATTCATCTTAAGATTCAACTTGAGTTTGATCTTAAGATCTATCCTAAGATAGATCTTAGGAACTTAAAATTCGGGCCTGAGAGATTTCAGCACTGATTTTATCAGTGCAGGACGATACAGTCCCCTTAATCAATATAAATAAAACAAATATTATAATATTGTAATCTATGACCATATCTCTTTGGAATTTCAGAAAATTCTTAAAAATTGTCAAATATGGGAATATACACTCATAAAACGAATGAAATAATGCAACTTGCGGTTGAAGTAATAAAATTTCAAGTATTCAGCTAATTTTTTGACATTTCGTAAATTTTTGCAAGTCTTGCGAAATTTCATGACATAGTAGATACTTCATGAATTTTCCCTATCGTCAGACACCCTGAATTATTTCGAATATTCGACTATCGGGGAACAAATATCGATATCAAACGACGCGTATCGATAACCTACGTTTACGCAACCGGTCACAAAATTTGCCCACACTTATGGCATTCTGATGACGTCCAGACGTTACTTCCGGAAAATTGAATTGAATTTCATTTCAGGCCTCGAATCGATAATTCCACTCGCCACCTCAAGATCTCGATACAAACTTCACGAGGGGAAAAAATCTACCGAAATTATAAAACTTAAGCTACCAACGGCTCGCATTTGAATGAAGATTTTTCCTAAATTCTAACGATTCTAGAAAAAATACAAATATTTCGAAATTGTAAAGCTCCGAAAAGTTGGTAACTTTAACGATGATTTCAATTTTCAATTATTTTGTTATTACTTACTCAAGTTGACTTACTAATATCAAATTTACCATGCACAAATCAAATATGGAGTGAGTTCATGGTGAATAAAAACCGCGATGAATAAAACGCACCACAATGAAATAATCATGTCATTATAAATAATTCCACCACAATATTTTCCCCATATTTCCCTCTTCCAATACATCTATTGCCAACTACGAACTCTCTCCACCGGAAATTGAGTTTTCATTTTTTTCGTATTTTCCACTCTTCTCCATCAAATTTTATCCCAACGATTGAACGGGGACCGAGCATACAGAGATTGGATGTAAATATGTAATTCGATAGTCAGGATACGAAGAACTTGCCGATCCGTCAAGTTCGCATTGCATGAAATAGAAAAAGAACAAGAAGAGAAAAAAAAAGAATAAAATGAACACGCTGATGCGTGTTTAACGAGAGAAATATCAAAGTTTCAACGAGGAATGAGCAAGAAAACGATAGAAACGAAGATCCGACGACAAAAAAGCAAAGGACTTGGGAGGCAGGACGAACTTGACGATAAATGAGAACAGCGTGACGTTTTTGTTTCGTCAGTTATTAGTTAACGACTTGCAGCGATATTAACAGATGAATAAATAAATATATATATATATATATTTTATGTAATATATATATATGGATACAAAATAGTGATTGTTTCAGCACCGCTCCTGATCATGCCATGCCGATCCCATATTTTCAACATATCTCCATAATCCGTTTAAATTCAATCTAATTAATAAATCTCTATCGTGACGTTCGTCATCGGTCAGTCATAAACTTACAGCGACTGTGGAACCGTTCTTGCCAACTCCTCCGGTAAATATCACCGTAAACATGGAATAAAAGCTTGTCAACGCGCATACCACCGTCATAAAGCCTATCAAATACTTTAATTCAAAACGGTCTATCAATGGCATCTGCAAAAAATTATCTCGTTACACTCGTAAATTTTCATGTTTCTCATGAGTGATTCCACGCCAAACCAGCGGGTCAAAAAAATCGATGTCTCCGAACATACTCTCGATATTTTCCTGTATTCTCTACCATGGGAAAACATTGCTAAATCGCTAGCCCAAAATAAAATTATTTGTGCGAGTTACGATTTTTTGAAAATTTTACTTTTAACGACTCGAAAAACAAATTTTTTGCTTTTGTGTATAACTCCGCCGGATTTTGGAATTCGAGAATTTCACTTCGAACAATCGAAACTGTTTTTAAAACCCTAAAATAAGCACACTGAGAGCAAAAATTACTAGAACCAATGAAATAAAGTTTTGAAGGCAAAAAATCATTTTTTTTTATTATTTGCCAAAACATATTAGATTGGTTCCCTTATATATTTACCTGGTTCATTTTGTTCAGTCAATTCCATAAATTTCTGTTTCAATAAATGAATTTACTTGAATCTAACAATATGTTATCAATTATATGCAATATGTTGTTTGAATCAAGAACACATTTTATCATTCAAAACATGCATGTCTTTTAATACAGGAAGCACCGAGAAAAAAAATTTGTTGAATCAACAAATTAATTAGTCCAATCAACAGGAAAAATGATTGATTCAATCAAATGCGTGTTTATCAATTGTTGCTAAACATTTTATCAAAAAATATATAGCCCTTGCCGAATAATTTAATATGCATAGTTAAGTGACCCCAAAAAGAGATAAATAGAAAAAAAACGACAAATCTGCGCCAATTCTGCGATCTAATTTCTCTGTCCGACCTAGATTCGAACCCTCGACCCTACCTACCATCATACCTATCCTACCTAACTACCTAACACGCTACCTATTACGCTATCGACTACTACTATGCACTTGAAAAAAGTTAGGAGTTATGAAGGTTCGAATATAAAAAAACATTTAAGAAACCAGTTTTTTAATTTTTAACAACTTATGTATACTATTAAAGTATACTATAGAAATGATAGTTTTTGCTTGAAGGAAATAAAAATTTCATAATTCCAAACAAATATTCTATTGGAATAAAATAATTTGTTATTTATTTTACCACAGCTTCTTTTCAAATAATCACAATCAATTTTATGTCTAATAAATATTGAATATACTACAGAAATATTTTTAGAAGTAAAATAATGATGAATTTATTGCAAAGAAATAATTTTGTTTGAAAAAAAATTTAATATTGATGTCGTTTTTCAGATTCAAATAATCTCATGTTTATGATGCCATAAATAATTTTCTTCAAAAAAAATAACTTCGTATTGAATTCGTTTTTTAGATTCAAATAATCTCATGTTTATGATGCGATCAATGTAATTAATCCAATGAATACAAATTTAATCAAATCTATCATGCATTTAATTGTTACTATTAAATAAGAGTTTAATATAATGGAGTAGTAGATTCGTGAAAATATTTTTTTAAATGAAGAGTGATTTTCTTGGTTCAACGAATAAATAATTCAAATTCAGTAATTGTTTCTCTCAGTGCACAAATTAACCGCATTTGGTGCATTTATGACGCCGCAATTGTAAAATTACGTTTTTTCGAAAATCAAGAATAACTGAAAAACCTCATTTTTTTTAAATCTGAAAAAATCATATTTAATTTTTACGATACAAAATCTATATTTCTGTGGAGTTTGAACTAGTTTTGACCAATAGATTTCGAATTATTGATCAATTTCATTTTTTAGAAATCAGTTTCAGCTATTTTGGGACATTCAGGTTTTGACTTTAGGTTTTCTGAGAATTTCGTCGATAAAATCGTTAGTCAATGTTTCAAAAAATTATAAAACAATTTATTTACAATTCTTTCAGATCCATCTCCATCAAAAGATGATAATATTTACCAATAACTGCGTTTTCTACAACTTTAGGTCAAAAGTTGCGATTGTTTAAATTTTGAAAAATTATAAAACATTTATTTACAATTCTACAATTACAGTAAAGATGGATCTCAAAGAAATGTAAATAAATTGTTTTCTAATATTTTGAAACAATGACTATCGATTTTATTGACGAAATTCTCAGAAAACCTAAAGTCAAAACCTGAAAGTCCCAAAATAGCTGAAACTGATTTCTGAAAGATGAAATTGATCAATAATTCGAAATCTATTGGTCAAAACTAGTTCAAACTCCACAGAAATATAGATTTTTTGTCGCAAAAATTTAATATGATTTTTTCGGATTTAAAAAAAATGAGGTTTTTCAGTCATTCTTGATTTTCGAAAAAAACGTAGTTTTACGATTGTGGCGTCATAAATGCACCAAATGAGGTTAATTTGTGCTCATTTTGAAGTGTTTTGAATACAGTTTCGATTTCTCAAAGTGAAATTCTCGAAGTCCAAAATCCGGCGGAGTTGTACACAACGGCAAAAAAAGTGTTTTTCGAGTCATTAAAAGTACGCAATTTTCAAAAAAATCATAACTCGTACAAATAATTGGAAAATATCGAGAGTATGATCGGAGAAATCGATTTTTTTACCTGCTGGTTTGACGTGGAATCACTCTTTTTGATTTTTTTTTTCAGTCATTTTTCCCCCATCTTGAATTTTTCAGTCCCATGTCTTAATATTTCCCTATTCATTTTATCCGAATGATCGAGTCAATTCGATTTTCGTCATTTTCGTTCGCCTATCATACATTTATGAATGGATTGCGATTAATCGAATGGAAAATTTTGCTGTTTTCCGCAATCGCAGGAATAGTTGGAATTATTCCAAGGATGAATATTCATCAATGACGACATCTGGATAAGTTTAAAATATAGTTTTTATCCTGCGAGACAGCGGAGAAAAAAACGAGAATTTTTTTTCAAAATTTCATTGAATTCATTGAAGAAGCAACGGAAAAAACGAAAGTTCGTAGCCTCGACCTTGAAAATTATTCATTAAATCCAGGATAAATTCAGAACAGGCTTTGTACCGCGATTATCTGTATTCCCGATGATCTTATTCCGTTTATTAATCGTTGCAAAATTGATTTTTTCACGCAAGAGCTGAATTTGTAGATCATCGGTTATAAACTTTGAAACTTTGCAAGAATGTGAATTTTATATTTTTTTCGAATTGCCAAACATTGTTGAAAAACAATTCGAGATTGATTGAAAGATTCTCGTGGCATCTGAAAAGAAACGATCGTGGAAATACGAGAAACAACTCGGACGTTTTTATAACGCTTGTGAGAATAGCGTGAGACAAATATCTAAAATCATGCACAATGCAAAATTCACACAAAGTGCAAATGTGCATTTCTCGGATGAAACGAAAGTTTGACCTATGATTGTATCGCAATGCCAAGAATTTTTGTGGATGAATCTCGTGAGATACAATTTTCGTCAATTTCTCGAAGGTTTTTCCAATAACCCCTTAATTATCGACCCCCCCTACCTCAACATAAAGATAGATTATTTTTCAAACAAGAAAAAAGAACAATGATACAGAAAACTGCATTATAAAAAACTGTATGTACATTGAGACAATGTAACGTGCGGGATGTTTGGTAAAAATTGTAATAAGAATAGATACAACCTCCATCATCCAGACTCCGGGACCAAAAATCGCGGATATCAAGTGAATCGTTATTATCGTGAATTGAGCTTCCGTAACGTCGACCTTGCCAAATCGCAAAGATCCTGTTGGAAAACAAAAATAATAATCAGAACAAAATATTTGTACATGGAAACTATAAAAGTAGCGCCAATGAAATTATTCTCGAATTTTTTGATTTTTTCATCTAGCAATCCCTAAAAATCAGTACGAGTACGTTTTTCACTATCCACAAGAAGTTATCGATAGACGAAAGCTGATTATTTTCTATTTTTCTCGAATTTTTTAAAGAGAATGTCGAAAAGATACTTTCAAGAGAAAAAAATATTGCGAATTTTTTGCAAGCATACCCCTTAATACATGTTAAAACATCAATCAGTTCCCAGGGCGCTAAATAATGGTGTCCCAGGATAACCATTTTTATGAAAGCTTTTAAACGGTTCTCAGACGAGGAAACAGTCAATTTTGTTTTCTCAATTCTCACAAAATTTTCAAATCCTGACTAATATAGAATTTCTCTCTGTGAATGTGGCATTAATTTCATCCAAATATCACGAATACGAAAAGAAATAATTTAAAAAAAAATAGAAATAATGAATTAAATGTTCTCAGGGATGTTTTTTCAATTCCAAAAAAATTGAAATCACATTACGAGTGATTTGAATTAAATTTTCATCAGGACGAAAATTAAAAAAAAAAAACTATTTTATTTTGGTAAAGAATAAGTGAAGTAAATACTCTAAACCAGTGTAGAAAAATATTGATGACAACTAATGCCAATGTTGATGATGACGTTTCTCACCTGAGACATAACTTTGCCAGTGGGCGCAATAGAAAAGAGTCATTGCGCAGAAACATTGGAAAAACATCCACGTTGGATAATATCCCAATTGTACCGCAATACAGGCCGACAGAGCGACGAAAACTGAAAATCATTTTTTTTCAATCAAACGTTAATTAAACGAAATAATATTTCACTGTATCAAATGAGCATTTTTAGTACATCTCAATGTAATAATAAATAATCATAAATAATTTTTGGTACATCTCAATGTAATAATAAAAATAATAAATAATAATAATAATAATAATAATAAATAATCCCAAATAATAAAAATACACTACTAGAAAAAATTAAAGGATCAAAAAAATTTCCCAAATTTTTAGTGGTTTTTAACATTGCTGTATCTCAGTGAAAAATGGTCGTATCGAGGTCTAAAAAAAAGCATTTTGAAGCTTGAAGTTTCTAGTTTTCAGATCTTTTAGCAAACAAATTTCCAAAGCTACAGGTTTCACGCAATTATGAGAAATAGCAGGAAAAAAACATTTGGCAAAGGGTATGGCCGGATAAGCATGTGAAATCTGCCCCCAGCGATTTTTAAAATTCCACATGGCTGATCGATTTCTAATTGAAAAAAAACATTTTCCTAAAAATTTCAAATTTTTAATCCAAAAAGTGACGACATAATTTTAAAAAGCGTGTTTTTCAGGATTTATTTTATTGTAACTATTCTACTGAATATTTTTTGACAAAAATTTTTTTGCTAATAATTATCAATAAGAGATGTTGAAAAGTATTTTTTTAATAAGTTTTTAATCATTACGTTTAAAAAAAAAAAATAAAAAAGTTTTTGTCGTTATATTTCAATATGTTCCTCTCGGGTGTCAATCACGAATTTTTCACAGAAAACTCCTTTCTTGTTCTTCTTAATACAGTAAAATTTTCAGTCTGATCCATTTGGTGCAACATAGTCAAACAAGAAATAAAATCGATTTTTTTCACATTTTCTTCGAATATTATTTACTATTTACTTGTAAATTTTTTTTTTTCATGTAAAAATATATGAAATATCTGATATTATTTCTCCATACTATTAGGTTCAATTATTCAGTAACATAAAAGAACAAAATTTTTAATTTTATAATTTATGTTATCATATTTATATTGCTCAACAATAGTTTTTATCAATTATTTATATTGAAGAAAATAATTTCATACAAAGATATCGATTTTTCTTTAATGCAACTACGCTTACGATTAGCACAATCACAACGATATCGTTTAATGCCAGAGATTTTATTCGTACTCGGCTGATAATCAATGAAACAACGGTATGTTTTTGAGCTAATGTGCCGATATTTTACTTGTAGTTTTATAATATTTAGTGTGATTTTTACATACCGAAGAGTGAAGACGGTACACCCAGAAAAAACGATCTATAGTACATTTAATTACATCTTAAACAAGCAAAATCAATTTTTTTAGTTGTAGGCCGGCTTAATACGACTCTATACATTTCAACGATTTTTTTTTAATATACCTATTGAGAAATATGTTGCGACCTAATAAATTTTTATTTAATATGAATAAATATTTTTTCAAACTTTGCAAATATGTATTTGAATGAAACAATTTTTTTTAACATTGCAACTATTTCTTTCTCACGCACGATATTGGGCTAAGATACATAATAAGATCTGCCAAGATATTAAGTCGTTTATTTACAGATGAAAAAGTCAATGCTATAGTGAATGAAAATAGTGACGAAGGTTAACTGACGTTTCTTTAAACAATTTTTACAAATAATTTCTCATATTGTACCCTAGTAGCCATCTCGACCAAGTCTTGCGCCAAATCTAATCAAGACAGGTATTTATATTTATTTACACGGTCTTGGACTCATCTTGACAAAGATTGCTTATAGTTATAGGGTAACTAGGTAATTTCATTTCATTACTTGTATCAATGAAAAATTTATATCTCTATACGAAAGTATTTTATTCAATACAAATAATTGGTAAGAACTTTTGTTGAGCAATATTAATATGATAACACAATTTATAAAATTAAAAATTTTGTTTTTATTATATTAATGAATAATTTCCCTAATAGTATGGAGAAATAATATCATATTTTTTATATATTTTGAAATGAAAAAAAATATTTTACAAGTAAATAGTAAATAATATTCGAAGAAAATGTGAAAAAAAATCGTTTTTATTTTTTTTGACTATGTTGCACCAAATGGATCGAGTTGAAAATTTTACTGTATTAAGAAGAGCAAGAAAGGAGTTTTCTATGAAAAATTCGTGATTGACACCCGAAAGGAACATATTTAAATATAGCGACAAAAACATTTTTATTTATTTTTTCAAAAAGCAATGATTGAAAACTTATTACAAAATTACTTTTCAACGTCTCTTATTCGTAATTTTTAGCAAAAAAATGTTTGTAAAAAAATATTCAGCAGAATAGTTACAATAAAATAAATACTGAAAAACACGTTTTTTTGAATTGTGTCGTCACTTTTTGGGTTAAAAATCTGAAATTTTCAGGAAAATGTTTTTTTCCAATTAGAAATCGATCAGCCATGTGGAATTTTGGAAATCGCTGGGGGCAGATTTCACATGCTTATCCGGCTATACCCTTTGTATCGCTTTTGTTTTGGCTTTAATTTTTGAGAAAAAAAAATTTCCACCTAAACCATTACATAGACCAGATAGCTTGTTTATTTAGCTTCAATTTGCTTTTTTTGAGACGTCGCTGCGACCATTTTTCGCTGAGATATCGAGCTTTTACGAAACTTTTCTGTTTGACCATTGATATCTCAGCAACCAATGATCGCACAGAAATCAGAAGTGGCGTTTCACAAACTTGAATCAATGCTCTACAAGGATTGTCGATGGTTTTTTGAAAAAAAAAATTTTTTCCATCCTTGCCATGAATTTGAAAAAACAAGAGAAAAAGAGCTATTCATGGTTTTTTACAAAATCAACGGCCAAATTAAAAATATTGGCAAAACGGCTAATGTTGAGCGTGATTTTTACAGCTCAACATACCCACAAAATTCCTGTAAAGTTTCAATTTGATCTATCGAACGGTTTTTTTTTTCAAGCAATCAAATTTAAAAAAAAATTAAAGGATCATGTTTCTGCCCCTAAACGTCATAATCATTATTAAAGTAGAAAACAATTTTTTTTTGCTTTTTTCACATTTTTATCGCAAACAGCGTTAGAAGTTTGTTGAAGAATTTTCGATTTTTTTCTTTTTAAATTCTGTCGATTTTTTTTCTTACATAAATTTAAACGCTGCTTGCGATAAAAATGTGAAAAAAGCTCAAAATTTGTATTTTTCCTTTTAATAATGATTATGAAATGTTAAGGGGCAATAAACATAATGCTTGAATTTTTTTGAACAAAAAATTTCAAAAAAATAAAAAATAAAAAATTCTCAAAGATTACAGCCAAAACAAAAGCGATATAAATTTGCCAAATTTTTTTTTCTTGGTATTTCTCATGATTGCGTGAAACCTGTAGCTTTGAATTTTTTTTTTTGCTAAAAGATCTGAAAACTAGAAACTTCGAGCTTCAAAATTATTTTTTTTAGACCTTGATACGACCATTTTTCACTGAGATACAGCATTGTTAAAAACCACTAAAAATTTGGGAAAATTTTTTGATCCTTTAATTTTTTCCAGTAGTGTATATTTGAGGAAAAGGATTTTTCAAAAATAATTTTTATACCAAAACATGAATCTTCGTTCTTCCGCTGATCTCAAAAATAATGACTTGCTCTAGAAACTTTTTTGTATATAACGATCGATCGAATTGAAAAATAGTTTCACGACGCGGTAGACGACCTTTAGCAAATTGTCTTGGTATCGACTCAATGAAAGCTATGTGATGGCTTATTCTCCTTATCGCTTTTGTTTTCACAATACGATACCGCGGAATGTCGCGGTTGAAAGACCGCGGCTATTAAAAGGAAAGTATAACTCCGTTGTGAACGACAATTCGACCGCATAAATAAAAGCGATTATGGTCTTCAATGCATTGCGCTGAAAATGAATTTCTGGAATCTTTTTCACAGTCAAATTTTGGGTATAAAAATATTCACAATATTTTGCGAACCTTAGAGAATCCAGCAAAAAATATGAAAGTTTCATTCGCGACGTTTTACAAACATAAATTTTCAGGCATAAAATTTTGGATTGTGTTATATATTTAATCCAACATTTTTGAAAGTTTGACAGCGTTTGAAATATGAAATTACTGCATGAATATAGACAAAAATTACGATATTTTATGTGACTCTTCAAAGTGACCCAATTTTGAATTTTTTTTATTACGAAAGTGTGATAATCGTTAAAAAAATATCATTTTTTACCATCTCTGTGCAATCACCGCTTACGGATAATTTCGAAGGAATATGTCGATGGTTATGAGAACAGTAATTTCATATGCAAACAACTTCAAATTCTCGATTCTTGTCTACAAATGTATATGGGGAATTCCAGGTCGCTTCACGTTGTCATCGGATTCAGTTGACGAATTCTTTTTAGGCATGTTTTGGTCCAAAAAAAAGAAGTTATTTTTTTCAGAATTTTATCACTTGTTTTACTCCATAAAATAATTTTTTTCCATAATTGTTGAGTAAAAATGAATTTGGACCAGGTTTGAAATTCTGAAATTTTGTTCATAAAATCTATAACTAAAAACAAGTATTTTCATCATAGTTTGAGAGTGGGCCGAGAATAATATATATATATTTTTTTAATTAAAAAAAAATTGTCCACAAATTTTGCAAATTAAATATTTCAATGATGGTTCTATAGAGGAAAAAAACGAAAAATAAATCGTATCTTGGTAAAAAAAAAAAATTTCCTATATTTTTATAATATATTTCATAGAATCGATTAATTATGGCATTGAAAAAATGTATTACTTTGCGGATGGAGCACCACAACAATATAAAAACTTTATCTAGCTATTATGAAGAAACTATTATTAAAATGTAGGAAATCTATTATCAAAATACAGAAAATATATTATCAAAATATAGGAACAATTTTTTTTTACCAAGATATGATTTTTTTTAATTTTTTTATCCTACAGGGAACCATCATTGAAATATTTAATTTACAAAATTAGCGAACAATTCTTTTTTCTTTAATTTAAAAAAATATATAAATCATTCTCAGCCCACTCTCAATCTATGATGAAAATACTAGTGTTTTTGGTTATAGAATGTATGCAAAAAATTTCACAATTTTAAAACCGGTCCAAATTCATTTTTACTTAACAGTTGTCGAAAAAAAAATTATTTTATGAGGTAAAAGAAATCATAAAAATCTGGAAAAAATAACCCCTTTTTTTGGACCAAAATGCGCCTAAAAAAATTCGTCAACTAAATCCGAGGGGGTCAGGCCGATGACCACGTGATTTGACCGGGAATGCCCCATACATAAATATTGTACATAAAAATTATTCTAAAAGTTTGAATTTTTCAAAACTGCTGATCAAAATGCAAAGTCCAATTACTTGGTATTAGAGAAAATTTATCCGGTCGAGAAATATAAGGATAAATATAAGGATCGAGAAATCATTATATCGTTGAAAAATACCAAACATGAAAAAATAGTACATTATATCACGAGGACGAAAAAACATTTTCTGACGAGTGTGAGTTTGCAAGACGAGCCGAAGGCGAGTCCTGCAATCACAGGAGTGATGTACGATATTTTATATCACTCAGTACAATATGGACGTTTTCACGTCCGCTTGCGGACGTAAAAGCGTCCATTATTGTACTGAGTGATATAAAATCATTTTTTTCATTTCTCACCTGTTGATATGGAGTCACATCCATGATCGAACAGTTCACCTAACGGCGTTGAGGTACCTGTTCTTCTTGCTTGTTTGCCGTCTATCGAGTCCAAGCTTTGGTAAATGAAGAGGCCAAGCGCACACAGAAAACAAGCCCATCTTGGTGCCTATAAGTAAAAATAACAAGATAAATAGTATTAACATTGATAAATGTATGATCTAAGTTCCAAAATAAATTACAATGAATAATGACAGAATTTGTATCACTGAAAGAAAACGAAAATAATTTTTTTTTCTCATTTAAAGTATATCTCATGCTTTTCTTTCCTTTTCAGGGCTTTCTGTCCCTTGTAGAAGTCCAAAAAATGATACAACAATGTTTTTTATTTCAAAACCTTTGGAGAAGGTGAATTAAAAATAATCTATCTTCTTTGTACTTTTACGATGTGAATTTTCACATCATAAAAGTTTTTGCTTATTGTGTGTATCAACACTGAAAAAGGATTGGACTCAGAATTTGTCGGTGCAACAAGGATTACTTTTTTGAGGTAATTATTATGGTATATATGGGTCAAAACGCCAATTATGGACGTCGGATCCGGCCTCACCCCCTCAGATCTTTTTGCATTTTTTTTCGTCAAAAGTCCTCATTGACAAACACATTCCCAATTTTTTTCCGATTTTTTCCCCTCTAACTTTCGCAGTTATTACATGGTGTATTCCGTCTAGTTTTACCATTTTTGTTTTATTCATTATGACTTGCCATCTTCCACCACAATATAAAAAAATTCAAAAAATAGGCTTTATGCGTGAAAAAGTCGCAGCTTTTCAAAAAAAAATGGTTTTTTTGTTTATGCACTTGGAAAGCTCTTAAAATTGGGCTTAAAGTCTAAAGAGCTGTTTTTTGGCCGTTGCCCAAATTTTGACGATTTTTTCAAAAATTTTTTCGAAAACCTGAGACAATTTTACATGGACTATGTATTTTCCGAGATGGGTTCTACATAAACATACGAGACATGAATGAGTGAAAAAAAATTGATTTTATTCATTTTTTTTGCCATCTTCCGTTACAATAAATTTTTTTTGTGAAAATACGTTTTTTGAGTAAAAAAGTCTAAGCTTTCCAAAAAAAAATATTGCTTTTCCGAAAATGCCTGTGAAAAGCCCTCAAAATCGAGTTTTAAATCTAAAAAGCCGTTTTTTAGCCATTGTCCGTATTTTGAAATTTTTTCCCATGTTTTTTTCGAAAAGCTGAGAAAATTTTACATAACATATGTCATTTACAAGGTCGATTCGAAATAAACATACGAGAAACATACGAGAAAATTAATTAAAAAGTGTTTATTAATTCATTCCTCGTGTGTTTATTTAGAACCCACCTTGAAAATGACATATATTATGTAAAATTTTCTCAGCTTTTCGAAAAAAGCATGGAAAAAAATTTCAGAATATGGGCCATGGCTAAAAAACTTGCTTTTCAGATTTAAAACTCGTTTTTGAGAGCTTTTCACAGGCATAATCGGAAAAGCAATTTTTTTTTTGGAAAGCTGAGACTTTTTTGCTCAAAAAACGTATTTTAAAAAAAATTTATCGTAACGGAAGATGGCAAAAAAAATTAATAAAATCCATTTTTGTTAATTCATTCATTTCTCGTATGTTTATGGAGAACCCATCTCGGAAAATACATATTCCATGTAAAATTGTCTCAGCTTTTCGAAAAAAATATTGAATTTTTTTTTTTAATTTGGGCAACGGCCAAAAAACAGGTTTTTAGAGTTTAAGCTAAAATTTAAGAGCTTTCCAAGTGCATAAACAAAAAAGCAATATTATTTTTGAAAAGCTGAGACTTTTTCACGCAAAAAACCTATTTTTTGAATTTTTTTTATTGTGGTGGAAGACGGCAGGTCATAATGAATAAAACGAAAATTGTAAAACTAGACGGAATACCCCATGTAATAACTGCGAAAGTTAAAGGGGGAAAAATCTGAAAAAAATTGGGAATGTGTTTTTTAATGAGGACTTTCAGCTAAAAAAAATGCGAAAAGATTTGAGAGGGTGAGGCCGGATCCGACGTCCATAATTGGCGTTTTGACCCATATATGAAATAATAACATTTTTTTTTATTATCTGCACACTTCTAGAAGCAAATTGAGTATCAACTAAGATCTGCATTGAAAAGTTTCTACTAAATGTAGAAAAAAATATGTAATGAATCTACGAAAGAGTAACTTGTTTTAAGCCAATAAACCCACAATTACATTTTTGCACAGTTTTCATGAACTCGAATTTGTGTTTTTTATGATCTAGCGGAACAAGTGAGAACTTATTTCGAGTCTCTGAAGATACTCCTTTAATTTACTGGGAAACATTATTTTTACAGAAAGATTGAGTGAAATTGTCGATTGTTCAGAAGATTTATAATCATTAAAAGTGAGATCATTGTCCGGATGTCTTCAAAAACATTCTATTATAATCGACTGTTTATCAAACTGTGACTATGAAATGTTAGCTTCTCGAATCTTTTTGCTAGATAATGAAATGCTCCTGATTGTGAATTGATAATTAACATGGATAATGAATGAGCCGTCTCAAAGATCAAAATAAACACTCAATCATTGAGATAAAAAAAAAAATCGTTGATTATTCTCGGGTAAAAACCGCAAAATATCATCTTGCTGTAGATCGTAGCAGTCAATATTTAGCAAATTTATTACATCGAATATGTTTGTTATCAAGGTTGCATACTGCAATGCCAATGTAGTTCTGTTACCGGCGGATCAACAAGATTTGAACTGATTCCTTTTAATACATGAGGCATTCCACGTCAAGTCGGCCACCCCATTTTTTGAAATCACCAAAAATCGCATACAAATTTTTATAAAGTATATCTAACTGTCAAGAAAATTCGTGATTTTTTTCAGATTTTTATATTACATGTTTTAGCCGGAAAAAAATACAAATAATTTTCTTGTTCCATTTCGTAACTCGAAAATTTTTCATCGTACGAAAAAAAAAGGTACAACATGAAATTTACGATTTTCAACGTACTTTTCACTGATATTTTTTACAAACTCCTCCAAAAGCTGTATATGCCATTTTCGGAGCAAATAATGTTTTGATATTTTTTTTTCTCGGATTTGACATCTTCGATTTGTCTGTAGTTTTAACAATTTTGTACTTGATATACTTACAGACTACAAAAAAATATGCTTAGTGGAGAATCCATTCCTTCCCATGTGTTTTTCATCCCAAACGAATACACAAATTTCTCTGTGCATTAACAGGGTTGAGACTATCTACAGGTATTTTCTAAAGTCCGAATTTTTGTTTATTTTTTGTACTTTTTCAATTTTTAAAAACTTTTTTCATTTTGATTTTTTTTTAAATTTTTTTCTGACATTTTATCAAACTTTATCAATGGACCCATGGACACCGATAAAGTCTATTCAAATTTGAGTCAAGGGCTACTCACGTCTCTCGATTGCAAAAAAGAATTAATTTACCCTCTTTGGATACACCGACGCTTCTATGGCCAATGAGTACTTTTTTAGTTCGATTTGGGCATGATTTTTGGGAATGATGCAATGATACTCCTTTGTTCCTGGAATCGCCTTTGCAGTATCAAAACGAGATTATTTTATTATTTTTCCCTGTCTACGATTAATAATGATAAAATATCAATATCTACATTATTTCGTTAAATCACTCTATAATGATAGATTGTATCAATAAAAATACATTTAAAATAATGGATCCTCCACGACGCCAATTTTTGTTCAGTCTCTAAATATATCAAGTAAAAAACTGTTAAAACTACAGACAAATCGAAGATGTCAATTCGAGAAAAAAAATATCAAAACATTATTTGCTCCGAAAATGGTAAAAAATTTCAGTGAAAAGCGCATTGAAAATCCTAAATTTTATGTTCTACTGCTTTTCGTACGATGAATAATTTTCGAGTCACAAAATGGGACAAGCAAATTGTTTGTATTTCTTCCCGGCTAAAATATGTAATGTAAAAATCTGAAAAAAATCATGAATTTTGTTGATAGTTAGAACTACTTTCTAAACATTTGTATGCGATTTTTGGCGATTTCAAAAAATGGGATAGCCGATTTGACGTGGAATGCCTCATATATTCCGGAATATATCATGGAAAGCCTCCGTACCTCCTTAATTTGAGAGAATTGGTTAAAATTCTTAGAGAATTACCAAATTTCTTCAGTGTATAAATTTATTAGGCCTTGATTCACGTGTTTCTGAAATTGTAATGGATATTACCGACTCACGATAAACACTTGGGAAAAGAATGAAACTAGTGCAACGATAGTAGAATTTTGAAAAAGTGCATCCATAAAGCGCCAGTGTCTTTGAATCTTCATGAAGTGAAGGAAAATGATCAACATAACCTCAAAACTTTGTTGAGGCATTTTTCTCAAAGACAGCCCTATGAAATAAAAATGAAATAGCAAGATCACCCGCATAATTAAGGGGTAAAAGGGCCCTGCTATCCATTCTTTATTCGAATAAGTTATTTTCATGAAAAATGTGTCAGTTTATAACTCTATCTTGCTTGCACTCGCCAAGTGGTGTAAAGCTAGACAGAGAGACTTGAGCCTTTCCTCAAAAGTGTGCAGGGAAATGCATGGAAAACATTATAAAATGTTGTAGAAGCTTGAATATGAATCGAATTCAGTTAGAGGACGAAAAAATATCATGGCCTGTGCATTAGTGATACATTGATGATTTTTTGGAGCGTGTAAGGATGATTTCTTTTTTGGGGTTATGTTACCTCGGCTTTCGCGTCAGGACTGTACCAAACGAGGATAAGTGTGGTGGCGATATTGACGATTAGACCGAGAATAGTGATGAGATTCGGTGCAAGCCACAGAGGAACTTTGCTGACGAGCCAGTCCCACCAAGGTTGCAAAAGTCCATCGAGGAGACTCGCGCTCGAGCAGCTGTACTTGTGTTCCGAGAGTCGTTTCAATTGACCGGGAGATAAAATTTTTTCCTTGTAAAATAGCATTCTCGATCTTTCTTCTCAAGTCTGCTCGAGTCTTTATCTACGATTTATTATTATTATTTTTTTCGAAATTATGTATTTATATATTCCTTTCGATTCGTTGCACCGTTTTTTGACAACGCAAGGACACGGATCACTGATAAACTTGCGATTAGCTCAATTCGTCATTGTCACTCGTCGAGTGTCTCGAAACGTTCTTAACTAAGCTAAACATAACAAGGAACGCGATTCGTAATAATTTGGCAATGTACTCTTCGGGCCTATTTGTCCTGTGTCTGACGCCGATTCTGTGAGATGTGCCAATACGCACCTACCCCAACCCCCCGCAATGACACCAACAGCTCATGAGCAAGCAATAAAAGCACTGACGCCACTGACGTGCAGTGTTGCGACGTCAAGGCCGATGGTAGACCTCAATCGGTAACAAAAACTAGTTTTTGTTACCGACTGAGGTGATAAAAAACTACCGATTTTGTTACCCACTGAGGTAAAAAACTACCGTTTTTGTAACCGGCTGGGGTAAGAAACTACCATTTTTGTGTGACAGTCGAAATACATAAGTACGTCGAAATACATAAGTAGTCGAAATACACAAGTACATTTGTGGGTCATTCCATGTCAAATCGACCAATAGTTGGAATCGACCCCTTTCAATTCCGACGAAATTTGACCAGAAGTTTTCTTAAATCGTAAAACAAAGTTGTACCGAAGGAAAAAAATTATTATTTTTTTTCGAAAATTCAAAATTTCACCATTTTCTCAATTTTTTGAGTTTATTTTTTAAATATCTTGAAAACTATTATAGTTCCGACAAAAAAGTTCTGGGTTTGTCTTGGAGCTACGAAAAAAAAAAAATCCGGAAAAAAAATTTGAAAAATGATGTAGAGAATTTTGATTTTTTTTTTAAATTGTACAAATTTACGATCAACATTAAATATTAGTTTAATTTTCTAAAAATATAATACCTTGTTTTTTTTTAAATGAGAATTTTTTGAATTTTGGTAAAAAAACATTTTTTTTTACCTTCAAATTAAGGAAAGTTGAGCACTCATGTAATTTTTACTGCTCAAAATCACAAAATTCCATGATTGCTCAACTTTACTTAACTTTCTGAAAATTTCAGGATTTTTTTTCAAAAGTTATGCAAAATTCAAAATTTCACCATTTTTTCAAATTTTCAAGTTTATTTTTTAAATATCTCGAAAACTATTATAATAGTTACGAAAAAATACTTCTGGGTTCGTCTTAAAGAGTATACTTGGGGCTACGAAAAAAAAAATATTCCGGATTTTTTGTAATTTTGAGCAATAAAAAATACATGATTGCTCAACCTTACTTAATTTAGAGGTAAAAATAATTTTTTTTTTACCCAAATTCAAAAATTCACATTTTGTAAAAAACAATAAGAAACGCAATTCTGAAAATGTCAGGATCTTTTAAGATCAATGCAAGGTATTATATAAAAAAACGGAACCAAAAATTTAATGTTGATCGCGGATTTTCACTATTCTTAAAAATTCAAAATTCTCCAAATTCATTATTTTTCAAACAAAATTTTCGGAATATATATTTTTTTTTTCGCAGCCCCAAGTATATACTCTTTTAAGACAAACCCAGAACAATTTCGAGATATCCGAGATACTTAAAAAATAAACTTGAAAAATTGAAAATGGTGAAATTTTAAATTTTGCCTAAATATCGAAAAAAAAAAATTATTTTTTTTTCCTCGGTAGAGCTTTGTTTTATTGTAAAAAAAAAATGTTGACCAAATTTCATCGAAATTGAAAGGGTCGATTCGACCCATGTGATAAAACCGACGGTCGGTAACAAGGATAACTACCGTATCATTGGAAATTTAACCTAAAAACCCGTTTTGAAAAAATGGTAATTTCGGGTTCCGCAAAAAATTTAAAATCGTTGTCCGACATCTGCTTCAAGTTTTCCTATTCCTCGGTATTCCTCAATCAAATATGGCTGCGTTGTTCGGTTTGTCACGATCTCTCGGCGCAGCAGCGAAATATTGTTTAAAACGTGCCGGCTCGGAATTCTTCGCTGAACAACAATTTTTACGTTCGTTTAAAAATATTTTCTATATACCCTCAAATTGCCCAGTCTCTCTGTCAACAGTGTTTCTCGATCTTAACCTCACTTTCCTGTTCACGCGATGTTTATTGTAGCGTTATCAATCATGTATGTACGAAATTTCATAAATTATTGTATTTCTATACAGGTCCAAGATTACCAATAAAATTGCCTGCTGCATCGGTGTATCATCGCGTTCCTTGGATACCGAAAACACCGCGACATCAGACCGAAATCATAGATACAACGATAGTCGATGATAAACTTACAGGCGGTAAAACCTGAAGATTTTCTGTCAAAAGGAATCATGCTCTATTAATTTCAAGATTCGTAGCAATCATTTTTTTTTTTAATTTCCTTACAATTTTTTAAACCAACTTTTTTAAAAATGGCTGCACAAATAAAATAAAACAACAATAAAGTAAAATAAAATAAACAGTGCATTATTACATGATGTAAACGACACCGTTTTTTTTTTATTGCATTCAGTCGTTTAAAAAAAAATGTCTTAAATTTAGTCACTTCTATCTCTAGCACAACTAATAAACACAGGGTAAAGCTTAAGCCTATCCTCAAGTCAAAATGTTATTTACGATGTGATGTATATTCCATGCAGATGTTGTAAGCAAGATCAACGAGCAAGTTGTCACTGGAAACACGAGTCGTCTTTTCGCCGTTGTTCATATATGCGGAAAGCAATTCAAAATTACGGAAAACGACATCGTCGTGATTCAAGGCTACTGGCCGCCGAATCCGGGCGATGAGTTGAAACTTGAGAAAGTATTACTCGTCGGTGGCGTGGATTTCAGTCTCGTAGGTCGACCGGTTCTCAATCGAGAATTAGTCACGATAGATGCCACTGTTATTGAAAAGACTTTCTCGCATACTAAAACGCGATTCCGTATGAAAAAGAGAAAACAGTACAGACGTATACACTGTGAGTAACTCGAAATTCGAAATTAATACGTTTTTAATATTACCGCCTTTAGTCACATCTTGTTGAATTCAATTTTTACTTTTTCTCTTTCATTTCAGTCTATCGAATCCAACACACCATGCTGAGGATTAAGTCGATAAAAATCAATGGAAAGATCGATGAGAAAATTGAGGTCGAGGGTTTGGATAGGATATATTAGATGGATTATAAAGAGGCATTAATAAAACTCGTTTAATACCGAACGTAATAATACTCGATAATAATTGGACCCGACTGCAGTGGGCTGACAAATAGTTCCTCATATCATTCATGCTGTGTTTAGCAAAAATCTTTGGTTCATTTCCAACTATCAGGAATGATCGTGACCCTCTATCACAAAGTATGGCGATCAAATTTGGCATCCTCATAAAGGAAGCTTTGTTAACTATCGAAAAATATGAGTAATCAATTTGCAAAATTGCCGAATTCTTTTAAATTTGCTTCTTGCGAAATTAAATAGCGACAACCTTGATGTGCATAAAATTTCCGTACAATATCTCGCAAATAGCCGAAGTATTTACGCTATTTAAAAAAAAAAATCAGAATTCGATAAAATTTTATCCATTCGATTGATTTTTACCAAATTTAATAATGATCAAACTCAATAGCTATATTAGTTCTGTACACATTTTTATTGCAATATCGTAAAATTTGCAAAAGGTAGAGCGTTTATGCTATTTTAAATTAAAAATTTCATAAAATTTAAATTCCTTGGTAGATTTTCGCCAAATTCGATAGCGAAAAATCGTGATAGCTATACTAGCTCTGCACAAAGTTTCACTGCAATATCTTAAAAATTGCAAAAGTTAGAGCGCTTATGCTATTTTTCAAAAAAATAAAAATTTCATAAAATTGTAATCCTCCGATCGATTTTTGCCAAATTCAATACTGAACAACTTTAATAACTATACTAATTCTGTAGAAAGTTTCAGTGCAATATTTTGAAAATTGCAGAAGTCACTTCTGTGTAAACATTCTTACTTCAAGTAAGAACGTTTACGCCATTTTTGCGAAAACAAAAAAAATCGATAAAATCTAAACACTCGTTAGAATTAAAATACATTTTTTTAATAATGCAGAGCATTTCGTGCTCGACAAATGTACAAAATTTCAGCACGATATCTCAAAGCGTTATCGAGTTATTAATTATTTACATCTGAAACTCAGGATACATACCCACATATACACACATCCATCCGCACATTTTTTCTAAACATGATTTCTCGATGTTTTGGAACATTTTGAATACATTGACATAAAAATCTCGAAAAAAAAAATTGTTTACGAAAACAAAGTTTCCTTTATGAGTAAGCAAAATTATTTGAGGTCGACAGTTTTTCCGCTATAAATTATAAATTGTGGATTTTTAATTTCGTATTACCGACTAATGATAACGACGAGAGAGAAAAATGTTAGTTCTTGCGGCCGCCGCAGAAACGTCGGGCGCTGCTATAAAGCGCGCGGGACACCCGGCTTTGGTCTTCCAGAGCGCATGCCGCAACACACCGGCGTCGCACATATACACCTGTTGACAATTCAAAACTTTGTAACGACTTTTGCGAGTAAAGAAAAAAAAAATAATACAATTTACGGTGATCATCACAGTGCAAAAATTTGGAAGATTATCGAAGGAACGTTCGACAATATGTTTGTGAGTGAGGCTCGCACATTTCTGTTTGCATGGATGAATATCAAAATTTATTAATATCGAAACGATTTGTTTATTTTCGCAGTTAAATAACACTCTTCACGAATTATCGTTGACCAGACCTTGACAAACTCGGCGATCGTGAAATGGAACTCGAAGCCGAGATTCTCGAGCGTCTTCAGGAGTTGCGCAAATGGCAAGTCGAACAGCAGGAGCGTCTATTGAAGCAGCAACAGGAGCAACGAGACTTGTTGAGTTTCGAGCAGGATCGCATGTATCAGGCCCTCGGTTTGTCCGTTCAAAATATCGTTGGGGACGATTCTCTCGTTGAAAAGTCACAAGATTCTCCTCGTATCGATGAAAATTCGTGCAACGATTCTGTTCTCGAGATAAGCCAACACGAAGCTTCTGCATCCGCGGTAGCGCCGTTCTCTCACGAACCGCGCGAAAACATGGAAGATTCTGTCACTGCAAAATTGAGCGTTCCTACTCTGCGATTGAACGATAGAAATGTAAATTTCAAAAGTGCCTTTGAGGTTTTCAGTCCTCGCTCGGAGATTGCCAATGATAACGCAGGAACGAATTTCCAGCTAACACCGGAGAGGAATCGCCGTGGAATTAGCGGGTTCGGAATGGAGGGAGTAGAGCCATTGTCGCCGGACAAGCCTCCCGACAGAAGAATCGCCATAGACGATCTCCCGGTTCCTTCGCCCAAGAAAGATTTCACGACGCTGCTGGAGGAGAGATTGCGCGATTGCGAGGCGAACGAGGCGAATATCGGGACTGAGAAAAATCGAACGGTGATCAAACGCCCGTTTTTGCGAAAGGGCGAAGGATTGGCGAGATTCAGGCCCAATCCCGACAAAAACGGGACCGATCGACGCGCGAGACCTCGCAGTTCTTCGCTATCCGCGAATATGCATCTCTCGTCGAGCAATAATGCGCGAAATACGGCGGCGAGACTCAAGGAAACACCAAAGAGCTCGAAAACGAGGCATCTGAGTGTGCCATCGACGGCTCAGACGAAATTGAGCCTGAAAAATGTTCCGCCGGCGAAGAAGAAACCTCGAAGTAAATCCTTGTCCGCCGTGTCCAATAGCAGAACTAGTCTGGGCAGAGTCAAGGTCAAGCCCGGAGTGGACATGAACATGTCGTCCGACATAGAGACGAAAAACCATCGAGAATCCGAGGAAATGAGGATATTCGAGCTTCTCGAGCAGAAAGCTGAGAATTCGAGTTTCTGCTCGAATTCAAGCACGGTCATGGCAATATTCAAACAATCGACACCGCTGAAGCTAAAAAACACACAGTCTCGTTTGCGCGAGACGAAACAACGCATCGGCGAAGCGTCGAAGCGCAACGAGAGCGACACGAGTCTCGAGGAAATCGTAAGATCGACAAGGTCAAATTTGCCGTCTTCACCGGTGACGAAAATGCGTGAAACCGTCGTGAAGAAGGATTACGTATTCTCACATTGGGACAAGAGTAGCAAAAACGAGGAGAATAACGGCGCGAATTCAAATTGCATGGAAAATATAGCAATATCGACGGAGAGTTACAAGACGACGCATCACACGACGATACAATACAACAATAACAATGTTAATGACAATAACAACTTTTGCAAAAAAATGATTCAACGCGATAACGAGAAAGTCGACGAATCAACGCGCGACAATAACGTCGACTGCGATAATGAAAAATTTCACATCGACGATGATGGGAAAATCCAGTCGGACAATGAAATGGGAAATGTTAGTCTCCACGTAAGATTCTCGGAGTACAACGAGTACAAAACGATCGGTCTGACCGACACATCTTTCATGTCGAACGATTCGAATCGTCAGCGCGAGTACAACGACGACAGAGCTTGGAGCGATCGTTCAACGAGTCCCGATTCATCGGACATTGAGATATTATTCGCTAATAAAAATACAAAATTGTCGCAAATATCGAAGAACATCGGAGAATCAAGCGCCGATATGATAACGAAATTATCGTTGAACAGCGAAGAATGTACCGATCGTACTACCGACGATGAAGAGAACGATTATGACTCGAATTTTTCGACATCGTGCGACGAGGAAAACATAACTATAACCGAGATCGATGTCGAGCCTGAAACTACGAAGCTCGATATTCGCGACAACGATGCCGAGTCCAAAAAATGCTGCGAGATCGTTACGATTGGACAAGAGAAAAACGATGTATGGTCGGAAAATATGACTGTCGATAATATGGAGGTGAACGATACGATCTTCAAGTCGCAACTTCTCAAAACACGTTTGTCCGAACTCGAGCGTGAGATCGATATATTTCGCAAGGAAAATGCGGCTCTGGTTGTTCAGCGTAAAAAATTGCAAGAGGAACAGATGCAGCTGCGAAAGGAGTTCAAGGAACGGGAGGAAACACTCGCGAGGGAAAAAAAGTCCAACGACGTTGCTGTGCAAGAGGAGAAGAAACGTTTGTCGCGCGAGAAAGCGGCTTTGGAAAATCGTTTGAAAGACGCGAGGGAAAAATCGTTGCACAATAAGCAGGAACGTCAGGAGATGCAGATATTGCGCGAGCAATTGGACGAATTGAGGGAGGAAACTAGTCGAAAGGAGAACAGATGGCAAGCGGCGCAGGCACGACAAAAGAGTCAGATAAGAGTTTTGCAGACGGAAAATTCGCGATTAAAGCAAGAATTGGAGAAGCTGCGAGCAACGAGAACCGACACGTCGAGATTACGCAGGCCAGCGTCGAATACGAGAGCCATCAATCAGATTGGCAAACAATTGGAGAACAGGAGGAAAAACGTCGCCAGGAAGGATTCTTCGTCGGACGATGATGAAAATGCGAGAAAATCGCCGATAAATCGCTCGGTAATCGAGGAAGCAACGCGGATGGATGATACCGAGGCTGGTGTGAATCAGCAAGCGATAAAGAGCGACGATGATCTGCGAAAAAAACGTAATCTGTACGCTAATCTTCTCAGCGAAGCGACGCAAGGTTTGCGCGGCAATGAGGAAATTGTGATCGGGAAAATCTCGAATACGTTGGATAAATCGCCGGATAAATATCAGGATGACGCGAAGAAGGATGATAATTTATCGGAGGACATCGAGGACTCATTGGACAAACGAAATTCTCGTGGAATAACGACCGCCGATGAAGGAAGTGCTGTCATGTCGACGAAAAAAATTGAAGATATTGAAAGATTGTTGGAATCGTCCCATATTCCGACCGAACGTACCACCAACGTTCCTCATAGACAGTCCAGAAGATGGTCGGACGTATCAATGTTTCCCGCTGAGAAAATCAATGGCAATCCGATTGTAAAGAACGTCAGGGAAGTTCAGTGTCCGGACGGTCACTCGGAAATTTGGTACTCGAATGGCAATGTCAAGAAAATATATCCCGATCGTAATTCCACCAAGATGATTTATTATAACGGTGATGTTTGCGAAAGCGCTGCTGACGGTAGCATAAAGTATTTTTATGCCTCGACGAGAACGTGGCACACGACTCTTCCCGATGGTCTCGAAATTTTGGAATTTCCCGAGTAAGTTGCCCATTATTGTGAGCTTATTTATTTTTCAAGCATTATCGGCCGTATTAATTATTTTTTGTGGTTCATAGATATTCTTTGTTTTGTTTGAAAATCGATTAGGGTCTCATATCGACTTGAAATATCATTTCATGGCTTTAACGGAATTTTGGAAACTTAAAACAGCCAAATGCGCAAGTTTAAAATAAAAAGCACTAAAAAACCTTTAAAAATAAAAAAAATAACGAAATATATTCTAAGCAAATAAATTATCGTTTTGAGACATTGTTTTTTTGGTCACAAGGTGGTAAAATTTTGTTTTCGGAAAAATAATTTGATTAATATAATAGATTATTATTCAAAAAATAACGATATTAAAAGACCCTTTGTTGCAAATATTGTAGATTTTTCTGGCAATTATCGTGGCATTGTTTTTTATTTTCAGGACAGTTTAGAATTTTGAACGATGCGATCCCTTAATCACTGTTCAATTCCCTACATTCGAAAAATAAGAAACATTTTTTTTTTAATATAACGGGTAATTTAAGATTTTTAAAAAATATTGATATAAATAGCTAATGGATTAGTGAAGTTGCCATAAAAAATTATGGAATTACAAGTTTTGGGCTCATTTTTCATGAATTTCGACGACGAATTCAAGATTGTGCAAAATTTCATGACATTAAATTTTGTGTACCTATTCAGGTCTCTAGAAACAGTAGAGATTCTGTTATTGTTTATGTGTTAAAATAGTTTCAATTTTCAAAACATTTTTTCAACCGTTTTCAAAGAAATCGAAGATAAAATGTCCACATTGATTATAATTTCCTCTCTTCACATAGGTCCGAACTTTAAGGTACTGGTCTACTTTAGAAGGCCACAAAACCAAATTTTTAAGATTTTTCTTCTCAGTTCCTCTATTAGATATGACTATAAAACTGTCATTACAACATCGTTTCATCCTTCGAACGTAAAAAACAAAAATTTATTCTTTATTTTCATTGTTTGAATAATTTCTAGAAGGCGCCAAAGTCGAAAATGTCTTTTCCCATGGCCGACAGTTAATTTTTGGATTGGCAAGTCTGAAACAAAAATAATAAAGTATTTTAAAGACGAAGGTTTCTTATACAACAATTAACCCCCGTAATGAAAAAACGATTTTTAAAAAGTGCGGATGTTTGATATGAAAATAAGAAATTAATATTTCACAATTTGTTTCAAACATCCGCTTTTATTTTATATCAAAAATGCTTTTATATTTTTTTGTTTCAGGCCAATCCTGAGATTAACTGTCGCCCATGGAAAAAGACATGTTCGACTTTGGCGCCTTCTATAAATCATTCAAACAATGAAAAAAAATAAAAAAAATTTGTTTTGTACTTTCGAAGGATGGAACAATGTTGCAATAACAGTTTCATAGTCATATCTGATAAAGGAGTTAAAAACAAATTTTTCATTTACTTTTTTTTGGCCTTCTAAATTAGAGTAGTGCCTTAAGTCATAGGTTCTATCTGAAGATCGATTTTAAGATCAAATTTTCCATCAAACTCGAGTTGGAACTTAAGATTGAACGTGAGTTCCAATTTAAGATGAATCTTGAGTTTGAACTTAAGTGTTATTATAAGTTCATACTTAAGTTCAAACTTTAGTGCGAACTTCAGATCGATATTAAGGTCTAACTTAAATTTGGTTTGAAATTTGATCTTGAGATCCATCTTAATTTTGAACTTAAGTTCGATCGATCTTTATTATTTTTACAACTAATATCAAAACTTCAGATCAATATATGAAGGTAGAAATAAAATACAGTGGAGGGAAGCGATGAAAGAAGTTTGATCGAACTTAAGTCCAAACTCAAGATGGATCTTAAGATCAAACTTCGAACCAAGTTTAAGTTTGAACTTAAGATCGATCGGGAATTCGCACCAAAACTTGAACTTGATGAGATGACTTGAGTATAAACTTATAATGGCACTTAAGGTCAAACTTAAGATTCATTTTAAATTGGAACTTAGATCGATCTTAAGTTCCAACTTAAATTCGATGGAAAGTTTGATCTTAAGATACAACTTATAACTAAGGATTTTTGTTACTTCAGCGGTCAAGTGGAGAGACGAATGAAAGACGGAACGACCGAGGTCTCGTTTCCGGACGGTTCAGTTCGAACATTGGAATCTGATGGAACAGAAAAGTGGATTTTACCCGACGGCACTGTGGCCGAGACTTTTCCGGATGGAAATAAAATATTATCATTTCCAAATGGTCAGCGCGAGGTGCACACAGCCGGGCACAAGGTAAAAATCCGAATCATCATTAACGTGTTTAAATTTCCAAGATTTCCCTTTTATCTCGGACAAACGAACGTTGAGATAAAATTGATCAATGAAAGTTCCCTTTTACTGTTGCAGAGACGCGAGTATCCGGATGGAACGGTGAAGCTCGTTTATCCGGATGGTACGCAAGAAACGAGATACTCATCCGGACGTGTCCGCGTCAAGGACAAAGACGGAAATTTGCTGGTCGATGTGCACCATCGATGATCGTACTGGACATAAAATCCTTCGACTTTCATAATGACCAATGAAATCGCACGTTATTCGAGTCAGTTTAAAGTTGATGGTGAAATAGAAGAAAAACCAGATTCCTCATCTTAAAAAAGAACAATTACTATCAGCATTATGCACACAAGACTGTTTTTGTATTTTTACGAAAATAGATATAGATTTTATATTTTTTATAGCTTTAAAATGATACGTACATTAAGGCACATTGAGCATTTTTTCCACCATCAAGACGTGCTCGACCATGTTCATGGATACATTTTTTTTTTGCGAAAGCACATTTTAGTTCCTTATACACGCTCATAGCAATGTAAATGTAATAGATAAAAAATATATATGTATATAAAAATAATCTACAGTCGAACCTCGCTAACCCGAACCTCTATAACTCGAAAACCTCCATATGTCCGAGATTCAGTCTGTTCCCATGCAAAAACCTCTGTAATTCGAAGAAAAAACAGAGAATAACTCGAAGTTTTCCGAACGTACAAAGGACCATTATTTTGCCTCTGTAACTCGAGTTTACAGATACCCGACCTCTATAAGTCAAAGGCTGCCTCTATAACTCGAAGTTCCAGCACTCTGACCTCTACAATTCGAAGCGCTTTAAACAATAGTCGCTAGTGTGTGTGGAGAATTTTCACAAAAATACGTTACATTTTGTATAACTTGTATTCATGTATTTTGTATAACTTGTATGTACGCAGGGTTATCATTTCGAAATTTGGAAAATCCTCACAAAAAGCCGGATTTTGATTAAAAAAAGTCCGGACATTTATTCAAGTCAAGAAGTTGTTTGATTGATAAAAAAAGATTATTGTTTTATGTTTCAACTAGTCAAGTTGATTGTCAAGAGAAGATTAATATTTTATGTTCGAACTCGAAGTTGATTGTTTTAAGTTTATATCAGACTGATTAACTAGTTGAACTAGTTGTGTGTAGTTGACTAAAAAGATTGAAGACTGATTTAATACCTGTGTATTACTTTTAAGTAATTTTAATGTAAAAATTAAACATTCATTAGAAATTTCTCATCCAAAAAAAAAATCCGGACAAATTAAAGAGCCGAACAAAGTCCGGACATGTCCGGACGAATGGCAACCCTAGAAATGAGGCATTCCATGCCAACCCCTTTCGATTTGGCTGAAGTGTTTTTTTCCTTTTCTACCCCGTTAAAAACATTTTTCATTAAATTTTCAAATTTTTTTACCCAACCCCAAAAAAAGGCTTTTTTCAAAAAGCTACAACTTCTTCAAGGTTGTTTAGAGACTATGAAACCTTTGAATGTTAATTGTTCAATAAATAGCTTCTTAATCGTAGTGAAATTTTTACACGACCTCCTGAATACTTCATGTAAGAACATACCAAATTTTCAGAATTCTATCATCATTACTTCAACCTCCTTAAGGGTTAAAATAAAGAATGATGAGAAAATTCTGGAAATTTGGTATGTTTTTGGATGAGGTATTTAAGAGGTCGTGTAAAAATTTCATGACGATTAGGAAGCTCGTTATTACGAAATTAACTTTCTGTTAAAAACAATTTTTTAAACAAAAAAAAAAATCAATAAACTTCGTTTTCTTTCCGTTGCTTTCAGTATATTCTGGATATTAAAAAATTCAGCGGTAAAAAAAAAACTTATCGCAAAGTTATATCAGTTTCCATAAGACTACATTTAATTTTATTTAATTTGTTAATCTCAATTATTCGATAACGAGCTTCCAAATCGTGAAATTTATACACGACCTCTTAAATACTTCATTGAAAAACATACCAAATTTTCAGAATTTTCTCATTAAACGTGATTTGCTTCTAAACAACCTTAAGAATTGACTAATTAGGACGTTTTTTTCAAAATTTTCGTTTTTTAATGTATTTTCCAAAAAAAACTACAAAAAAATGTTAAGATATTAAAATCTATCAAATTTTTCACTTTTTCGAGGAAAATCATCTTTTTCTCGAAGTTTGTCATTATTTTTTTTTTATCACTCAAAAAATAATTTGATCAATTCCGAAAAAATGGTGCCCAACATGGAGTGGGCCGACATTTCCTTATATATTTTTTTATCGAGTGAAAAAAAAAAATTTTCCATCTGGGCTTATTTCACAAAACACCACTTTGGAAATTTTTGAGGATTCATAAAGGACCTCAGAGTTTGAAAAATTGAGAAGAAAAAAAAATTGCAAGTGGTAATCCTCGAAAAAATTTCGATTTAAAAAAAAAAAGTGAAAAAAAATACAAGAAAAAGTCGGCCCACTCCATGTTGGGCGGCATTTTTTCTGGAATGAATCAAAGTTTTTTTTAAATGAAAAAAAAAAAAAATGGCGAACTTCGAGAAAAAGTGAAAATTTTCATAGATTTTAATGTCTTAAATTTTTGTTGTATTTTTTTTCGAAAGTACACTTAAAGGAGAAAATTTTGGAAGAAAAACGTCTCAATTAGTCAATTTTTGTAGAAGTTATATCTATTTGAAAAAAGCCTTTTTTTTTGGGTTGAGTAAAAAAATTTGAAAATTTCCTGAAAGATGTTTTTAATGGGGTAGAAGAGGAAAAAAAAATTCAGCCAAATCGAACGGGGTCTCGTTCAAAAGTGGTATATTTGACATGGAATGACCCATATGTACGTCCTAAAATAAAGAATATCTCCACTATATTTGGCGAATTATTATGAGCCTCTACAAGTCGAATATTGTTTTGGTCACCCTCTATAACTCGAAAACTTCGACAAGCCGAAACCTCTCTTACTCGAAGAAATGAGCTCTGCCCCTGAGATTCGAATCAGCGAGGTTCGACTCTATTTTGTACTGTATTTTTTTTTTTTTCATTTTAGGGTATCATTGCGCGTACACTCCTCGAGCATGGTGGCAAGTTCACGAACTTGCCGATCGATGGGTGAAGTTTCCTTTTTCGTATTTCCAATAACGTCGAAAGCTTCGCTGATGGGCAATTCGTTCTTCACCTTTTGGCTCCTCCTCGGCAATCTCCGAACGTCGATGTCGCGCAAACAGCATATTGCAGCCTTGAAGGTGACAATCGTGTAGGAAAGTCCATCGTGGGGCGATACGGACCAGAGAAAATTTTGCACGTAATGCAAATCCGTGATCAATCGTCGTGGACGTGATTTAACGATTACGTAAATCAACAGCGGAATAATATCGTCGGTTGGTACAATGAGGAGAGATTTACGGACGCCGATCATGTCGTTCTCGTTTGGAAAATCTAATCTCGTTTCGACATCCGCCAGAGCACCTTTTATCTCCGCTATCATGAGATCCAAGGTCGCTTTTAGACACGATAATTTCTCTTGTGGTCCTTCGCGGGCGTCCAATGTCGCCAATTCGACTATCGCCGATGGCAATGATATGGCAAGTTCCTCCTTGGCACCAAGCTGATCGGCAGTTGCTCCAGCCTCGATGAGCTCGTCGATTTTCCTCTTTATCGAAAAATCCTCACGATCCAGAGCGTTGCTCAGCAACGAGTATATTGAATCGTGAAGATGATGCATCACAAAAATCTCCAGTGATGCGCTGAGTAATTTTTGAAATCTCATGTCACGCTGCACGTCCAGACTCTGACGACGCATCCCACGTGCCCAATGACGACGCACGAAATCCTGGATTGCCGAGCGTAAACCATCCGCCGATTCGTAACGATCGAGATCTATCGATTTGATATCGACCCGCAGATCGGACAACGAGCAGCCATCGAGAGACGATAATTCGTGCAGGAAATCCACCGACCTTTTGGCATAAATGATTTTAATACGTTAATTAGTAGCAGGGTTGCGACATTTGTAATGTAAAAGTAATGCATTATTCATTACTTTTAGAATGTGTAATGATAAAAATGTAGTGGGAATAGAACCGATTTTCATTACCCATTGCAATGTAATGTGTAATGGACAAAACTTTGATTGCAATTTTGGGAATGGAAGAATAGAGATGAATAAATTATTGCCATTTTGCATTACATTTTAATTACTTAGGTACCTTAAATTCCAAAAAGCATCTATATATTCTACATGCATACAAAAAGTTGAACGTTGAACTGCACTTCCAAATATACTTTTTTCAGCGTTTGCTTTGGCCAATATCCTTTGCTCAAAGTGATTTTCTGTGAGCCTATTAAATTTAGGAGCGTTCATCATCGTTGCGTAGCTGAAAAGCCGTTTCACCGGGGCAGAGATGGCAGTGGCGTATTATATTTCAAAAAAGTTTTTCGAATCGTCAATTATAAAAGAAAATTATAAAAGTGTCAATTATAAAGAATAGGAAAGAATAAGAATGAAAGTGTAGGGCATTAAGCATGACATTTTTCTTGCCGTTCTAAATGATCACGCGACTACTTAATTATACTAGTTTTGGCTCATTTTGATCCAGGCCAAAAAACTACTATGATGTAATGAAAAATTTCCATTACGAATTAAGTTGTAATGAACAAGCAACATTTTCTCGAATACACACTACATCGTAATGGGTAATGAAATTTGTTTCGATTACATACTATATTATAATGGGTAATGGATTTTTTTCCATTACACACTACATTGTAATGGGTAATGGTATTTTTTTCCATTATACACTACATTGTAATAGGTAATGAAATTTTTTTCTATTATAAACTCATTTTAACCCAGGCCAAAAAACTACTATGATATTATAAAAAATTTCCATTGCACATTAAGTTCTCATCTTGATTCTTCCATTCCCAAAATTGCAATCAAATTTTTGTCCATTACACATTACATTGCAATGAATAATGGACATTTTATTCTATTACACACTACATTATAATGAGTAATGAAAAAATTTTCTATTACACACTACATTGTAATGGGTAATGAAAATGTTTTCCATTACACACTACATTGTAATGGGCAATGAAAATGTTTTCCATTACACACTACATTGTAATGGGTAATGGATTTTTTTCATTACACAATACATTGTAATGGGTAATGTAAATTTTTTCCATTACACACTACATTTTAATGGGTAATGCAATTTTTTTCCATTACACACTACATTGTAATGAGTAATGAAATTTGTTTCGATTACATACTATATTATAATGGGTAATGGATTTTTTTCCATTACACACTACATTGTAATGGGTTATGGAATTTTTTTTCATTATACACTACATTATAATGGGTCATGAAATTTTTTTCCATTACAAACTCATTTTAACCCAGGCCAAAAAACTACTATGATATAATGAAAAAAATTCATTACACATTAAGTTGTGATGAACAAGCAAAATTTTGTCGATTACACACTACATTGTAATGGGTAATGAAATTTTTTCCATTACACACTACATTGTAATGAGTAATGGAAATTTGTTTCGATTACATACTATATTATAATGGGTAATGGATTTTTTTCCATTACACACTACATTGTAATGGGTTATGGAATTTTTTTTCATTATACACTACATTGTAATGGGTCATGAAATTTTTTTCCATTACAAACTCATTTTAACCCAGGTCAAAAAACTACTATGATATAATGAAAAATTTCCATTACACATTAAGTTGTAATGAACGTAGATATCAACGATGTCAGATATCAAAATTTTAAAGCTTAGAGCCAGAATGGGTAGATTTTTCCTTCTTACTATTTTCAAGCTTTTTCCGAAACAAAAACGTTACAAAAATTAGAAGCGCGAGTTATTTTACTATGAATGATTGCCACTGACACATTTTCATGTCACACCGGATTTTTAAAAAAATTTTAATATTTTTGGCAAGAGATTTTTTTTTCTTTATATTGCTAATCAATGGTTCCGAAAAATCTGAAAGTTTTTTCAAAAATCCGATATGACATATGAAAATGTTTCAGCAACCATCCATAGTAAAATGATGCCTGCTTTTAATTTTTGTAATGTTTTTTTTTCGAAAAAAGCTTGAAAATAGTAAGAAGGAAAAATCTCCCCACTCCGACTCTAAGCTTAAAAATGTTGATATCTGACACACGATCTTTCAGTATTTTTTTCAGATTTTTAAATTGTGTCGATCAATAAAATCGTTTGAAAAAATTGTCGAAAATTTAAGTCGAGTCTAAAAAATCTAAAAAAAAAACTGAGGGCCTTCTAAAGTCAGAACAATCAAATGAAAAATCACAGGCCCAATCCGAGAGGTCAAGGGTCAGACCCAGGTCAAAATGGCAAGGAATGCCTCGTACACTTATAAATTCAACACAGGCTAAAATTTCTTCTTAGCTCACTCACTCTTTGTAGCAATTTACAGATCGATTGAGCTTCATTCTGGCACTTGAGAGACAGCGATTGGCGGAATACTTTGGATCCAACGGTTTCTCAATAATGACGATATTGTAAAGCTGAAATTCCTTGTTGTAGCCTCTCTCAAGGCCGATTATCCTTACGCTGTAAGCATCGTCATCGGCAGCGTCGCCTCGCACCAGACGTATCGAGGTATCCTCCAATTTGTACAAACGTGAATTTTCCTCATCTGTAGAGACATAATGACAAGGTCGTCTGAAAACTGGTTTGAGTATATGATCATCTGAAAAAAAGAATAAAAAGAAAAACATTTCACTTATGGATATTTCACCTGACATTCCATGTTCAATTTGCTTCTTTCGTCGCAAAATTTATTTACCGACAAAATTGTCCGTTATTGTCAGGCCTTTTAGCGAATCACTGCACGGCACGCATATCGTCCAACATTTTGATACGGCGAATTCGTACTTTCTTCTAAATGTTTCCTGATGGAAAATAAACGTTGAAATCTCTCAATACCACGAAATAATCGACTGTTATCTAATTAATTACGAATTTCGTAATGAACTGACCCGCAGCAGAATATAAAATGAGTTGTACGTGAGTTCGTCGACCTCCATCATCGATGATAAATTTATCTATTTTAAAAAATAGAAGAAAAATTTAAAAAACAATAAATTTTGAATTGATGGCTCTCCGTTTACGTGCGGTACGACAATTTGCGGAAAATTGATGGGCAATTGTGACGAAAAGATTAGTTTGCTCACGATTATACGGAATTTTATGCTCGTAGAATCTGCTGTGCCGTGGCGTTATCGATATATCGTTTTCAATGACATTATTTATGTCACACATCGCAGACACTTGTTTGCTCTCTACTCGAATAGAGACGTTATGTTTTTTTCCACATTGTTGGAAAGTCCGACGCGAAAACACATGTGACTACGAGATATGATTTTTGTTTTCTTTTTACCGTCACCGCGAATCGCAGCTGACGGAAAGTGGTGAGGAAAGGCCGAATATTGGCATTGTAATTCCCTACATTATCGACTCAAAATTTTCATACAAACTTTTATCGGCATTCGTGAATGAATATATTAATGAAATTTTGATAATCAACGCAAGATTATAACATAAATACAGTCCCACTAAGAGTTTGGTGCTACTAATTGGGATTGGATTGAATTATTAGGAATAGAAAATGAGCAGGAATCAATCTTTTAGATAACAATTTTGCTTCCTCGTTTCTTTGCTTTTCACAAATCTTCCATTTCAACGGAACCAAAATCGAAATAAACCGGCTCATGAATCCGGATAACAAAAAATATTCGGAATACAATATGCAGATATTGATTTGAACGATCTTTTAAGTAAAAAACAATTATATAGCAGGATTCGACGAGACGAAAAAGCATCAACGGTCTTCGAGTTCGCGTTTGAATATCGCGATTCGGTGCGAATTTCGTTGTTACCGACAAAGGAAGAGAGAATACGACGACGTAGTTACACGTTTCGCCGCAGGATGGCGCTGCGTGCCAGTTGAAAAGGACGCGGTGAGTTCGCGCATCAGGACGCGCAATAGTCGGCTTCTTGGACGAGTGAGTGCAGTGCCGAAGATTTCGCGTTACCCGACAAAAAGTGCGTGTCAACGCCAGTGTTTTCGACGTTATTTTTCACCTGTAAATCCTGTCTCGTGAGGTGAGTAAATACAATTCACGTGTTAAATGCTATTTTGCCTCAACGGCGCGACGATATTTCATCGCATTATAATCGTACTTAAATCGTGACGCACGAATTAAATAAATATGGCGCGTGTGTCAAGCAGCGAGACGCCGGCTGTGCGACATTCGCCGGTGCGTTTTGCCATTGCACGTGTATCCGTCATGAATTTTCTTATCCTACGAAAAACGCGAAAATGTAGGGAAAGAAATCGCATTTCGTGAGCGTAGAATTTTTTCTCGAGAATGACAGATTTGACAGCTCGATTCTCGGCAATCAATGAAGATTGTTCGAGAAATGAGTAATCGAAATTTTTATGATTTGTCGGCGTCGCTTCACGCGTTGCCCGGGCAAAATCCTCCGGCGCAATTATCCTCGAAGGAGGGGAGGGAGGGGGTTATCGAGCATAGGCGTGTCTATCTGATCCGAATTATTCGAAATAAAAACGTATAACCCATAAATTTGACTATTTTCTTCACACTGAAGAATCACCCACGATTCTCATAGCTTTTCGCGAATATCAACATTGATGAATTCATAATCCCAAATAGAATTCTTAGCCAGATGAAAATTCGAATTGTATTTTCCGGTTTATAAAATAGCCAAAAAAATCATGATAGGTTTCTCTTATCTGGCACAAATAGAATATCCTTTATTTTACTTATATTAAATTATAAATTTTATCATAATTAATTATAAATAAATTTTATTGATTAATTTTATTATAATTAACCCTCCGTCTGTACACTTAGATTTTAGGACACCGTCTCTCTGGGTCGTTAAAGTCCTGCTGACGTTTTTTCTAAGGAAAAAACAAAAAAAATCTGTAAAAATTCTGAATTGCTTTTATAACATTTTTTCCATGATCCAATCATTTATTTAATGATGCATGAAAAAATTACAAGATTTTAGGACACCGTGGTCTGGGTCGTTAAAGTCCTGCGGATGTTTTTTCTAAGAAAAAAACGTAAAAAAAATCTGAAAAAAATCTAAATTACTTTTATAACATTTTTTTCCATGATCCAATCATTCATTTAATGATGCATGAAAAAATTACAATTGTTAAAGCATTCTCAATCTTTTTTAGAAAGTAAAAACGTTTACCACAAAATTGAACGCTTCGAGCAATTTTTTTCAATTTCAATACCGATCATCTTTGTTCTCTATTGAATTTTTAGACAAAAGATTGATACGATATAGCAAAATAAAAATAAAAATAAACATATGGGACGATAGCTGGAAAATTTCAATAATTAGAGCGTCACAAGAATTTTCTTGTACATAATTGTTATTCTGACTTTTAATATTTTGAAAATACTGGCATAAAAAACTTAAATTATCTTTTCATTAAATCAGGGCTTTCTCTGTGACAAACCAGAGATGTATGAAAATGACTTTGGAACAAATTAATCAACGGCTGAGAGACGAGTTTGACCTCTGTTGACCGCTGAGGGTCAACGAGGATGTTTTTCTCGACCTTTTCAGTTTTAATGTTCGTAGTTCGTATTTAACTGTACTGTTGAGTCAGTGGCAGAGTTGTAAATAATGCATTACTGTATTTATAACCCATTACACTCCATAATGTGAAATGGATGCATGTCCCATTACAAAATACAAAAGTAATGTGTAATGGATGCATGCCCCATTACAAATTAAAAAAGTAATTTGCAGTGGAGAATATTCCATTACAAATAGGAAAATTGCCGTGCTCGTATTAGAAACTTGCACATTGCTGTCTCATTATTTTATTTCGCTCACTAAAAGTTTATCCACAATTAACACAAATGATCCGTAAAGTTAAAAAATAGAAACACAAAACAGACAGTTAATCGTTAAATATGAAGTACGAAAATGTACTCAACCCCAAAAATTATCCAACTTTATATTGAACTTGCTTTTACACGCAGTTACTCATAATTACAAGCAATCTGATAAAAATTACAAGTTACGGCTACAGATTTTGTCGCATTATTGAATCCCTGAATAATGTGCATGTTCTTTTTTTTTAAACTTTATGGATCATTTGTGATAATTGTGGATGAACTTTTAGTGAGCGAAATAAAATAATGAGACAGCAATGTGCGAGTTTCTAATACGAGCATGGCAATTTTTCCATTTGTAATGGAATATTCTGGACTGCAAATTACTTTTTTTTTTAAATTGTAATTTGTAATGGGACACGCATCTATTACACATTACTTTTTTATTTATAATGGGACATGCATCCATTACACATTACTTTTTTTTATTTGTAATGTAACATGCATACCTTACACATTGCTTTTTTATTTGTAATGGAACACGCATCGATAACACATTACTTTTTTTTATTTGTAATGGCACATGCATCCATTACACATTACTTTTTTTAAATTGTAATGGAACACGCATACATTACATATTACTTTTTTATTTGTAATTGAACACGCATCCATTACACATTACTTTTTTTTATTTGTAATGAAAAACTTGTCCCACACTGAAAAAAAAATTTGTGTGAATCAACAAAACGTTTTGTCAAATACGTTTAACTAGACATTTATTTGGTCTAACTAAATATTTAGTTTTTTGAACAATTCTGCGCTTCGGTTGACTAAAATATTATTCAGGCAAAAAAATGTTGAATTGTACTAACTAAATTATCTAGTTGAACGTATTTGACAAAAGATTTTGTTGATTCAACCATCTTTTTTTTCAGTGCATACACATTGTTTAAAGTAATGGGTAATACATTACTTTTACATTACTATTTTTACAACTCTGGTCAGTGGACGATATACGATGGTCGAAGACAAACCGTTATCGTGTCTCATGGTGAGGAAAAGGGGGGCAAAAAATCATCCTTTTATAGTTGCGAGGACGTCTGATGGACAAAATTTATTCGTCGATTTGCTCGTGACTGTACGGATTCGTATGCAAGACCAGTGCAAGACTCGGTATAGCCGATTCTGCGCACGAAACTCCGGGTGTTCCGGTTCCTATTCCAGAGTGTAGCCGCTGCTTTTGCTCCTGAGAATCCATTCTCGTTGCTGCGCGATATATCATGTATAACTATGTAAAAAAAAAAAAAAAAAAAAAAATAGAAAAAAGATCTACTTGATTTATTGCTTCAACGAAAAAATAGAAAAAAGGTCACCAATATTTGATAAAATAATTTTTTATCATAATTGAGATAAATAATAAAATAAATGAATTTCTAAATAAATAAATAAATGAATAAATTTGATAGTAATTTAAGTAAAGAATTGAAAGGAAGTTTGAAAATTACTGGTCAAATATTGGTGGAGTTTTTTGATTTTTTGTTAAGAATGCATTTGTCGATTTTGTGTTCAGCTGGAAGAAAAATTTACAAATTAATTATTTGAGTGGAAAATTGAAAAAATAAAACCTGACAATATTTGGCAAATAATTTATTATTATTGAATGGGAATTTTTAAAATAAAATAATGATAAATGTTTTAGAAATTATTTGGGAATAATTGTTTCTTTTTTTTTTAGCAATTATTAAATAAATATTTTAGGAATGAAAATTAATTTCCATTCAGCATTTTAAAAAAATCTACAAATTTATTACTTGAATGAAAAATTTAAAAAATCTTGCAGTACTTGATAAATAATAATTGAAACAAAATGAAATAAGTTTTGGGTATCTCTTAAATAGAAAAAATTTCATTATTTTTCTTTATTTATCAATTTTCCATTCATCTGAACGAAATTGAAAAAATGTATTGCTGCAATGAAAATTATTTTACGAAATTTACAATACTAGGCAAATAATTTTTTCAGCAACTGAACAAATTTTAGGATTCTCAATTATTTTTCAAATTATTGGCGAGATCTTTCAATTTTTCTTGACAGAAATAAATTTATGATTTTTCCATTAATTTAATTGAAATTTTGGAAACGTATAACTTGAATGATAATTGAAAAAAACATTCCAATACTCGACAAATAATTTTTGAAGCAATGAAAAAAGTTTTTGGAATTATTTCTCAAATTATTGGCAAGATATTTCAATTTTTCTTGACTGTAATAAATTCATCAATTTCTATTCGAGAAATGTATAACTTGAATGAAAATTGAAAAAAAAAATCCAATACTTGACAAATAATTCTTGAAGCAATGAAAAAAGTTTTAGGAATTATTTTTCAAATTTTGGCAAGATCTTTCAATTTTTCTTGACAGAAATAAATTCATAATTTTCCATTCATTTGATTGAAATTTTAGAAATGTATAATTTGAATGAAAATTGAAAAAAAAAATCCAATACTCGACAAATAATTCTTGAAGCAATGAAAAAAGTTTTAGGAATTAATTTTGACAAGATCTTTCAATTTTTCTTGACAGGAATAAATTTATCATTTTTCCATTCGTCTGATCAAAATTTTAGAAATGTTACAACTAGAATGAAAATTGAAAAAAAAAATTCCAATACTCGACAAATAACTTTTGAAGCACTGCAAAAATTTTTAGAAATTATTTCTCCATTTTTTTGTGAGATTATTAAATTTTTCGTTATAGGAATCCTAAAGTCGATTTTTCGCTCAGCTAAATGTACATAATCGTCGAGTACATAAATTTTAAACAGTCATCTAGACGGAATGCCACACAAATTTCTCAATTTATATGCATTCCAAGCTATAAATGCAAGATTGGAATTCCAATTAATCCGTGACAAGGTTCTTGACTCAACGAGGAACTCCTGGAAAATTGATTTATCACTGTCGCCTGAACTCGTCATATTAGTAATTGCTAACTATGTACATCTATCAATTGAGATATTATTAACGACCGTTCTTAGAATAAAAATAATCCTGTATCAAAATAATTCAAAAAAACAAGCTTTAAAAAAAAAAATTAAAATATTGGATTCAATTACCAATAGATGCAAAATTTGATTATCTCGGTACTCAAAAAATAAATTTTCATCACAAAATCAAAGTGCCTAGAAAGTAGTTTGTGATTAAGTCAAAAATTGATCTAACGTCTTCCGGTCGTTATTTTTTAACCCGCGAATACTCGAGATCCCGTTGGGAATTCTCCAGGTCAAATATTACACGTTGCGTCATCGTTCTCAGTGGTGTAACTGTATATATGGGGCATTCCGAGTAAATTGAACCAACATTTGAATTTGAATCGCTCCAAGTAAAATTGAAAATTAAAAAAGTAAATTATTTTCTCTAAATAAGAACGGGGGATTTCCAAAATCTGAAGAATTCTAAGAAAAAAACCACAAAATTATGGGAATTAGTAGGAATTATGATATAAAATCATAATTATTAATTTTAAAATGTTCAATAATTAAAATTATGAGAATTATTAATTAAGAATTATGATTTTATATCATAATTCCTGATTAATAATAACCATAATTTTCCAAAGAACGGTTTTTAAAAAATAATAATTTCTTTTACCTAAAATGAAAATCTACAAGTTAGGAAATCTGCAGAAATTCTCAAAACCACATTTTCACATAAAAATTTCTGAGCCATGATCCAGAACATACTATTTTCTCTATTAGTCTTTTTTCCAATATGTTTTCAAAAATCCCTCTCCTAAAAAATTTCCAATTTTATGTCAAAATTAAATAAAAATTAAGTAAAAATGAGCCACTTGTATTTTCCTCTTCAGCAATAAAAAAAACAATAATTCAACCAAACTACTCAATCCTCCTTTTGAAATCAGAAGAGATGACTCAATCCAAGTCCCCAAAAATTGCGTCAAAAAAAATTTGTTTTCCCCTCGACGAGATTGATGATCCCCCTTAAGCTTTCAAATCCCTCAAATCGATTACAAATCATTGAATGCATCGATCCGGGTGAAATCAGTATTTTCATCAAACTACACGAGGATTCCATCGACAAAATCGTCGAATTGCATCATTAATCTTGAGGGCAAGAGGGAAGGGGAGGGAGGGGAGGAGTCAAAGAATCTTTGAAAATAAATTCCTGAAGAGGAGGAAGAATGGAATGATTCGTTTCTCTGGTGACTATACATTGAAAATACCAATCAGGAAAAAAAATGGTAACGCAATGCGTTATTAGTTTGTTGGGTTGGTACTATTGCTGGCTTATTGTTCATGCTGCTATATATATGTATATATTAGGGTGAATCGAAAATTTTGAAAACTGTTGGCTACCCTCAAAAATCGAAGATATCGTTGAAATAAAGGTCTCCGTGCAACGGTTCGATTTTTGAACAATATATAGAGGGCGCGCGGGACGTTCAAAAACGCCATTTTTAGCGTTAAATTCACTCTATCACTGATGAACGGAAACAGATCATTCAATATGTTCCGAATTTTTTATACATAATATTTTCACTATTTTTCAATTGATTATATCATTGAATATTGATTTTTGGCTTTTAAGACGTTTTTGTATTTCTTTCATCTTTTTTCTTGTCAGCAATACTGATACCGAGTTTTACAAGAAAAAGGATGGAAGAAATACAAAAACGTTTTAAAAGACAAAAATCAAAATATAATGATACAATTAATTGAAAAATAGTGAAAAGATTGGTTTTCAGAGATTTTTTTTCGAAGATATGAACCATTTGTTAATGTGCAGTAAACATGGGTTTGAAAAAGTACATATCTGGGCACCTTATATAAAAAATTCAGAACTTTTTGAATGACCTGTTTCCGTTTATCAGTTATAGAGTGAATTTGATGCTAAAAATGGCGTTTTTAAACGTCCCGCGCGCCCTCTATACATTGTCAAAAAATCGAATCGTTGCACGGAGACCTTTATTTCAACGATATCTTTGATTTTTTAGGGTAGCTAACAGTTTTCTAAATTTTTGATTCACCCTAATATATATATATATATATATATATATACACGACATGAAGCAGGACCGGCAGCAGCCGTTCTCGCAACGGGGACCGAAAAAAAATGAATTAAAAAAAGCTATCTTTCTGGCCAGTGGTTCTCATTGGTCGATGGTCCAACGGGGATTCCCAATGGTTTCTACAGTCCGTGTAATTACCGTGGACAAGATATCGGGGCGTTTATTCTACGATGCGTGAGAACCGTCCATTTAACGCGAGAACTGGTTCTCCCTCAGTTGGGTTCAGTTGGGACAAGCGGAGGTTGCGGGCGTCTTACTCCTTCTTTCTCATTCTTGGCTTCCTCCTCCTCGTCCTATCTGCCAAGGCCCTCTTCTTCGTCTCTTCAACGCTCCTCACCCATCTCTTTCCTCTTCATTCCTTTTTTTTTCTTTTTTTTTTAGTCCCTGCCCGGCTTTCCGTCCTTACCTCTCATTGCGAGGCTCAATGGTGAGCAATATTATAAGTTACCCCCGGCGTGGAACATCTGAAATTAACGCGAGGACAAGAGTAGAGGCTGCGACATAATTGCAGGATTATACAGTAGGTGCGAGTAATGGGGTGCGCCAGTGTAAGGGGTGAAAAAATTGTCAATGAGAGGGTTTTTTTTAAGGGTAGGATTGATTACGTAAGAGTCAAGTTATTGTTATTTTCTTAAGGGGGCATTCTGGTTTACAATTTTTAAGGGAAGCTAATTTTTATGGAAAGGAAAATTGATCTACCATATTTTTAAAATCATTTTTTTTGCGAATTCTTAAAGTATAGACCTTTAAGAATACATCCTTAAAAGGAAATTTTTAAATTCCAATGATTTACGAAGCTATAGCTATTTTAGTGACGCAGTAACTAGACTCGTCACTACAGAGCGTAACTTTAAGGTTCATCCCGGTCTAGAATTTTGAAAAAATCAATTTTTTTTGCAGGTTCCTAAAGTTTAGACCTTTAAGAATACATCCTTCAAAGAAAATTTTTAAATTCGAATGATTTACGAAGTTATAGCTATTTTAGTGACACAGTAACTACACTCGTCACGGCAGAGCGTAATTTTATGGTTCCTGGTCTGGAATTTTGAAAAAATCAATTTTTTTTGCAGGTTCCTAAAGTTTAGAGGTTTAAAAATATATCCTCGAAAGGAAATTTTTAAATTCCAATGATTTACGAAGCTATAGCTATTTTAGTGACGCAGTAACTAGACTCGTCACTATAGAGCGTAAATTTAAGGTTCCCGGTCTAGAATTTTGAAAAAATCAATTTTTTTTGCAGGTTCCTAAAGTTTAGACCTTTAAGAATACATCCTCGAAAGAAAATTTTTAAATTCGAATGATTTACGAAGTTATAGCTATTTTAGTGACACAGTAACTGCACTCGTCACGGCAGAGCGTAACTTTATGGTTCCTGGTCTGGAATTTTGAAAAAATCAATTTTTTTTGCAGGTTCCTAAAGTTTAGAGGTTTAAGAATATATCCTTAAAAGGAAATTTTTAAATTCCAATGATTTACGAAGTTATAGCTATTTTAGTGACGCAGTAACTAGACTCGTCACTACAGAGCGTAACTTTAAGGTTCCCGGTTTAGAATTTTGAAAAAATCAATTTTTTTTGCAGGTTCCTAAAGTTTAGACCTTTAAGAATATATCCTCGAAAGAAAATTTTTAAATTCAAATGATTTACGAAGCTATAGCTATTTTAGTGGCGCAGCAACTACGAAGTTTTTCCCAAAACTACTTTTCTCAACACAGTTGACACGATAACTCAAATTCTACTCAACCGATTTACTTCAAATTTTTTACCGACCTTCAACGTACAACTCTCTATCGTCCCTGCCATTTTTGTATCAAAGTTATTGTTTTTACTGTTGCAAAAAAATTAAAAACGATGAAAAAAGAGTCGAAAAACACCTTTTTTTTTGTTCAGACAGCCGCGATTTTGCGGATTTTTTTTTTCCCCTTTTCTCTGAGGTAACGACGTTCTTACTAATTGAGAATCTTTTTTAAAATTTTTTATCGGATGACTAGAAAACTTGCAAATGTGTCAATCAACACACCCCTTTCTTTACCCCCAACTTTACCAGCTTATAACTTCTTTAATTTTCATTTCTTTTGACAATTTTTTTTTGCTTATTTTCAAAATATTAATAAATATGTTTTATAAAAAGAATGGTGAAAATATTTTTTTTATCGAGCTCGAAAAAATGCTCAAAATGTATGTCACAGTTAAGGAACATAATTTGTCTTCTCCATTTTGAATTTGAATTATTTCTAAAATTGATCATCAATCTCAGCTTACGAATTTTCATTCTATTAATATTAATATATCAATAATTAATATATCAATATAATTGATGATATATCGCGTGCCTAATGCCAAAAGAGCCTATACAAGTTATAGGCCCTTTTGGCTTTGCAAAACCAAAAGGGCCTATAATTTTTTTTTTTTGCGCCAATCGTTTTGCCAACATTTTCTAAGCCTAAAGACAAAAAAAAATTTTCCAAAGCCAAAAGGGCCTATGTCTCAAATTTTGGCTTTGGGACATTGAAAATTTAGTGATCTAAAGCCAAAAGGGCCTATAATTTTTTTTTTTTACTTTCCGCTAAGAAAATTGAAAATTTTTTTTGGAAAATTTTTTTTTTTTTTTGAAAAAAAATTTTTTTTTTGAAAAAAATTTTTTTTTTTGGAAAATTTTTTTTTTTTTTTTTTGGAAAAAAATCTTTCTTTTTTGAAATTTTTTTTTTTTTTATATGGAAAAAAAAGTTTAAATCATTTGTTATTATTTATTTGTTTCAACAATTTGTTATTGTTTATTTGTTTCAACAATTTGTTCTTTTTTATTTGTTTAAAGAATTTGTTATTGTTTATTTGTTCAAACAAATAAACAATAACAAATTATTTGAACAAATAAACTATAACAAATTGTTCAAAAAAAGAACAAATTGTTAAAAAATTGCTTAAACAAATAAAAAATAACAAAATGTTGAAACAAATAAACAATAACAAATTATTTAAACTTTTTTTCAAAAAAAAAAAAAAAAAAATTTCAAAAAAAAAAAAAATTTTTTTTCCAAAAAAAAAAAAAAAAAATTTCCAAAAAAAAAAAATTTTTTTCCAAAAAAAAAAAAATGCTCTGGTATGCAATTTCTAATCAAAACTTTGAAAAATTTTGATTTTTTTTATAGGCCCTTTTGGTTTTAGGCTGACAATTTCCTAAAACCAAAAGGACCTATGTCTTAAGATAGGCCCTTTTGGTTTTAATAAATCAAAATTTTTTTTTTTACAGATCTTCACGTTTCAAGCAATTTTAAGAAGAATGGCAAAAAAAAAAATTTTTATAGGTCCTTTTGGCATGGACCCCTATCTTCTTGCTGTAATAGGCTCTTTTGGCATTAGGCACGCGATATGTATTAATTAAAAATATATATTAATAATAAATATATCTTTTGATAAAGGTTGTGCAGAAATTTTGATAAATATGTGTGTACGAAAAAAATTCTCCAGGCATTGTGTAACATCGAGATAATATTTTGGGCCGGTCTGGGCCCCGAGTATATAGATCAGGGGACCGTTATATCGGTAAGGAGGAAGAGAAGAGTCAGTCGCAGACGAAATTCTCACGGGGCATTTCCCCGAAACGTTCTTATATTCATACGGGGAAGAGAACGAATAGCGATGAAACTAACCGAGAGCAAACCGCGGGCCAAAGTCAATGCGGAAAAATTTCTTGATGCCGGGCGCACCGCGCAAAAAGATAGTCGGTGAATATATACATAAAAAAAAGGCTCGTTTTCGCTCTCCCAGCATAAAAGACCGACCGATTCTCAAAAAGAGAAAAAAGATATCGATTTTTGAAAAAGAACGCGGAAGGAGAATTCCGAGAGTAAAGAGGACGCCAAACTCTAAAAAATGTAAAAAAAAAAAATTATTGCAAAAATATGCAACGTGTGGCCGAATAGGAGTGGCGAGATGAGATAAGAGAATTCATTGCATTTTGAACGAAAAAAAAAATAGAGTCCGCGAGAAATCGTGGTCAATCATTGTAATTTTAACTAAAAAAAAAAAAGAATTAATTTTTTCAAAATTCTTGACGGGAATATTTTCTCCAAAAGAGGAGTTTTAAATAAAATTGAATAAATAAAATTTTATTAAAATAATAGTTTAATAGGCTGTTTATTGGGCTTACATTGAAATAAATAGGCAAAAATTATCCGAATCGAATAAATTCTTTTTCTGGGCATGGGGAATTTTTTAAAAGTACAAATTCGACTTTTTTTTATTCATAAAATTTAACAATTAATTAATTGTACATTTTTTATTCTTGACTTCTTATAATCAATTAATAATCGTTATCGATTCGCTGCATTATTGTCTATTGTGCAAAAATTTCTGCAAAATCTATAGTAAAAGATCTATTGGTTATTATTAATATATATGGTCAATTAAAAGAAATTAATTAATTGTATCAGCTTGATCAGCAGTTTAAAAAAAAGGATTTATTAGACATTCAAAAATTTTGAATAAATAAATTTTTATTAAAACAATAGTTCAATGGGTTGTTTATCAGGCCCAAATTCAAATAAATAGGAAAAATTTATCCGAATCGAATAAATTCTTTTCCTGGACATAGGGAATTGTTTATTAATACAAATTTGATCTTTATATTAATGGAATTTTACAATGAATTAATTCGTGGTAACTAATTTCAATTAATTAATAAATTTAATTAATTAATTTTAATTAAATTTTTTATTCATGAAATTTAACTATGAATTAATCGATTTAATTAATTAATAATTAATTAAATTAATTAAATTAATTAAATTAAATTAAAAATAGGAAGATAGGATCGATTGAAATAAAATCACGTATGAAACACGTGATCACTTGCGTTAATGCACATTTAACGATAATGCAGCAAATCGAAAATCATTATTAATTGATTATAAGAACTCGGAAATAAAAAATTTACAATTAATTTATTGTTCAATTCCATGAACAATAAACGTAAATTAAAATTAATTAATTAAATTAAAATTAACTAATTAATTAATTAATTAATTAATTTTTGTGTTCATGGAATTGAACAATAAATTAATTGTAAATTTTTTATTTTTGAGTTCTTATAATCAATTTATAATATTTTTCGATTTGCTGCATTATCGTTAAATGTGCATTAACGCATGAGATCACATGTTTCATAGGTGATATTTTATTCCAATCGATCCTATACTTTCCTGCTCGGACTATCGTTATTTCCTCTTCGTTCGAGTCTTCGAATGCGAGCATAATATCTCCTCGCGTTACAACAATGCCCTCTGTGAATGCGTTTATGCAAAACATAATGCATTTTTGCGCTTCAATGCGAAGTAATTCTTACGTCTTCCTTTCGAAATGCAAACTTCTTAGTTTTAACATCTCTACCGAATATTACTTGACACAGACGTAGCTCAATGTACGCGAAATTCTGAAAATTGAATTGAAGAAAAAATCCCCAAATTTAGAGGAATGGTGTAAAAAATCATCCCCTTAAGGATGCCCGTACAGTCCCAGCCAAAAATTTTGTCTGATTGAAATTTCCGTACTGTGTGATACAATAAAAATCTGAAAAAATTTAGCAACATTTGGCATACCATAAACAACACTTATTAATAATAAAATTGCCCAAAAGTTACTAATAAATTGTGTAAACAAATAATTAATCAACAAATTTTCGGTAAGTTGCGTTAATTTTTCTAAATGCATATGAATATTTTCCGAATTTTCTCTCTATTTTGAAATATTATTAAAAACATTTTGAAATACGAACAAAAATGGCCAATTTTGTATATTTTTTTGCAAACAAGTTTATCGTCAGCTTTGAAAAGTTCCGAAGACACTGGGCCAAAAAATACATAAATACAGCCATTCTAAAAATTTCAAAATGGAGGAAAAATTTTGAAAAAATTCATATGCGTTCAGAAAAATTAACGCGTTCGATTTGTTTGTGAAAAAAAAGAACTTACCGAAAAATTGTTGAATAATTATTTGTTTAAACAATTCATTGATAACTTTTGGGCAATATTATTATTGACAATTGTTGTTTATGTCATGCTAAATGTTGCTGAATTTTTCCAGATTTTTATTGTATCACGAAGGCCGGAATTTTCGATCAGATAAAATTTTTGACTGAGACTGTACAGGAAAAGTATCCTTGAGCCATTTTTGACCCACTACCTTTTCCGCACTCACAAAGGGGCGGTTAACATACCCTCGAGGCTCGAACAAGAGCCAATGCAGATTAAATGAAAAATCGATATTGAGGAAGAAAAAAAAATCAATCGATTATTGGAAAAGTAATTAAATATCCAATTGGAAAATTAATTAAATATTTTTAACGGTAATTTTGTTCGTTCTTTCGCAACCCGGAAGGAAATTCGTTATACCGGGAAGGGAATTCAAGATGTCAGCGAAAAGAATAAAACGCCTTCGAGATAGAAAAAGAGAGGGAGCGGAATTCCTCGTCTCCGTCGTTCCACAGAGCCGCAATTTTGCCTCTTTTTAACCCTTCTTCTTCTTCTTTCTTCTCCTTTTGTCTCTTGCGCCGTTTGCGAGAGAAAAAGGAAAAGATGCTGGTCTGCTTCTTTTGGCGAAGGTATCAGGAGAGATGATGGAAAGACTTGCCTAGAAATTGTGGATAGGCTGTAATATATGGGGCGTTCCACGCCAAATCGAACGTTATTTAGCTTCTTGCATCTCCGATTTTTTTGAATTTTTTTTATGTTTTAGTATTCATTGAAAGAGGCTTCCATGATTTTTTTCAATTTTTTTTGTGGAACCTTTTTCAAGATATCGATTTTTCAAAAATTAGTTTTTTTAAACGTCCATAACTTTGCGAAAAAAAAATAGATCCCATCGTTATCCTATTATCTACTTGGGTTGAAAGTTGTGGAATGGATGATAGTTTTTTACAAAAAAAATTTAAGGAACGCGATCAGTACGTGTTTTTTGTAAATCAGCAATTTATATTTAACACTTGACATTCTTATGGAAATACTTGAATTTTTTTTTCAATATTCTTTATCGAAAGTTCGTTTAAAAACAAAAAGTTTGAAAAAAAAACGTCTCATTTGGCCCATTTTTCGCAAAGTTATGGACGTTTCGAAAAAAAATGAACGTAATTTTTGAAAAATCAATATCTTGAAAACGGTTCGACGAAAAAAATTGAAAAAAATAATGGAAGCCTCTTTCAACCAATACTAAAACATACAAAATTTTCAAAAAAATTAGAGATGCAAAAGCTAAATGGTGTCCGATTTGGGGTGGAACGTCCCATATATATATATGCCATCATAGCGCGCGGAAGAAGGTCGACGGGCTTATTATTAATTGGTTCTCGGAACAAATTCAACATTAAACCATCGAACTGGATGGCGATCTGTGTCTACACGCTATTAATGTATGGCTGATTCCTTGGGATACCAATTTGAATCTCACCCAAACGATTTTTAATGTTTCTTCAAGATTTAAAACAGAAATTCGCTTTACCGACCGTTGGTTAATGGCGCTAATCCAACCAAAAAATTTTCGAAAAAAAAATGCTGAAAAAATTTCATCGAATCCAAAATGATTGTATGCAACTTTTTACCGTCTTAGTGATTTCACGAAAACCCAGTTGTTTTAGAGTTACCCAACATTTTACAAATATGGTCGTTTTTTACAAAAAATTGAATATTTTTGCGGAAAAAAATCGTACGAAACTTATTAAAAAACGAAATTGAAGCTTAAACTCCGCCCCACAAGTTTTTCACACGAAAAACCGTTTAAAAAAAAATCATGGATCGTACACCAAAATTTCAATGCCAAAAAAAAAAAAACAAAAAACGATCTAATTTCAAAGGGCGTACCGGTTTCAAAAAAAAAATCGAATTTTTTTTTTGTAAAAAGCGAAATGAAGCTGAATATGTCCTCTTCAAAACGCCGCTCGTTGAATTGAAATATCTTTATTTTTTAAAGAGCTGTGAAACTCTTTGTGTGGCGCGGAATCGGGGCATTTCCAAACTTTTGGACGAGAGTGTACATATTCATATAATGGACGAGATCCTCGACTCGATCGGACGTCCAGATTACACGGTTCACAATTCTCCCTCCTAGGTTTTGATGTCAGTGAGCACGCGTCTCATTTGTGTAGCATAAGTGTAGGATAAGTGTGTAAGTGTATTGAAAGGATGGGTACAGTTACTCGGAGGGTACAAGGCGAACCCTGCGCGCCTCTTTATTTGACCAAAAGAGCGAATGAGGGAGGGGGTTGCAAGGGCAAATAATGGTTTGTGCCAAAGGCACAAACATGGGGGTTATGGGGACACGCAGATTCTAGCTCACAAAAACCATAACCAGAGAGAGATAGAGGGAGGGAGAGAGAGAGAGAGAGAGAGAGACAGACAGAGAGAGAGAGGTCCTCCACGCCATTGCTTTGCAGCTGTTCGCCATCTCGTGCCTTACTTTATGCCTTTCTCATTTCAGCCCTCTACCTCTGTTTTCCCCCTCCCACGCATCTTTCCCCCCCTCCCGCGCATTATTTTTCCCCTCCCGCGCATCTTTTTTCCCCTCTTCTTCCCCCACCTTCATTCTCTCATTTCTCCCCCGCATTCCAGGCTCTCACTACCCGTTTTGCTCACAAGTCGCTCTTACTTCCCCCCCCTCTCTCTCCCTTTTTCTCTCTCTCTTTGTGGCGCATTGCCCCGGGGGTTGGTTACACATGCAAAAAACTCGAATTCACGGTCTACCGGTACAATTTTTATTTTTTTTCATCACTTTTTGCCTCCCTATTCATATAAATTAGACGAGATCCACCTCTGAGCCTACAACCCTTCAACCAGTCCCTAAATTTAGGACGAATCATATTTACTTCCTTCAATTTTTTATTTATTAATAATAACTACCCTCTTAAGGTAATTGTTAATTTGTTGATTTAGATAAGATCCACCTCTAAGCCTAAAACCCTTCAACCACTCCCTAAATTTAGGAGGAATCATATTTTCTTCCTTCAACTTCTTATTCATTCATAATTAATAATAACTACCCTCTTAAGGTTATTATTTTGTGGCAAAAAATTCAACTTTAAGATGTGATTTTTTTAAAAATCGGTTCTTGGAGTTTATTGGATACTTCAAAAGTTTGAAGTGATGTCATTGACTTAATTTGAGTGAACAGGAAATCTTGAATAATCACACATTCGGTTTCAATGAGAATATCACGTACTTGAAATTGAAAATGTTTTGCAGAACGAATAATCAACAAATGTAATTTTTAAAGAAAAATTTATAGACCCAATACTTGGTACACAATTTTTCTAATAATCTCGTTTTTTTTTCAATACCTTCAAATTTTTTCAACCAAAAAAACTTGGATTAAAAAACACGTCTCAAAATGCAAAAAGTACATATTTTTATAATTTGAAATTCTAAAAATTCAGCTGAATGGAAAATCGACACATTTAACCCTGAAACGAAAAATTGAAAGACCTTGATAATATTTGAATAATTAATTCTCAGCAATTACAATTTTTCAAATAATCTCGTCATTGTTAAGAATTAATTATTCAAATATTGTCGAGGTCTTTCGATTTTTCGTTTCAGGGTTAAATTTGTAGATTTTCTGTTCAGCTGAATTTTTTAAATTTCAATTTAATGATATGTATTTTTTAGTGACCAAGATCCAAGTTTTTTGCTTAAAAAAATTCATGCACGCTCATAAAACAATTTTGAATTGAATTGAAGGTTAGTAGACCCATAGAAATAAAAAAATCAAAATTGCCTTTCAGAGTCAAATTTTTCGAAGTCTAAGCAGGAACCTTATTTATAAATTGAGAACAAAAATAATGATAATAATAATAATAAAATTACTTTATATAAAATAGATTGTCTGTCAAAAATGGGGTTCCCTTTTTTATATCTTATTATAAAATGAAAGTTTTTTTTAAAATAAATTTTTTATTGCCATACTATTTGACTATAGGAGGCAGCAAACGATTACCCTAACTTTCCCGAGCTTCGGTAATTGTGCGGCCACTTTTTAATTTTTTTTTTTACGTCTTGAGACTCATGAAACGTTCTTTTTAACTGGCTGGTTAAGGGTTCTCAGACGGTGGTCTCTCGGCGTTTGCACTTGAAGCTTTTTATCGCCGCTATTCTACTCCTATTTCCGGGGAAACTTGAGATAAAGATTCTTCCTTCGAGGAACTCTCGTGATACGACTAATTTGATTTTTTGGACTACCGCAATCGAGATTGGAGAGGGAAAAGGGCTTGAGTATTCCTAATCAAGAAAATTGAAGAGGTATTTTTTTTAAACGATATTTTCTGACAGGATACTTGAATTATCAGAGTAAATTTTTAGGGTTTCTTCTAGGAGCAAAAATCTAGTCTTTGATCGCCATTTTGTTGTGATTCGATATTTTGGAAATTCTTTTCATAAATCACCAGATGAACTAATATGGAAATTAGTTTGGTTTTCTTTATTTTTAATGAACTGTTCTTCAGACGCTACTTCCTAAAAGATTGAAATTCTCTAAAAATGTATAATTTTTCACTAAAAATTTTCTCTAAAAATTTATAATTTTTAGAGAATTTTAGTATTTTATAAAGTAGCGTCTGAAGAACAGTTCATTGAAAATAAAGAAAACCAAACTAATTTCCATATTAGTTTATCTGGTGATTTATGAAAGGAATTTCCAACATATCGAATCAGAGCAAAATGGCGATCAACGACTAGATTTTTACTTCTAGAAGAAATCCTCAAAATTTACTCTGAGAGAAGAGAGTTATTTAATTCAAGTATCCGGTCAGAAAATATTGTTTTAAAATTTATAATTTTCAATTATAATTAATAATCAATAATTTTTAGAGAATTTCTAAAAAAATCGTCAAAATATGCTCATTGTTCTTTTTGGGTAAGGGTAACGTCACGAATCAGCAAAACTCTTTTTCTTTTCAAGATCGTTGTATGAATTGAGTTTTTCAGTCATTATAAAATGGCGGCGTGGAAAATGTGTCCTCTTACAGTCTGGGAAACTCGAATCCTCATACAAATGCAATTTTCCCAAGCGATTATGGCAGTTGCTATTCCAGAATATACGTGATTCGTCCTCGCTATCTTCCCTCTTTCCTCTTCCGCTTTCGCCACATTTCCACACGTTTTCCTTCGCTTTCAAGGTTCGCGTTTCTCATAGCGCAGGTACGATCCGGTTTTATGGATAGGGAATGGGGAGGCAAAATGGACACTGGAGGCACAATGGACACCATCAAAAATCATCAAAAAAATTGCAAATTTAGAAAATTAGAAAATGAGGGATTGAGGAAAATTGGTGGCAAGACGACCACCTCCATAAAAGAAAATTAAATAAAGCAACTAAATTGAATTCAGCCAAAAAATTCAATAGCAAAAATATGCCAAGCAGCTTGGTCCAAGTATCTTGGAGGTTAACTTTTTTCCTCGTTTACTTCTTGAAAAGACCAATTTTTCCATGTGTTGTCTATTGAAAAGCAAGTAATCAACACTGCACATCGTCCTAGCTGCCTTATCTTCGTATGTGGTCCATTTTGCCCCCTAATATCCCATATCCTTCGCTAGCAATCAAAAGGACACGACATTTCGTGCCCTATTGTACGGTCGAGGGGCTTTTACTCGGTTATGGTCGACGTGTGCACGTAACAGTGCATTTTGTACACTGTCAGCGAGTGGCAGATAGCACTGTCAGTTATATAGAAGTAGAGGAGTAGCGAATGCGAACATTTCTAGCTGCTGTATCGTACATTGTACACGAGCTTTCCCTCTATCTCGTTGCACTTATAGCCCGCCATATCTACCTACACATTCAAGTTCTCGCTTCGCGAACCGTGACGCAAAATGTTGGCTTCTGGAAGCGCGAATATACAGCAGCAAGAAGGAAGAAGAGCACTCTTTGCTGTGCTTGCACTCTCGTCTTTTTACCGCTTTCCTATTCCCTCGTTATGCACATAACCCACGATTACTGGCACAAGAGACTTCCTGAAAAAGCTCACCGCATCAGGTCCTCTTTTTTTCGTCGTAGGTGCCTTTTTTGTCCCCCCTATAACTTCTCGAAAAAGAAACGAATAGCAACTCTCTGTGTTGTAAGCTAGTCCAGAGGTTCTCAAGCTTTTGTCATTATTGTGACGACACATTGGCTGAAATTTCAGACTGAGAAGGAATAGGCTATATCGAAAAATAACAAATCACAAAAGTAGTCTAACCTCTTTAGGTCTGCGTTCGGTTGACTCCTTTCGAGTTTATTAAATTTCCAATTGGGCACCAAATTCAAACCTAAAAAGCACCCAATTCTGGTACAATTTGAATTCATTTTAGGGACTCGTCTTTGCTAAATTTACAGAGGTCAAAAAGTGTCCTCGTGGTGGTCAGTCCAACGCATGATAGCTTTATCTGAAACTTTGAGAACCAAATTTTATTTAAACGCTGTAAAACCTCCAAGTAAAGCAGTAATGTTAGCGACCTGCAGTACTTAGAGTGGGTGATCGGTCAGCCGTGGTGAACCGTTTAGCTGATGCATCGGATTACTCAGCGGAACGATATTTCTGTGCCTTGAGTCTTCCAACTTAAGTGGACTTGTCCCAACATCGCCTTATTGTGGAAAAAGTTCTATGGACACGGGATTTCCGCAGCATTCTCTTAACTTAAGAAAAGTGACCGTGGGAAAATAGAACATCAAGAGGTTTCCAAAAAGGACTGGAAGAATAGCCTCAAGAAGTCGTCAGAAACCTAACAAAAAATCAGTTTTTCTTTCATCGCCATAAGCTTTTAACTAATCCCTCCCAGAGCAAAATCAATATCTTTGCTGGCCTCGAGTTGGTCGACGTATCTTCTTGATTCACATGTTGGTATATCCATTTAGTTCCAATTGAAGAGCATTCGCCTGATTCTCGATGTATCAGCGATGCACACGATGGTTCGCCGTGTTTCATGGTTAATTAGCTTCGCGCTCTCGCGTGCATGGTCAACCTAGAGACAAGACCACTGACGGAGAGAAGCTCACACACGACGAGAGATGGTTGCAAAGTGTCCCACTGTCGTCGTGAATTCGCTCGGAAAAGCAAACACACTGACACACATGCACGAGGAGTTAAATAGTAGCCATCTTGTCCACGTTTTGCCTCCCGGAGGACGATGATAGTCGGTGGTGGTGTTTGCGCCCGCCGGCAGTGCAACCAAGTGGACAACGCTTGGACCTTCGTATAAGCAACCTCTTGGCCTCTAATTAATTGCAGTTAATTACGTTAATTGGCGCAACTAATGCGATCTCTCTCTCTCTTTCTGGCACTAACAACTGGTCAGTGCACCACCACTACCAACCTGAACTGCCCCTATTTATGCGGACTGGTTTTAACTGTTATTTCATAATTTGCGATTGGTTTCGTATCAAAACCATAGGCATGTTACCTTTTCATGGTTGTATATGGTCTTTTCATATTATTTATTATTATTATTATTATCACAGGTCATTAATGGCTAATGGAAATGTCTTCCATTAATCATTTAATGTTATTAAATGTTAATGATTCATTTTGAGCCAGACTAAAACCGCGCCCGCTAAGAGTACCCGAGAAAACCTCGGTTAGTATACCTTTGGGTCATTTTGACCCAGAATAAAACCAATCGATTACGACCATTTTAATTAAATTCAATGTCAATGGTTAATGGAAATTATTTCAATTAATCAATGAGATAGTTAACGGCTATTGAAAATGTAAATGCATTAAAAAAAGTAATGCATTATTTGCAACCCTGAAGTGGGTTCCTTGAATCCTATTGTCAATAAGACACATTCAACGTTGATCCTCCATCGACGGCCTCAACATTGGACTACGCATCTCATGAAAATACTGCGATGAAAAATTGCCAGGAATTTCTCAAACTCACGCTATCAACGAGCACACATGCACGTGGAAGAGTGATGACTGGAGGAAAAATAAATAAATTAAAATGTGAACACTGCGCGAGATGTGACTCCCCGACGGAAACATTTCACACAGGATGACCCACATTATGATATTGTAATGGAATCATATGCGTGGAGGGAAAGGGGACGTCATGTTGGATTCACGTGTGTTTGTGTATGGAACTGCACCGGAAGTGACGGACCGTTGGCGCTCGACGCACTCGTCAAAGCTATTTCTCACCCGATACGTCACCAATCGTGATATTTTTTCCCCTTTGGTCCCTCGCTACTTTGAACTAGAATACAGTGCGGATGTTATGCGATGAGGAATTCCGATAATTCAATGAGATGGAGACCAGCCGGTGGAGATACGTTGGGAAGCCTCTATTCTAGCTATCGTTCATTTTCTCGTCTGTACATCAATTTTTTTCATCTCCCTCTGAGTTCCCTTTGTTTATTTTTCCTCCAAATGCTAGAACGGTGCTAAGAGATTCTTTATTATGGTCCAATATGGATACTCATTGAATACTGATAACTAGAAGGACGTAAGAGTCACTCGATCAGGGTCCGAGTAGAGCATTCGTTGGGGCAGAAGGGCTTTTTGGGTTTCAGCAGTAGACGTATAAATAGGGGCATGAGGGACTCCACATCCTGGCAAAAACAATCCGCCCGGGTTGACACACGACATTCTTGAGGGGTTAGGCCAGACAAGAGTCTGGACGATGTATATAACAATGATGACATCGACGACAATAGTCCACGTTCACGACTGTATTTCCATGGATTCAGAGTTTCATCCAGCAATACATGCATTATACATTTAATTTCGTTCTCGCCAAGATTACATCACTTATTCCGATCCTGCAGACAAGAAGGATTTATTTGTAGTAGCTTTTGTTCCTTGTCCATGTTTTTGTGTCTCTGAAAATCAGCAGGCCATTCTCAGCGAAGTTTTCATAGCCTTTTCAAGGCTTTTCTTCCTCCATCAAGTCTGATCCCTCTTTATCGTTTAATTAACAGCCTAAAGTTTAATTAATAGGCTGGAGTCTCGTTTAGAATACCCAGGAAACTATGGCAATTATGACCCCCAACATTAACCCAGGATATCGTTCTTTCTCTAATTAGCCTCCAATTCAGCCTTATCTTTTCTACAAATCTGAGGAAACAAGGGAACAATGCGTTAGTAATGGAAGTCGAAAAACAGAGAAATGTGCTCCCCAAAAGTGGTTTGAATCGAGGCATTTGAACGAATATACCTAACTCGTTACATTTTTATTAGCTTTTAATTACTTGACTGACGGTCACGTCATCTGGTGATTGAGGATCAAACATTGAACGGCTGTCAACGTATCACAAAAATGAATTGCCACGACTATTTTACTGATCTACGAATTCTGCAGGCCATTAGTTTCAATATCGACTATCAACAATTCCGAGTATCATATAGTATTGGGTTCATCATAGACGCGAATTCTTCTGCGATGAGTCATTCGACTCGGAGAAACTATCGACTGATAACCTAACGACATATTTTAATTTGTGTACATACGAGAGGCAGCAGTGATTTATAACGATGGCAGGCATTTATCGAAAAGCTGTAGGGTGACTGGAATTTTATGACACGACTGTAGATAACAAGGCACTCACTTCTTCCTATGATCCAACAACGCTGACGCATTCCTACAATATCCTACAATATTAAGGTCCGTAACGCCAGAAGGGAATCCCCGTGCCATATAAAAGAAGCCAGAATAAATAAAGTCGCACGCGCGGCCCTTGCTCGCCTCCATGAGTCCAAAATCCTTTAGAAGAGAGACCAAGAAGACAAAAAGGAAAAAAAAATTATCTCAGAGTTTATCCAACCCCAGCGGAATTTACGACGGACCCTGTGGTTGCGTAAATATTTGGTCGAAGATAAGAACCATTCTTGGTTGCATACTACGAGGCGGAAGGAGGAGTCCCCAGGAAACAGGGCCGAGAAGGAAGATGTAAATTACGGGGTTTTGTTTTTATTATTATGATTTCTAGTCTGGTTCTTCTTTCTCCGGTATTTCCGTTCCGGAATGGATCATCGAACCCTTTCCCTCGGGCCAGTTTACACAAATTGTAACATACACAAGCCAATCCCTCCATTGGGTACTAAAATTCCTCTGCATCCGCGGCTTAATTCACCAATTATTCTCGCACATACGTTGAGTCGAGAGAAAAACTTCTGCTGGATGTATCATCGACGAGCGGCAAGCGTGTATAAATAGCAATAAAGAAAGGGAAAGCATATTTCGCTATTTCCAGCCAGATTACGTGGGTCGCGGGCATGAACTGGCTTGGGTCGTTCAATCGTGGGACGTATCCCCCTGGGTCATCAACATCCAGGCACAAGGACTTGAACCACATTGCTTCGAGTCTTGGCTTGGGTCCTTTTGTTCTCAGCATCTAATAAACGTGTACAGAGAGAAGGAGAGGCAGTTTAGGCCTTTTTTCCTCGAGACCAAACTCTCCTCCTCAATCCCAACTCGAACATGTGTCTGTCTTTGTGCGCATTTATCAGTGAAGTAAGTTTCTAACGTCGTGTTCGGGCTTACCGTACTTGTCCAGAGTGGATAAACGACCGACTGTTGTGTTAATACAATGGGACGATTATGGAGCGACACTTGGACGTCTTTGTCCTCCGCTTTAACTCGATCAACTGGGCTTGGTCGTCCACATCGACGTGTCCCAAGACGGTTCAACGACGACGGTGTTGTCAAGATTGAAGCAACTGGCTTAACCATTGGCCAGAGTATTTACCAGAGTATTTAGAATAGGTACGTTGGCCTTAATGTTGTTGTGGGCTAGTACATGACCTCTACCATTGAATGCATAAGTGCAGCGATGGTTTTCGTGTACATGACCTCTGTACGCGTTTACTGGTCTTAATGTTGTTGTGGTCTAGTACATGACCTCTACCATTGAATGCATAGTGCAGCGAGGGTTTTCGTGTACATGACCTCTGTACGCGTTTACTATACAGATGTACGACAAGGGGAGTCACCGTCGGCATTCTGACTTTTCCTGTGTACACCTAAGCCCTGCCTGGCTTGGATCGAGCCGCACATGCCTCAAAATAGTTCTCTCAGTCTCTCCCTTACTGTCCTTCTATATTTGGCTGGGCGCAGTAACATGCGCTCAGCACAACGTACAACGCTCGTGTGATGCGGCCGTTATGGCCAGATTAAGACGAAGGTTAAGGTCGGGATGTTTACGAGACGAAGAAGACTACGAAATGGAGAGGGAACCAACCAAGAAACGACGATGAACAGCATCCCCGGAGCGATGACGAACGGAAAACGTTCGTGACGGTTAGACGGAGGCTTCCAGCTTGCGCTGGCTTCCGCTGGAGTTTACATTGTTTCAGTGGAGGGAAGATGAATGGCGCCGAAAGTCTTCTTTTTGTTTTATTACACGACAATGGTCTCCCTTTTCGGGGTTTCGATCGAATCACTGGTGAAAATAGACGACAGGTCGATGACTTCAGCTAAGGCACAAAAACCAAACAAAAAAAAGCAGCCGAAAGGCAACGACTAAAATCGTAACAAAAATGTAAAAGAAAGCATTCTATCCCATAACTGTATAGAGACTCTAGGAGCAATGATCTCAAAAATGTGCACATCAAAACCTAATTAGAACAATAAAAATAAAAAATTCAGCTAAGGCCTCTGCTAGGGGGTAATAGCTTGTTCGGCTGAGGCCACTTGATTGAACCACTGAATTCTATTTTTCTAATGATTAGAGTCAGCAAAAACCTTTTTGTGTCACCAAGGTTTCCCCAAAAGTAATTAGGACTGATAAATTGGAAATAATGGTTGTTTATAAGGATGACCCCTGACTTAACCACAAAGGGGTAACAATATCGGTGTTTAACTTCCCTTTAAGGGGTTTCACCCGCTTATCAATTACCCTCCATTCGTTTTCAGAGATTTTAGTTCACGATAACTCCTCTCGTAATTCTTGTGGTCCTTGAGATTACTTAAGGTCCTTGGATTTATGCAAAGTGGAAAGCCTCTCGTTGGTTATTTTTTTTTTCTACAAACAAGAACGTGCTGGATTCGATCAGCTGAATAGACAAAAGATTGGTCAGAGGCAGATCGATTATTATCATTTTCTGAGTGGAGGCCAGTTTCTTCGCTCCAACTCGCCTTTTTACTGTTGTGTTAGTATTTATCTGACATATACTTTCTCGTCGTACGAGATTGCACGTTCTCCGTCCAGTGACCAGATTAATACGCAGCGCAGTTTGCACCGAAGCGAGTGAGTCATACCGCAAAGCAGAGTGCAACAGTCTTTCTGTTCTTTCCCTCTTCGTTTCCTCACTTCTTTATCATGATGCTCCGTCCTTCTCTCTCTCTTTTGCTCTCCCTCTTTCTATTTGTTTCTCGTCATTTCTCTCTCTGAAGAGCAACAACGCTTCAGTTATAAACAGCAGCAGAAGGTACGCCGTAGAATTCAGAATCTCGAAGTGTACAGTTACGTCTCTGATATATGTTCTAGAGCTCTATTCAATTGTGAGATAGTTGAGTCGTTGTACCAAAATGATGTTAAAAAATGAAATTATTGGTAACGAGATATTTATTCTTAAAATACTCCGTTAAAACTTGAAGAGGATTTGGAAGCTCGTTATAGAAAAATCTTATTTTCAAAATAACATTTAAGAAAAGAGGTCTGAAATTAGTACAAAGAAAGGTGCATCCCCCGAAAGAAATTAACCCCGGTTAGGGGTGAATAGTTGCCTCAAGAGACGTTGGCTTGTATTGAATATAAAAGACTCCCTACAAATCCTGACGGTGATGGTTAATGATTAAAAGTGACCTCAGAGAAGAGGGGGTTAACTTGGTTAAAGTTAGTTTAGCGAAGACCGGACTGTACACGATTATCTAGCTCGTTGTTTGTCCATCCTGCGATAAAAAAAAATGCTCCTCAGCTCAGTATACATCTGTATGTGCTTTCTCCAAGCTCGCTCTTCCGTGGCTAATGTCCATCGGCCACAGAACGAGAAACGGAGAAGCGTGGTTAACGGAAGGGTTAAAAAAAGAGAGAGAGAGAGGGAGAGGATTGAGATGGGAAAAAACGTGAGCAAGAAACGGTAAGGTGAACCGCGGGTTCCGGCGGTGGAAAAGAAAAATTACTGCATAACCTAGTCTGTTTCACTATTGACTTGAACTTTTCATACTGAGAAAACAATTTACCAGAATTTGTTAACTATTAACAAATGTAGAGTTGAATATGGCGAAATCAGTGATTTTTTAACAATTTATTAATTTATTAATTTATTAATTTATTAATTTATTAATTTATTAATTTATTAATTTATTAATTTATTAATTTATTAATTTATTAATTTATTAATTTATTAATTTATTAATTTATTAATTTATTAATTTATTAATCTATTAATCTATGAATATAATTAATTAATTAATTATTTTCTTAACGACTTACAAATTTTGTAACCGTTAAGAAATATTTAAGTAAAAGTGCCAACTAAAAATATGTTTTTTTATTACAAATAAATTGTTTTCTCAGTGGCAGAAAGCTGCACAAAGCTTTCTTGTCATTCCTCCAACGGTCCCAACATCTGTTTGTCATAACGTAAATTAAAATTGGTATAAAATTTTATTTTTAATTAATTAAAGTGATTAATCTTAGCTTAAATTAAAGTTATAATGAAATTTAATTCTTAATTAGTTAGATTGATTAATAACAGCTTGAATCAAAATTGGTATAAAATTTTATTTTTAATTAATTAAATTGATTTATCATAGCTTAAATTAACTTTGGTATAAAATTTTATTCTTAGGCCCGAGTTTTAAGTTCTGAAGATCAAAGTTAAGTTCAAACTTTCCATTGGACTCAAGCTGAAACTTAAGATCGAACTTAAGTTCCAATTTAATGTAAGATGAATCTTAAGTTTGAACTTAAGTATCATTACAAGTTCATACTTAAATTCAAACATTAGTGCGAACTTCAGATCGACCTTAAGTTCAAACTTAAACTTGGTTTGAAGTTTGATCTTAAGGTCCATCTTGAGCTTGAACTTAAGTTCGATAAAACTTCTTTCATAGCTTCTCTCGACCGTGTTTTTTTTACATTAGTTGTCAAAATAATGGAATTCGATCGAACTTAAGTTTAAGCTCAAGATGAATATTAAGTTCAAACTTCAACCCAAATTTAAGTTTGAACTTGAGATCGATCTAAAGTTTGCACTCAAGTTTGAACTTTAGTATGAACTTATAATGACGCTTAAGTTCAAACTTAAGATTCATCTTAAATTGGAACTGTTCAATTTTAAGTTCTAACTTGAGTTCAATGGAAAGTTTGATCTAAATAAATTGATCATAGCTATTAAAATCAGGATCTAGTATTTCATGATCCTGTATCGTCCTTGCTCTGATCAGAATCTCGATGAAAACCAAAAATTTTGAATCTCTCTCTCTCTCTCTCTCTCTCTCTCTCTCTGGATCTCCTTGATTCCTCGTCGTTTTCCTTCCACCTTCGTTCTGGGTAATTAAGGCGTTTCGTGAACACGGTTATCCTTGCGAAGAAAACCGGTTGATCCTGCTCCTTCGTATCGTGTATTCGACTCTCCCTTTCTCTCTTCCTTCGCACCCCATATTTGTGCCGTTTCACTGTAATGTCGTATTTCTCGTCTCGCTCTATCGAAAGTCTACAGGCAGACGGGATTTCATTTTTGAACCTTAAGGATCCGACGCCACATGTGGGAGGATGACCCTGGCCATTCAGAGATCGGTATTATACGAGTTGATAATAAATCAAAATTATTATACAAGTCAAATTCAATAAATTCAACAAATTCAATTAAATATAATGGCGGATGCTGCATCGTGGGGGAAGATATATCAATATATTATCAACTCAAATATATTAAGGATCATTAGGGATTAAGGGAATTATCCTGCCTTTAATATATAGGCCATTTAAGTAAATACAAAAAATTGTACATTCTAGAAGAAAAGTTGAATTTTCGACAAAGTAAACACAAACTTTAATCATTTGTTTTTAACAAATGGTAAAAAAAAGTAAAATGTTACTTTTCAATCTGGGTCATTCCATGTCAAATTGACCAAGAGTTGGAATCGACCACTCTCAATTTCGATGAAATTTGGTCGGAGGTTTTCGTTTTCAATAAAACGGAGTTCTATCAAAGGAAAAAAAATAAAAATTTTTTTTTCAAAAGTTATTCAAAATTCAAAATTTCACAATTTTTCAAATCTTTCAAGTTTATTTTTGAAATATCTCGAAAACTATTATAGTTACGAAAAATTGTTATGAATTCGTTTTGAAAAAATTTTGAAAAATGATGAATTTGGAGAATTTTGCATTTTCAAAAATCGTGAAAATCCAAGTTCCGTATTTTATTTTTGGTTTAATTTTTTTTTATGTAATACCTTGTACTAATTTTAAAAGATCCTGAAATTTTCACAGTGGTTTTTTTTTTGCAAAAATATACATTTTTGAATTTTTAAAAATCGTGCAAATCCACGATCAACATAAAATTTTTGGTTACATTTTTTTATATAATACCTTGTACTAATCTTGAAAGATCTTGAAATTTTCAGGATGGTGTTTCAAAAATGTTTTGTTTCAAAAATATAAATTTTTGAATTTTTGTAAAAAAATTTTTTTTTGTTTTTCCTCTAAGTTAAGTAAAGTTGAGCAATCATGTAATTCTGTAATTTTTAGCAGTAACAATTTCAATTAATGATAATAAAAATAAAAATAACAAATTTTACCAAAATTCAAAAATGTATAATTGTGAAACAAAAACACATCATCCTGAAAATTTCAGGATTTTTTAAGATCAGTACAAGTTATTATATAAAAAAAATTAAACCAAAAATAAAATATGGAACTTGGATTTTCACGATTTTTGAAAATTCAAAATTCTCCAAATTCATCATTTTTCAAAATATATTTTCGGAATATTTTTTTTTTTTTCGTAGCCCAAGCATACTCTTTAAGACGAATTCAGAACGATTTTTCATAACTATAATAGTTTTCAAGATATTTGAAAAATAATCTTGAAAGATTTGAAAAATGGTGAAATTTTGATTTTTCTTTTCCTTCCGTAGAACTTCGTTTTATTGAAAACGAAAACTTCTGACCAAATTTCATCGAAATTGAAAGGGGTCGATTCCACATGGTCGATTTGACATGGAACGACCCATGTTCATAAGGGAACTCAAGGGAGCCATCCCTTCATAAAAATCGTCATATCTTGGTTAACTTTTGTAAATTTTACAAAATCTTTATTGCAGATCAAAGTTAAGACTCCAGGCTATAAATTTAATATATCGTTGTCAGAAAGTTGACTCTCGTTAACCTTTTTTAAAAGAACGTTAAAATATTTTCTTAATTTTGGAAAGCGATCAGGAAAGCCAGAAATTGAATCGTCCCCTGATGCAATAAACCCCGATTATCCCATTGTTCGCCTTCACTTCCGGTTTCCAAAATCAGGAGAAATAAGCTAGGCGCGGCAAGATAAAGTAGTCGAGGGTTAATATCGTAGGAGAGAGAAAGAGCATAACCTCGTTACGTCGCTGGAGCAGGAAGTATCGAATTAACGCCTTATCTCCTGTCGCGGAGATGGTTACTTCTCTCATTTCGCCTCGCATATCACGTACTACCGAATCTGAGCAGATACAACCCAGAGAGAGATAAATACTGAGAGCAATGTCCCGACCCCCGCATTCCCCATATTTACCAGTTGTTGTTTTTCGCCATTTTTAAGGATGCCAAAAATTGTATCTGATTGAAATTTCCGTACTTCGTGATACAATAAAAATCTGAAAAAATTCAGCAACATTTCTCACGCCATAAACAACAATTATCAATGATAATATTGCCCAAAAGTTATTAGTAAATTGCTCAAACAAATAATTATTCAACAATTTTTCGGTAAGTTCTTTTTTTTCTTAAACAAATTGAATGCGTTAATTTTTCCAAACGCATATGAATTTTTTCAGAATTTTCTCTCTATTTTAGAATTCCCGTTTTGAAATTTTTATTCAATTGCCCAAAAGTTATTAATAAATTGTTTGAGCGAATAATTATTCAACAATTTTTCGGTAAGTTCTTTTTTTTCTTTAACAAATCGAATGCGTTAATTTTTCCAAACGCATACGAATTTTTCCAGAATTTTCTTTCTATTTTGGAATTCCCGTTTTGAAATTTTTAGAATGGATTTATGTATTTTTGGCCTAGTCTTTGAAACTTTTCAAAGCTGAAAATCTGCATGTGAAAACATATACAAAATTGGACATTTTTTGTTTGTATTTCAGAATATTTTTATAATATTTCAAAGTAGAGGGAAAATTCTGAAAAAATTCATTTGCGTTCAAAAAAATTAACGCATTCGATTTGTTTAAGGAAAAAAAGAACTTATCGAAAAATTGTTGAATAAATATTTTTTTAAACAATTTATCGATAACTTTAGGGCAATATTATTATTGATGATTGTTTTTTATGGCATTCCAAATATTGCTGAATTTTTTTAAATTTTTATTGTTTCATCCAAATCTCCATGACGTTTTTGAATGTTTTTTTAAAGGGGACTCTAAAGGATGATAAAATTGTCAGTGTTTGAGCATTTTTTTCAAAGAATTTTTTTGTTAAACAAATTATCAGAGGATTGGGTTATTTTATTGAGTGTAAATTCAACTTATTTCATAGCAATTTTTATTGGAAAATCTTAAAAATTATTATCTGATACAAACATCATCTTAACTAAACTTATCTTGACTAACTTATTCTTAATTAGAAGTCACATAAATTAATAAAATTGAAATTAATTAAATTATAATTATTCACATAAATGGATCCAGATTTCCAGGACTTTATGAATTTTATTTAAGGGGTAAAGTCACTGAAAGGGATGAAAAAAAATTAAAACTGAGTTGCAGGCTGTCTGTCAACTTTCAGAATTTTAAGGATGAAAATTCCTATGAAATCTTTTAATGTTAATTGTTCAATAAATAGCTTATTAATCGTCGTGAAATTTTTACACGAACTCCTGAATACTTCATGTAAAAACATACTAAATTTTCAGAATTCTATCATCATCACTTCAACCTCCTTAAGGGTTAAAATGAAAAGTGGATGAGAAAATTCTGAAAATTTTGTATGTTTTTGTATGAAGTATTTAAGAGGTCGTGTAAAAATTTCACGACGATTAGGAAGCTCGTTATTAAAATATCAACATTTTGTTAAGAACAATTTTTTAAACTGATGAAAAAAATATTTATCAATAAACTTCGTTTCGTTTCCGTTGCTTCCAATATAGTGTAGAAATTAAAAAATTGAGAGGTCAAAAAAAAAACTTATCGCAAAGTTATATCAGTTTCCGTAAGACAACATTTAATTTAATTTAATTTGGCAATGTTAATTGTTCGATAACGAGCTTCTTAATCGTCGTGAAATTTTTACACGACCTCTTAAATAATTCATCCAAAAACATACCAAATTTTCAGAATTTTCTCATCATTTGCGATTTGGGACTCAACATCCTTAATTCAAAATGTTACCTTCAAGTTTTTGAAAATTTGAACTTTACAGAAAGGCAAAAAAAAAAATTCTCCAGTGACTCCGCCTCAAATATATTTATTCAAATTATAAATTCATATTCCAAACCACCAAATTAGGATTATTATCAAACCTTCATGGACGAGAAGTCGAAAATTGAAAAAGTTGATGCTTGTTCATACAGAAAGATTTGTGTACCGATACTCAAAAACAGCGAGGAAGCAACGTGTAAGCCCCAATCTGCACAATTTTTGTTTTAATCCCCGATCGAATTTACGATACTCGAATGAGTCGGTCCCATTCCCACAGATTGAGACGCGGTCTCTACAAGATATTCCACTGACCACAAATAAATATATACACGTATTCTCGTTCCCATGTAGAAACTGCCCGAAGGTGAGCAAGATTAGATAATGACTCTAGGCAAAAGTAGGGGGTGCGAAGTGGTTCGTCTCTTTTATTATTTTTGTTTGTTTTTTTTTTTTCGTTGCTGAATATTTAAATAAGAATTCTCTCTGAAGTGGTCGGCGCCCCATTCCCACATTTTTCAAAATTCGTTACTCCCTTTTGAATCCGATAGAATGTCAAAGGTGCGTTTGGATTTTATTTTTTCGAAACGACGAACACTCGTTTTGGCCAACTCCTCATTAAAATTGAAATTTTGGAAACAAGATGGCGACTTTATACAGTGAGCATCTTGATTTCTGTGAATAAACATATTTCATAAATTAAATCAAAATCCAAAAAAATAGCTTATCAAATACCAGATTTTTAAGAAGTAGAAGAAGTATTTTTAACAAGATTTTTAAGATTTAAATATTTTTCGTTTTTAGAAAGTTAATCCAACTTGGTAAGAAGGGATATGACCCAAAAACTTCCAGACAATTAATAATCCTAATTTTCATCCCTTCTTTTGTATTTCATTTTTTTTTTTTGATAAAAACAAAGCTTTTTTACGATTTTTTTTCGATTAACGAACAACGAATCAAAATAAAGTTTTGACATTTAATTCTATATTTATTGGAATGTACAAAAATATTTTTTATTTATATATTTAGGGTAGAAAATGGCGTCGTTGAATTAGGCAACTTGAACGCATGTTTTTCCTAAAGAGGAAAACTGCGCTGTTTAATTTCATCATCATAAAGATTTCTTTTTTTCTTAAAATCAAGTTCATCTTTCCGGATTACAAGTTCTCAAAATAATAAGTCATTAGACGATTTTTTAGGGTCTTGATTACAGAACTGATGGGACTCTAAGGTCTAAATTTTAAGTTTTTAAGATCAAACTTAAGTCCAAACTTTCCATTGAACTCAGGTTGGAACTTGAGATCGAACTTAAGTTACAATTTAAGATGAATCTTAAGTTTGAACTTGAGTATCATTATAAGTTCATACTTAACTTCAAACTTTAGTGCGAACTTCAGATCGATCTTGAGTTCAAACTTAAATTTGGTTTGAAGTTTGATCTTAAAACTTGAACTTAAGTTCGATAAACCTTCGTTCATCGCCTCTCTCGACCGTGTTTTTTGACTTAAGTTGTCAAAATAGTGAAATTCGATCGACCTTAAGCTTAAGCTAAAGATGGATCACAAGTTCAAACTTCAACCGACAGTTAAGTTTGAACTTATGATCGATCTGAGGTTCACATTAAGGTTTGAACTTGAGTATGAACCTACAATGACACTCAAGTTCTAACTTTAGATTCATCTTCAATTGAAACTTAAGTTCCAACTTGAGTTCAATGGAAAGTTTAGTTTAGTGCGAACTTCAGATCAATCTTAAGTTCAAACTTAAATTTGATTTCAAGTTTGATCTCAAAATCCATCTTGATCTTGAGTTTGATAAAGTTTGAACTTGAGTATGATCTTATAATGACACTTAAGTTCAAACTTAAGATTCATCTTAAATTGGAACTCAAGTTCGATCTTAAGTTCCAACTTGAGTTCAATGGAAAGATCTTCAGATCTTAAAATTCGGGCCCAAATAACCATTAAAAAACATCTCCTGCTAAAAATATCTCCAGACTAGCACTTACCAAATTAAAGACCTATGAACATTAACTTAGGGCTGGTTCCCTACAACTTTCTCACTATTTTTTTGCGAATGGAACCCAGAGAGACAAACACGAAACGAATTACTCCAACCTACCGCCAAGGTTGGAAAAAAAGAAGAAGAAGGGAAACCTTCTTCATCTTCATTTTTCACGTGTCTCAGGAGACCAGAATCAGAAGGTTAGGCTAGAGAAAAATATGGAGGACGAAAAGTGACTTGGAGAATGAAAAATAATCATGGGGGATGATGAAAATGGCGAAGGTTCTCACTTGGGTGGACGAGACATATGAGGCTAAAAAAAAAACTGTAGGGGAGGCGAGACCCAAAGTGGGTCGATAGTGTCCACCTTCTTACTTCGGGGACACGATACTGACGACACTGACGAAAATTTCATGTTAATGCAATTGAAACTACATATATGTAGACCTGGGAAGGGGATCTAGCAAAAAAAAAGAAAGGACAGGGAGGAAAAAAAAATCGAAATCGCGCGGTGAACGCGGGACCGTTGCAAGGTCTCGATATCGCCGGTGGTTCCGGTATTTCTTTTGGCTTCTTCTTCGATATAATATTACCAGTTCGCCGAGGAAAGGTGGTCAGCGTGTCGAAGTTTCGCCAACGAAAAATAACCCATCAAAAGCGAACACACGAGAATGAGCTTTGAATTTTGCAAGTGCCAAAATAAGAGATAAAGAGTTACAGCTCTGTAACTGCAACAAAAAAATTGAATCAATAAAACCTGTGATGTAAATGAACAGATGAACTGAGCCAGAAAGGAAATTGGAGTTGCAGTGCCCAAGAATTTCGGTTTTTGATTTTTTTAGTAGCTCAAATTCATAAACTATCGCAAATGTGCAAAATTGATGCTAATTTGTGGATTAAAAAAAAAAAAATCGTGAGTACTCTCAAAGAAAAATTAAGTACGCCGTTTAATTATTTTTAATCAGTCGCTGAAGTAAGTAATTAAATATGCCTTAAAAAATTTGGAAAAATTGATGGTCGAACTTTAAAAATTTGCCAAAAATCGAAAAATCATCAGAATCGGATGAACAAAGCGGCGCGTTGAAGCTTCAACGATTACGAAGAGAATGAGCGCAGTCCAGAGCCATAATTTTGAGTAGAAAAAAAATGACACCTATTTCAGTGTACAGATTCAGTTTTAGACAAAATGCAAAAAAAAATCTAAACATTTTTTTTCAAACCGTATATCGATGTATTTTGTCCCCTTGAACACGAATCTACCAATAGTTTTCTCAAAAAATCAAAATTTTTATGAAATTTCATCAAAAACATTTTTTCTCAATTTTAGCCAAATTCTGAAAAACCTCAAAATTTCAAAATTTCAACCGCTCCTAACTTCCGATCGGTTTGACCGATTTGGAAATTTCTGGTTCTTACGTAAACCTTGTTACTAAACTTAGAGATTGCCCTTTGATTCATTCTAATAGATAAATTTTTGTAGAAATGACAGTGTTTTGAAAATGGCCAAAAAAAGACGAAAAGGGTATGCCTTCAAAATTTAGCAAAAATCTATGGTCGAACTTTGAAAATCTGCCAAAAATAGAAAAATCATCAGAAATGGATGAACAAAGCGGCGTTTTGAAGCTTCAACGATTCCAAAGAGAATGAGCGCAGTCCAGAGCCATAATTTTGAGTAGAACAAAAATTACACCTATTTTAATGGACAGATTCAATTTTGACCAAAATTCAAAAAAAAAAAAATTCTAAACATTTTTTTTTCAAACCTTATATCGATGTATTTCGTCCCCCTGAATACGAATCTACCAATAGTATTCTCAAAAAATCAAAATTTCTACGAATTTTCATCAAAAACATTCCTCAATTTTAGCCTCATTCCAAAAAACCTAAAAATCGCAACATTTCTATTATTTACTATTACGCCACTATTTCAGTGAAAGATAAGTCACTATTCTACTATTTTTCACTCTCTGACCCTTTGACCTTCTGAAACGCTGGCAAACTCCGAGGGTCATTTTCCCAAATTGGCACTCCTCGATTGACACTCTCATAACCGAAAATCTCCGCGGTCAATTAATACCTCATTATGACAATTCGAGGAAGCGCGAAAAAAGTAACGAAAATGATTATTGAACTTTCTCGAGGAGGAGTAACTTTAGTCATTGAGCCTCACAGTTCTGAGAGTGCAGATATTTGCACATTATGACCACAATCTGTGTCTTTAAATAAATAGTGACAGTGACACTCACGCGCAATAAAAAGCTATCACGGTGTGTCACCTATACGAGACACGAGCCAAGTATAATCAGGCTGATTGTGAGTGGACGCGATGGCAGTATAATCACGGTTTCCTGAATCATTGTCCCAAGAGACAGCGACGATGAGGGGAGGGGAGGAGAAGGGCGGGGAAGGGAGGGGTGGGGAAGAGAGGGGAGGGGAGGGAGATGCCACTTGTCTTCGTGTTGAGCGAGTACTCAGCTAACTCAATAGGAGAGGAGGGGGGGGGGGGGGGGAGGGCTGCGTGTCCAGCTCCCTCTTTGACTCCCTCCAACCCTCCCTCTCCCCTCCCTCCCCTCTTCACACTTCGCTTTTTCATGCAAATTTCATACACTGTCATTCCCTATATATTCACACCAAGAGACAAAGAAGAGTGCGTTTATGCGGATGAATCAGTGAGAGAAATTAGCAGAAGTACAAGAATCACATCGAGAACACCCACGACCTTTCCAACCTCCGGTGGAGACTTTGAAGAGCCATTACCACCCGGAGACTGCTTCCAATCTTTCAGAGAGACATTATTTGAGGGATTGGAGGGGTTTAGTAGGCAAAAAACACGATTTTTGGATTTTTTTTTTGAGGAATTTTAAGGTGGTTTTGTTTTTGTTTATCTGGGTTAATGTTATTGTTAATATGTTGTTATTGATCTTGAGGGAAATTGATTTTTTAATGAATGGCAGTTGATGGAGTGCTATTATTGTTTTTCTAAATTCTTAGCTTTTTGAAATATTCATCCTTTCCAAAAACAGGTTTTTTTTTGAATTATTTGTTGAGAATTGTATTTCATTTTTTTAATTTTATTTATCTGAATTAGTCTTATTGTTAATATCTTATTATTAATCTTGAGGAAGATTGATTTTGATTAACAAATGGCAGTAAATTGCTATTGCTGTTTTTCTAAATTTGTGCCCTTTTGGAAATCTTCATCCTTTCCAAGAATACTTTTATTTGAAACAATTTGTTGAGAATTGTATTTAATTTTTTTAATATTATTTATCTAAAATAATCTTATTGTTAATATCTTATTATTAATCTTGAGGAAAATTGATTTTTTTAAAAATGCCAGTCGATGGAAGAAAAGTGCTATTTTTGTTTTTCTACATTTTTGCAGTTTGCAAATTTTTGCAGAATTGTATTTAATTTTTTTTAATTTTATTTATCTGAATCAATCTTGATGTTAATATCCTGTTGCTAATCTTGAGGAAAATTGATTTTTTAATACATGCTAGTCAATAGAAAAAAGTGTCATTTTTTGCTTTTCTGAATTTTGCCTTTTTGGTAATTTTCATCCTTTCTAAAAATACGTTTTTTGAGCTATTTGTTGAGAATTGTACTTTATCCCTTTTTTTTTTTTTTTTTCAAAATAGTCGATTGCAATTTTAGTACAAATTTATCTGTAAATATTTAGTCGATTAGTGAATAACTTTAAGAAAAGTCAATTTTTTCAATTTAATCTCAGTCGTTCCGAAAAAGCCCTATTGTTTGTAATTTTCCATTTTTCGGTGATCAATTTCATTGTTTTGATTCAATAAAGAGATATAAGATTTATTCCTCCAACTGAACTAACTCTGAGTAACTCAATTTCTCTCTTAAAAGATTTTTTTATCTCCTTTTGAAAATTTTTTTTATCTTTTTAGAAAACTCTTACAGTTTCTCTCCAAGTTTAATTTTCCTTTGATCGTCGTTTTCCCTCGTCAAGATTGTTTCTTTGTTCTCCTCCTCTCATCATTCATCTTCTCTCTGTTTGGGCTTACCTTCTTCGCTACGTCGTTTTCCCCTTTTTTCCATCCTCTGCTTCATTTTTAATTTCGTATGAAAAACTCGACCTTCGCTATAAAATTTTAACACCTGACAGTGGCCTCCCTTTAAACTGCTTTTTACCTCCTTCCTCTTCTCCTTCTTCTTCTTCTTCTTCTTCCTCCTCTTCTCTCTTTCCTGGCTTTCTTCTCCACTCTTTTTTCATTTTTATCGTTTTCTACGTTTCATCGTCGTTCCGGCGCGCAATTTGTTTCTCTCTGCTGCTTCTTTGCGTGCATTCCCCCGTAATAAAGTTATAAATAAAGCATCGAATTGCGCTGCTTGCATCCACAAACGCACGTCCTTCAACTATGACGACTGTCGCTGTTTGAATTTTTTTTTTACAGACAGAAATAATTATTCAAGAATTAATTATTGTTATTTTATTACATATATATTCAACTCACTTCATATTTGTTTAAGAAAAAAAATAACTTACCGAAAAATTGTTGAATAATTGTTTAAACAATTTATTAATGATTTTTGGACGATATTATTATTGATAATTGTTGTGTATGGCATGCCAAATGTTGCTGATTTTTTTCAGATTTTTATTGTATCACGAAGTACGCCAATTTCAATCAGATACAATTTTTTGCTGGGACTACATGGGGCATTCCATACCAAGTCGACCTGAGTGTGACCGTCGACCTCGCTGATTTCGTTTACGATTTTTTATATGATTCTTCCAAATCAAAATAGCATTCAGGAATTTTTTCAGATTTTTAAAACCAAATTTGAGTACGTTATGATTTTTTGAACATTTTTTTCGAAAACCTCGAGGGCCGTAATTTAAAAATCTGAAAAAATTCTCAAAAATCCGGTTCCAAAAATGAAAATTTTTGACCCAAAATTCATTATGTCCAGGCTTTCGCTTCCACCTCGATTTTAGGTTTTTATGAAGAAAACGTAAAAAAAATAGATGCCACTTTTCACGGTAGATCAATTTCTGCATCTATTTTTTTTTTGCGTTTTCTTCATAAAAATTTTCATTTTTGGCCCTCGAGGTTTTCGAAAAAAAATTTCAAAAAATTATAACGTACTCAAATTTGGTTTTAAAAATCTGAAAAAATCCTGAATGCTATTTTGAGTTGGAAGAATCATATAAAAAATCGTAAATGAAATCAGCGAGGTCGAGGGTCACACTCGGGTCGACTTGGTATGGAATGCCCCATATACATCCTTAAGGAGGGTATAGAATATTATGCCAAGAAGTTGATTGGCCGGCCTTGAATACGGCGGCCAGATGTTGTAGATCGCGTGTACTGCAATCGAACACCTTTATCCTTCTCTCTCTTTCTTTCGGCGTGTGTGTTACACGATTTACAACTCCGACATTTCATCAACTATCCTAGAATAAGGATTTACAACTCCGAGAATTTTGCATTACCCTTGGAGACAATTTTTTTCAAATAGATTTTCAAATCGAAAAAAAAAAATTGAAAATGACCAACTTCGAGAAATATATGATTTTTTTCGAAAAAGTGAAAAATTTCATAGATTTTATTAATATCTTGAAACTTTTTTGTATTTTTCTCGGAATGTACATGTAAAGACGAAAATTTTGGAAAAGAAATCTATTAGTCAATTTTTGAAGAATTTATAGCTATTTGAAAAAAGCCTTTTTTAGGTTGGATTTTTTCAAAAAAACTTGAAAATTTTCTGAACAATGTTTTTAATGGGGTAGGAAAGGAAAACAAAATTTCAGCCAAATCGAAAAGAGTCGGGTTTAAAAGTGGTCGATTTGACATGGAATGACCCAATAGCATTAGTCGTTTGCTAGATAAAGCTCGTAGGTTCGATAAAACCAGTGTGGATCATTTTGGACACTTTCCCCCTCCCGCAAGGACTAAAAATGTCTCTTTCGCCAGTTATTTTCGCGACTGTGTGCAACGACACGGAAAGGGGTGAAATTGAGGGTGAAAACGGGCTGAAATATGAGGCAGGGGTCGAAAGCGAGGCTTTTTGCATTGCTGAAATTATAAAAATAGCCGACGGCGACCGCATAAAGGATTTCCCATATTCTTTGCTCGTTCTTTCTCCCGACGCTTTCTCGTGACGTACGCTCACTGCAAGTCGACGCCTTAAGCGCTCGCGCAAGCTGAGCGCTTTATCGGGCCTTGTCAGAGACCACTGACACATGCACTTGTGTCTGTATATGAGGCGTTCCATGTCACTTCTGCCAGTAAAAAAAAAATTCCACAAATAATTTTGAAAAATCGAGTTACTTTAATGAAAATTATTCACCCTGTGTCGAAATTAAAAAAAAAAAAAAATTCTGACGTTTTTCTCGTTGATTACCATTTTTTAACATTTTTCTATCCAAATGGCTGTATCTTTGGCAGGATTTGACGTATTTACATTTGTGAAAAACGAAAATCTGTAATGTGTAATGGAAAAAAATTCCATTACCCATTAAATTGTAAAGTGTAATGGAAAAAATTTTCATTACCCATTACAATGTAGTGTGTAATGAAAAAGAAATCCATTACCCATTGCAATGTAGTGTGTAATGGAAAACATTTTCATTACCCATTACAAAGTAGTGTGTAATGAAAAAAAATTTCATTACTCAATATAATGTAGTGTGTAATAGAAGACAATTTCATGACCCATTACAATGTAGTATGTAATAGAAAAAATTTCTATTACCCATTGCAATGTTTTGTGTAATGGACAAAACTTAAATTGCAATTTTGGGAATGGAAAAATATAGATGAATAAATTATTGCAATTTTGCATTACATTTTATTGGCTTAGGACTCAGATTTTTAGGTACCTTAAATTCTGAAAGCAAAAAGAATGCAATCAAATTTTCCTCCATTACACATTACATTGCAATGGGTAATGGAAATTTTTTCTATTACACACTACATTGTAATGGGTCATGAAATTTTCTTCAATTACACATTACATTATAATGAGTAGTGAAAAATTGTTCCATTACACACTACATTGTAATGGGTAATGAAAATGTTTTCCATTACACACTACATTTTAATGGGTAATGGATTTTTTTTCCATTACACACTACATTTTGAAGGATAATGGAATTTTTTTCCATTACACACTACATTGTAATGGGTAATGACAATTTTTTCCATTACACACTACATTTTAATGGGTAATGGAAATTCTTTCCATTACACACTACATTGTAATGGGTAATGGAAATTTTTTCCATTACACACTACTTTGTAATGGGTAATGAAAATGTTTTCCATTACACACTACATTGTAATGGGTAATGAACATTTTTTCCATTACACTCTACAGATTTTCGCTTTTTACAAATGTAAATACGTCAAATCCTGCCAATGATACAGCAATTCGAATGGAAAAACGTTAAAGAATGGTAATCAACGAGAAAAAACGTCAGAACATTTTTTAAAAATTTCGACACTCTGTGAATATTTTTTAATAAAGTAACTCGATTTTTCAAAATTATTTGTGGATTTTTTTTTTACTGGCGGAAGTGACATGGATCGCCCTATATGTGGATGCACCAACGGGAAACATAAAATCCATGCGGCTCACTTCAGCGCGAAGGGAACGAAAAAAGCTCGGAGACGAGCAAAAGCGATGAAGAGATTTTATCGCGAAAAACAAGCGAACGATTAATCGTACACCACGAGCCTCTAATTACGAATGTTTGTAGCTTAAAAAACAACGATAATAATAATTTTAATAACGCAAAGAAAAATGGTCGATTGCGATCTCACTCGTGCTTTGCTTAATTCACCATTTTGTAAATTATATTCACTGTTAACAAGATATTCTGTATTTTCTTCTTCTCGGTTGGATGACCACCGTCGTAGAATAGATTCTTCAATTTTTCCCATTTTGTGGGATTTTTTTCCCATCGATGACCTAACTCGATATTAGGTAGAGAAAATTTAGTAGAAAATTAATTAAATTTATTAGTTATTTCTTATTTATTTATTACAATTATTAATCAATTTACTATTATTATTATTATTATTATTATTATTATTATTAATCAATTTATTGTAATTAACTGTGAACTCAATGGAGAAAAAACCTTTAAATGGTAACGTGTTTTTCGGCACCTTAAATGGTAAAGGGGGGTCATTCGTGTCTGGCGCCTTAAAAAGTGCTCTAAAGCGCTCTAAAAAATTCCTCAAAATTTATGACATCTCATCAACTATCCTAAAATAAGGACCAATCACTATATTGCTGATTAGATCATTTGTTTAAACAATACAATCATATAAACAAAGGAAAACGTGAAGAATCCAGCATTTTGTTCAAAAAATCATAACTTTGGATGTGATTAGAATTTTTTTAAATTTTAAACGGGAAATTAAAGCTTAGGGATGGTATTTTAAGGAAAAAAAAAATATTGAGATTCTGTATGAATAAAAGAAATGCTCAAGTTTCGGGTATGAAAATCGAGTTCTTTCAAAGTACATAAAGAAGTTCAATTTCCAATAAAGTAGACATTGTCTTATTTTTTACTCAATTTTATTAATCAGAACGACATCAATTTATCAAAGTTCACTCAAAAATGAAAGAAATATAAAAATAAAAAATGATGGCAATGCTGAGGCCAAATAATAATGCACAATCAAGGCATAACTCGTACCTGTGTTCTAATAAAAACATAATAAAACTCAAATTTCTATTAAAATACACGTTAAAAAACTTTTGGTTAAGTTTCAATCAATTTATAGTCAATAAACATCAAAATTTGGAGAACAAATGTTCAGAAATGCAAAATTCCATTAAAATGTATGTTAAAAAACTCTTAGGTAAGTTTAATTCATCGATTCATAATAAAAAAAATATAGATTCATGATTAAAAAAGCATCAGAATTTGGAAAAAACAATTTTACTTAGCTTACACTTTCAGTCAACGCGAATGGTAAGGGTGGGTCACTGGTGACCCAAGAGCGTTTTCATCTAACTCTCACAACAGCTGTTTAAGGGTTACCATTTAAGGGTTAAGTGACTTCTCGAAACCTTTCCTTCCTTAAACAGCTGTTTAAGGGTGACCATTTGAGGGTTAAGTGACTTCTCGAAACCTTCCCATTTTATTGATGAGATTACTTAATTAGTGAATTTTAATGGGAATTAAATTACAGTAATTGGATTAAGTAATTTCATTAATAAAACTTAAAGATCTGGAAGAGTCAAAAACCTTGTCCTTATTTAAAAAAAAAATAAAAGCATCTGGTGGCAAGTATTATGGTCTTCGTTTTAGGATTTGTTGATAACGATTAATGTTCATATTATGGGAGGGAGAAACGCGAGGAAGAGAGAGAAAGAGGGAGAGAGAGGACACTGGCATCGAAACTTTTTTTATCGTCCTCTCGTGAGTGTGAGGCCAGCTGCGCGAAATGTTCTAAAAATATTGAGTGACCAGGACCTGTCTGAAGGCAGGTGCAGCCAATGCAGATAGATTCCTCTCTCTCTCTCTCTCTCTCTCTCTCTCTCTCTCTCTCTCTCTCTCTCTCTCTCTCTCTCTCACTCTTGTGGGCCAACGGCATCGCTATCAGAGAAGAATTCTTGCGTTTACTGTATAAGGCATTCTGCACCAAGTCGGTAACTTATTCATGGATTGCAAAAATCGATGGTCGAACTTTAAGAATCTGCCAAAAATCGAAAAATCATCAGAATCGGATGAACAAAGTGGCATTCTAAAGCTTCAATGACTCCAAAGAGAATGAGCGCAGATTAGAGCCAACATTTTGAGTAGAAAAAAAATTACACCCATTTTAGTGGACAGATTCAATTTTTGTCAAAATATAAAATATAACAGTATGATTTTTTTATATTTATCAACTATTCATAGCAACTTACAATTTGCACTCCTGAAGTCAAATACCGTTTCTCACCTCCACAAGTAAAAGACTTCAAAAAAAGTTCACGATGGAATGAAAAGTTAATGGCAATTGTTAGCAACGTTTGTTCGTTTACAACATTCGCGAATAATTCTGCTGCTTTATGCGAAATCCCTTAAAAATAAGTGTTTTTCGAATTCTGCACATTCTCCTGTATTCGCTCACTTTTTTTAAAAAGCCGAGAACCACTTTTCTTTCCTCTCATCGTCTGAAAACTCTTTCCTTCGGATGAAACATTAAAATATACGTACCAATAAAACGAGATGGAAATGTCAATGAGAATCTTCATGACTCTGTGCTCGGTTTTTACTGATCCACTATCCGGGATAGGTTTCGAGCTTGATGCATCTATTTTTTGCAGACACTCAGGTATTATAGTACTTTCTACCCCCTTTTCTTGAAGACGTTCTCTAGTGGACGTTTGGGTTCGATCTCGCCAAAGAGAGAGGAAAGGAGAGAGAGATAAAGGGAGAGGAGGAGAGGGACGGAGTGATTTTCTCTCTTAACGGTAAGCGATAAGCCGCGTATTTACGAGGTGAGTAAACTAGCAAAAAATGAGATAGCGCACGATCCCGGAGAGTCCACGAGAAACCGATGAAACATCCTCGAGATTTCCGTCTACGCTCTACGTTATGACATTCACTGAAGTCACAAAATAGAAACACAAATGTTTTCGTACAATTTTTATCAACCCATAAAAATGGAACCACGATTGATGTTAGGACTGCACGGTAGTTACGATTAGTGACGCTAATCTCGAATGAAGTATCGATAAAATCACTTGTACACATCCGTATCGATCATCATTTATCCGGATTTATCTAAATTTATGGAAAGTCGAGGCTGAACTGACGAGACCTTGGTCTACGAGTCGCTGGATCTCTCCGGCTATTCCCGCACGTGCTCAATGACTCATACTGCCTGGTTATACCGTACAATACGCCTAACAGACTTGAAAACCTACCGTGGATAGTCGATTATCCGCACAGAATTGAGGGCGGGAGAGAGAGAGAGAGAGGAGAGATTCAAGTGAATAATGAGAAATTTTATCGCTCATTGATTTCCGGTTCTCCCACGAGCGATACGATTATATTCAACCCGTCAATCGTTTCACACCAAAAAAATGGTCTATTATAATCTCATACATGTGCGTGTGAACAAATTAAGTCCTTATTGTAAAAAAATCAAAGACTTAATGAGTCGTAGAGAGCAGAGAGAAAGAGTTTCGTTGTTGAAGCTTGACGATCGACGCCTCCACACATGATTATGTCGACCACTCCTTGAACCCAGTCATGGAATCGCAAAAATAAAAGGTTAAGTTCCAATCATCCTGATTCAGCAGGTCTGCGATTCCCACTGCCATCGTTAATCCGATCAACTATTATAAGACTTGAGTCCTAAATAAATTTTGATGATTCCCTAGACTGGATAACCCCAGATCCAAATCTAAAGGCTATAGAGACATCAATCCCACTTAAACTTAAGTCCCTAAATAGGTTTTGATGATTCTCTAGAATGGTTAACTCTAGACCCAAACCTAATGATTACAGAGACGTCAACCCCATTTAAACTTAAGTCCCCAAATAGGTTTTGATGATTCACTAGAATGGTTGACTCTAGACCCAAAACTAAAGATTACAGATACATCAACCCCACTTAAACTTGAGTCCCAAAATAGGTTTTCATGATTCTCTAGAATGGTTAACCCTAGATCCAAATCTAAAGACTATAGAGACATTAACCCTACTTAAACTTATGTCCTAAAATAGGTTTTGATGATTCTCTAGAATGGTTAACCCTAGATCCAAACCTAAAGACTACGGAGACATCGACCCCACTTTCCCAGACGCATAAACGTCTGTCTGGTCCGCAAAGTGTCGAAAATATCTGGCAGTCCTTTCCTGTGAGCATAGTCGCGTGTGGATGTGCCTTCCTTCCCCGAATGGTTTCTCTATCTGTGCCGATGTGTCTGTGTATGGCCCACCATTGCAGATTACCACATTGGACGGGCTTGAAGGCCTCGGAATATCTCTCCCCTCGAACGATCCGGAGAGTAGAGGGTGGCATATCCTCGTGGCACTGTTTCCATGCTGGGTTTAGCACCATAGTCACATGTCTGTGTGTATAAGCCACAGGCCTTGAAGCAGCCTGAAAGCCCCCCCGCGTTTACGAACGGGGGTTGCACTCGGAATATCGCCGTTGATGCCAGTCGCGATGGTTTGGTGGTGGCGGCGGCGGCGAAGGCTCGAGGTTCCATGAATCATCCGACGGGGTGCAATCAATACACGGATCGCGACCCTAGTTCACTCACTCGCAAGGCAACCCGCAACCCCTCGCGACTCACTTTCTCGTCCACCATCATGAGCTGTCCCGTGAAGCCTCCGCCTGCCTTCCGCAGTGTATCGACATGGCTGACGAACTAAAGGGCCCAATCCACCCCAGCTAACCATCCCCAGTCGTTGATGGTTAAGCCCTTTGGTCCGTCAGATCCTGGAACCGTACAGTTTCGCCCAAGTTATCGATTGGCAGCAGACACAAGGGCCGGCAATTACATTGCCCCCAATGCTGATTCATGTGGGTTAGGCCCTTTTGTTCACTAGCGACATGGATATATTCTTCTGCGAAATTTGCAGTACAAACACGTCATGACTGTACAGTACACCTATCGTTATGACTATAACCATTACTGTACGTGCATGGATTCGGAGGACGGCCTCGATATTACCCTCCCGTAATACAAACGGGGGTATAACGCGCCATGATGTCGCGACTATGAGTCTTGTTCATGAATTTTCACTGTGAAGTTCCTGGAACCCATCAACCGTGCTTCATTTTCTATATCGGGGCTTTCTGTTTCAGGTATAAGCCGCTGACATGAGCGATCGTTATTCTTTCTTTAGTACTGTCGCTTGGGTTATAAAAATATGCATTTGACCGGACTTGATTGACTTTTTGCTGAAGACTTCACCAACTATGGTTCATTTCATTCTGGTATTAATTGTGGTTATAGTTTTTAGTAACCTCAACTAAAAATTATGGTAAAGCCGTAGAAATTATAACTTCAACTAAAAGAGTGACTACTGGATTGGACTCGAAGTTATAGTTATTGTAGTTTGAGTTACTATGAAATGTGGGGATTTTTAACTAATGGATCAAGGAAATCTAAATCATGGAAAGAAAATTCTAAGTCTGAAAAAGCAGAAAATCGATTTGCAGAACAGAGCTCAACATAAGGCATGATAACAAGCATTTGGTCCACGGAGAAGGTCTGGTCTAACTCTTGAATCGATTATTTCCATCAAACCTTAACCCACTTGTTTCAAAAGCTTGGGTCTGATAACTACGAAAATTCAAGCAATCGCCAACATTTTGCAAAAAGTCAAAATCCATCGAGTATAAAACCCCCAAATAATCTTTGAGAGGTTATGAAGGGTTCCAATATGTTATTTCTAGACCCCTTCTTTGGGGTTACTATTTTCAGAGTTTTTTTCCTGCCTCCCCGTATAAACATACGTTGTTTCGTTGTCTTTCAGAAAATTCGCAGTAGATCCTTTCCTGGAGTGCATAGTTAAGGATCTTAAGTGAACACCGCTCAAGCTTGAGTTCCTCATACACATCGAACTTCCGTGTTTCTAGTTTGCCGTCGTCTCTGTACATCGAGTTTGACGCGCTTGGATAACCGGCTTCTGACGACACGGGTAAGTGGCACGTGACTTTTATATCTTGAGACTCGCGAGAGCATCGTCTATATCCAAGAGAAACAGGTTCAAAGAGTCCAGAGCCACTATTATCTGTGTTAGCCTCTGTGTGTGTCTTTTTATGTCTGTAAATGCGAATTTAAGAGACCACGGTGCCTTATAGAAACGTCTACACTGCACCGAGAAAAATTGCTGGATCAAAAGAAACAAAAGAAAAACGGGGTTAACTCAATCTTCGATACAGCGTGGTTAAACGAATGTCCCATTAATTTAACTCCCAAATCCAGTTGAATTTGGAGCAACTTGATGAGGATTCAATTAAGCCAACTAAAGGGGCATAAGTTAACTAAAAAATCTGAGTTAAGTAAGTAGTTTACCCAATTTTGCATTTATAGGTGTTGGTTAACTCATCATTTTTTTAAACAAAAGAAACAAGGGAAAAATGAGGTTAACTCAATCTAGTTGTAGGATTGAGAAGCTAAACAAATGTCCCATTAATTTAACTCACCAAACCAGTTGATTCTGGAGCAATTGTATGAGGATTCAATTAAGCCAACTAAACGGGCATAAGTTAACTCAAAAATCTGAGTTAAATAAATAGTTAATCCAGTTTTGTATTTACAAATGTTGGTTAACTCATTATTAAAAAAAAAAAAGAAACAAAAGAAAAATGAGGTTAAGTCAATCTAATCGTAGGATTGTGTAGCTAAACAAATGTCCCATTCATTTAATCCATCAATCCAGCTGATTTTGGAGCACGTTTGTGAGGATTCAATTAAGCCAACTAAACGAAGATAAGTTAACTCAAAAATCTGTTTTTCATTACAAATTACAAAAGTAAAGTGTAATGAATGAATGTTCCATTACAAATGAAAATAGTAATGTGTAATGGATGCGTGTTTCATTACAAATAAAAAAAGTAATGTGTAATGTATGCATGTTCCATTACAAATAATAAAAATAATGTGTAATGGATGCATGTGCCATTACAAATTAGTGTGTTTCTACGATAATTTCCAGCAGTTACTATTTTGCGCAAGATAAGTCCATTAATTTTTCAATGAAAATAATTTCTATGTATCAAGTTTTTGTTAACTTTACTATCGTAGAGATAAATGTATGAACAGTGATTTTTTGGAGTAATTTTTACTCAATTGTTGTAAAACTTACAATTCAAGAAAAACTTAGAGGCTCCAGCTTAACTTAATATACGCTGTTCATACATTTACCACTACGATAGTAAAGTTGACAAAAACTTGATACACATAAATTATTTTCATTGAAAAATTAATAGACTTATCTGCAAGCAAAATAGTACCTGCCCAAAATGTCGTAGAAACACACTAATTTGTAATGGAATATTCTCCACTACAAATTACGTTTTTTTCAATTGTAATTTGTAATGGAGCACTTATTCATTACACCTTTTTTTTTTTACTTGTAATGGCACATGCATCCATTACACATTACTTTTTTATTTGTAATGGCACATGCATCCATTACACATTACTTTTTTTATTTTTAATGCCACATGCATCCATTACACATTTTTTTTTATTTGTAATGACACATGCATCCATTACACATTATTTGTTTTATTTGTAATGGCACATGCATCCATTACACATTACTTCTTTATTTGTAATGGCACATGAATTCATTACACATTACTTTTTTATTTGTAATGGCACATGTATCCATTACACATTACTTTTGTATTTTGTAATGGTACATTTATCCATTTCACATTAACCAATGTAATGGGTAATGAATACAGTAATGCATTATTTAAATAATTCATTATTTACAACTCTGTTACATAGTAGGTTTGTTTTTCGGTAGAGTTGTTCCCAGAGGTGAGGTTAGAAAATGGTTTATAAGAAGGTGGAGGTTTATCGATCCAATTTTACTTTGGTGGAGTTGCGATCGGTAGAGACGTAAATCCACCGATGCGCGTCCCATCGTACAAACGATCTGCTTATGCCGCGCCCTTCAATGTTCGATCGTTTCTGGTTTCGCACATTCACCGTCGTTGGCAAAAGGGAGGCGACTTGAAGCGTGGGTCTGAGAAGTCCCGGCAATGAAGTTGGCAAGAGAGCAAAAAGAGTAGAGATTGAAGAAGACGAGAAGTTGGTTGGTCGCACGCTTGCCCACGCGACTACGAACGGATGGGCAAAGCAAAAAAGTGCGGCGGAGACTATAACCAAGAACTCGGTCGTTCCAGGTGCCTTTATAAAAAAAAAGCCCTCCCCACGCACACAAACACACTCGCATTGGCAAAACATTGTAGGGTTAATCGTCACTTCCGTTTCCTGCTCTGTGAACCCGTCACGCAAAAGTTCCTCGAGGATATCGAGAGAAAATGTCCACCTTATATTCGAGAGCCATTCCCTGGAACAATCGGCGCGACACTCGTTGATCGCTCCCGGAGCACGAATTGACTTTGCAAAAGATTCACGTTTCTCGGTTGAAGGGAAAAAAAAACACGTGTCAATGTCGAATACACGATTGTTTCCCGTGTAATATATATTCTGCGAACGATTTCGCGCAGTGACCTTGAAGGAAAGAGAATTTGCCCGAAAGCGAGAGCTACTTTACCGACCTAACCTCAAAAAAGTGGTAACCCACTTTTTCACAAGGTTTTGGGGGAGATAATACCGAGTTTAGCTTAAAATTTGGTGCTGGAGTTTATTAGAAGTTGGATTAAAAGTTACTGCAGAGTTTAATGCAGAGTTAGAGGAAAATTTGACCCTTTTGTCGGTAAGTGAGCGATCGCTCTTACCGACAGACGATTTTTAATTTAATTTGCAATGACTAATCATTGTAGATTGCGATTGGGAATGATTCTAGACTAAATCTGAGTGGGGACTCTGGGTCATGATTCTGAAATTGTCAACATTTAATTGATTTAATCGAGTTGGCACTAAAAGCGGATTAAGGATCAGAAGTAGATCGAGAATGCCAAAGCTGGTTGATTTAGGCGCTTGTAAACGAAATGGGTACTAAATTTACGTCGTTGGAGTTTTTTTTAGGAATTTTTTTCTTGGAAAATAAATGTTACGCCATTATTTTACTTAACCCAATTAAGTGGTTTAACCCTTAAATGGTTGAATGGTTAAACTTTGACCACAGATTGCAGGAGAAATAATTAATACTTGGACTTTGTTTACTGGTCAGCAACAAAAACACTTGAATTTTTTTGAAAAATTAATTTTTGCTTTTATTTATTTTATTTTTTTCAAAAATTAATTTCAATGACGGATGAATTCAGCAAGTTCAGCGTCATCGACTTCACTTTTGTTTTTTCTGTCTGGTATTTATCTTTTTCTCGCTTCGACGCAACTTATACGGGCGCTTTTCATCGTTAATATAAATGATCGCATTTACATCCGTCACTCACGATAGCGGCAGCGAGAGTGTTCGATGTCAGGGAACCCCATCAAATTGACTCGGTAGCGGGAGATTTTGTTTTTTTTTTCTGTTCAATTCGTACAAATGTATTCTGCCCTTTGGACTGGAAAGATTTATTACACAAACGAGCATTAAGGGGTTATACACAGTCAGGATTTTCAAAAAATTGATTTTTTAAATTATTATTTTTAAATTTATTTATCGTTATTTATTTATGTATTTTTAAATTTATTTTATATTCATATTTTTATATTTATTTATATTTAATTATATAAAGTTGAGTTGTTTTCCGGAAGACTTTATTCGGTGGACTTTTTTTAAAAATAGAGCGGTACATACATTTTTTGGTAGAGTTTATTTCTGAGATTTGTTTTTTTGAGAGGATTTTTTTTTGTATTTCACAGAGATATTATTTGGTAGAGTTATGAAATCATAGACATTTACTGAAAAGATTGTTTTTGGGTAGAGTTGTTTGTCATGACAGTTTTAATCGGTAGAGATTAAAATCTGCAATACATTTCTTTTTTTTCATTAAATTATGTTTGATTGTTTATTTAAAAAAATTTATTAATACATTATTCATTATATTTTTTATTTTTTATCAGTGATTGTAAGTGAAAATTACAGCTATTTGTTTATCCGGAGAAAAATCTCAGTTATAATTCTTTAATGATAATTATGAACAATAATCTAATTTTTCAGTCCATAGAGAATTCTTTTGAAGAACAAAATAAGCCAGAATCACTGAAATCTGATAATGTGCTAATTTATTCTTTTTTTTTTATCTTGAGAAAGAACTTGACAAAAATTGGCGTAAAATATTGATGTTGATGGTAAAGTTGATATTATGGCTAATTAATGACTATGAATCTCATTTGCCCAAAAATAAAATTATAATGCAGAGATTTATGAAGCCGTTTGATTTTATCGGATTTTACTTCACACGAATTACTATTAATCAACGCACATTATATTTTTCACCTTTTCGAAGGATTAGGGTAATTTTTTAGTGATTGAATAAAATCGATTCGTACAAGACTCACATTAATTCAGTAAATCCAGTTTGATCGTTTTATCGTGATGATAAAAAATGATCAATTATATCCGAGATCGAGAATAGCAGAATTTATTTGTTTTAAGATTATTATTTTTATGTAAGATAATAAGATAATAAAATTTATTATTATTTTATATTATGTTTTCAAAACATAGACTTATTCTAATTCATTATCTATTTGATCAATAAATGAATTTATTTCGAAGATTGATAATAATTAAATTCAGTTTATGAATTTGCAATTTCAATAAAAATTAATTAATTAATTAATTAATTATTGGGTCGATTAATAATCAGAATAAGTTTTGATTCTTTGAAATTTACTCAAATTTTTAAAGAATCTAATAATAAAAATAAAAATTGACATTAATGAATTAACACCTCCAAATTTTTTAGGAACTGATGGAAAAATTATATAATCAAATAAACAACGTTATTCTGATTGAATTAAGGGATTTTATTCGATAGAATATTATTTATTATAATATTACATAATTATAATTAATAACATTAATTATTGGATATTATTATTCAAAATAAAATAATTGAAAATTCTAACAAATCATTATGCAAAAATTCATTTTTATTCATATTTTTAATTCTGCTCATGCATTTAACAACATTGAAATTTATTGGATGTTCAAAATTTCATAAAATTCTCGCGATTAAATTGTCCGACACCTTGACAACGATGATCGTTGATCTTCTTGTCTCCTGGATAAGCCGTTAGTCGCTCGAATAACGGAGGAGAGAGAGAGAGAAAGAGAGAGAGAGAGAGAGAGAGAGAGAGAGAGAGAGAGAGAGAGAGAGAGAAACCCTGCGAAATCTTTATGCGGTTATGAGATTTCGCAGGGTTTTTATTTTTTTTCATCGTAACCATTGCAGGTGCCATTCTGAAATTTTTTTCGCAGACTCTTTACCAAATAACAGATATCCTGTAAAATTTTGTACCGAAATCGAAAGTGTGTTATTAGGTTTAAAAAAAATTATTCTCATTTTTTTGCTAAATTTCCATTTTCTCAATGCAGAAAAATTATGATTATAATTTTTTTCGATAAAGTGGAAAAAATAAAAAAGTTTTTATCCTCATGTTTTTTTTGTTTGATGAATATTTTTTGAGATACAGTGTTCGTAATGAAAAATTGGAAATCCTGAACGGACGCCTAAAAAAATCTTGAAAAAATCACGGACGCTCCTTTTGACTAATATTTCAAACTGGCAGATTTTGATAAAAATTGGAGAGGGCGAAAAAAAAGTGGCCCGGTTGAAAAAGAACTCCTCATATATAAATATATAATATAATAATATTTATAAATATATAATATACAAATATTTATAAATATTTAACAATATTATTGTTGAGGATATCGCGATTGTACCTTTAAGTATCTTTCCCTCTCTCTCTCTGTCTAGATTTATCGAGCCACAAGATTTTATATAACGGTTTATAAGCGCTGAGAGAATTAAATGCCCGGGAGAATAATCCGTTCTCGTCTCGAGGAAGATTCTCTCTCTCTCTCTTGAGAGAGAGAGACTCCAATATGTGGGATTCGTGATATATAATGCAACTGATGCAGTATATGCTTCACTGTCTCGCATATTTCGGAATACTCGAGAGACCCGCACATTTCCATCTCTACCGACAATAACTTCACCGGCTTTCATCTCTACCGAATAAAAATCCATCGTATCCAATCTTGCGATAATAGTCAAGCCTTGTCTCTAATTGTTTATTCTAAAGTGTGATGGCCACTATTATTTTAAGATTTGAGGTGTTTTTTTTTTGGACTTTTCCAGTGGGGCATTTAATCGGTAGAGTTTTCCACAAAAATTGCATTTTTTCCAGAATTTTTTATCTCTGTCGATTTTAATTTAATAGTTAGATCTGTTTTGTTGAGATTACTGCAAATTTTTCGACAATATTCCGTGATTTGCTGACAAAAATAAAATGTTAACAATTATGTTGAAATCACACATGGATTGACCTTGAAAAATCTTTTTGTTCGAAAACATTCCAAAAACTAATAATTATCCGAATTTATTGTCTCCCTTTCACGACTAATTAACTTTTTTCTTTATTATTTCATGAGATTTTTATTTTAAATTATATATATTAAATTTTTATAAAAATTAGTACAATAATTAATTGCTAATACTTATTGTTTATCTAACCAAAAATTTGTATTAAAAATTATATTAAAAAAATTAACTCCTTTTAACTTGTGTCAATTAAGACGAATTATTGAACAAATTAGTGCTACTCGCTAGAAAAATGTTTACAAAATTCTGTTAGACAGAGAAAAACTAAATCGACGTTGAACAAAAATGGTTTGCTTTCAATATTTTTCGAATATCTGGTAAAATAATGCAATTCATAAGAAAATTGAACAGATAAAAAATTATAAGTATTTTAAATTTTCAATAACTCAAGAAGACCCCTAAAATGTAAAAAACTCTACAAGTTTATACTTTAATAACAAATTAATAAATCTTAATAAAACAATTTGAAAAATTACAAATAACTAAATTAAAAATTAAAAAAAAATCAAAAATAATAACAAATAATATTTTTGTTGTTGTTATTATTATTATTATTATTATTATTATTATTATTATTGCAATAATGATCCATGTTCTCAGGCAGCAAATCTCGGAATATAAAAATCTAAAACAAAAAAAAGGACGAATAACATACTTCCCATCGTATAATTTAAAATAGTTTTAAATATCAATTTCCAATTCGAACATAATTTTTTTTTTTCACGGATTCATTTGATCATTGGTTTCACGTTGGATCTCGATGTGTATGTTTATGTTGACAAAAAATTTGCCTTACCGGAAGTACGAAATAACGAAGGGGAAAGGAAAGAGTGAGAGAGAGAGAGAAAGTGAGACCGGATTTAACGGTGCGGATGCGTGAATTCACGGCAATGGACAAACGCATGCGATTATAAATATGGCAAAGTGCGTGCACCGCCAAAAAAAAGGGGGCGAAGGAGTATAATTTGGCCACGGACGTAATACTTACACGGTACATATCTATATATAAACTTATATTGGGTAGTGGAATTGTGATGTAGAGAAATAAACGCACACTTACGAAAATTCCCGCTCTTTATGAAGGGAAGGGTGGGGCAAGACGACCCTCTCGAAAAAAAAATTCCTTTTTAAAAAATAATTTTTTTTTAAATTGTGTAGTTGAAAATGTTTTTCTTTTTGATGGTCTATTTTACCCCTGATTTAGTGAATCGGCCTTAAAACGGATGAATACATGAAATTCATCATAATTTGAAAAAAAAATGACAATTTTCTGACTTTATTTTTTAGGGTGGTCCATTATGCCCCAGTTATCGCGAATCGGCCTAAAAATGAATCGATACATCATATTCATGATTATTTGACCAGAAAACAACATTTTTTTAAAATGAATTTTGGGGGGGGGGCCGTTTTGCCCCACCCTCCCCCATCCGTCTGGATCCTCACAAAAACTCCAGACCCTGTTATTTAGGGTAGGAATATGTATATATATATATATATATAGGGTGTATCATGTGTCTGTATTATACAAACTCACGCGTACGACGGGAAAAAAAATTATTTTGGGCGCCAGTCCACAGTTCCGACGGATATTCTCCGGGGGATTCGCGCCGGATTCTTCAATTCGGAAGCGGAAAGTTTAACTCGCATATTTGTCCTCATACGTGCACTGTCAAGCGATAGGCAATTTAAAGTATATTTTGTAGAATCATATTTTGATTTATGCAACAATATTTTTTCTAAATAATTGTTTTTGTCGTTTTAATTATTTACTTCATCCGCAGTTCAGGATATTAGTGTTTTGTACAAAGTGCCAAAGTGATGATTTTGTTTTGAACAATATTTGAAAAAAGTCTAAAATCTGAAGATATGATTGGCAATTTTTTTTTACTATTTGGTAAATTATTCTTAATTTTGGGATTTTTGTATATTTTCTAAAACAAAATTTATTATTTTCGCACTTTGTATAAAAAGCTAGAAATTTGGGCTATGAATAAATTTACAATGACGATTTAGTTTCGAAAAATATTTAAAAAATCATAAGATCTGAACTAATTGACCGGAATAATTAACTAATGTATTTGTAATAACCTAATTTTTATACTTCTTTAATATTTTCTAAAACAAAAATTTATTTTGACTTTTTGTACGAAAGGCTAGAAATTTTGGCTGGAAATAAATGAAAATGAAATTTAGTTTTGAAAAATATTTTAAAAAAATCAAAATCTGAACTAATTGAGCAGCATAATTAGCTACTTTATTTGTAATTATTTTGGTCCATTACTCTTATTTCATGCATTTTCAATTATTTCTGAAATAATCATCATTTTAGCACTTCGCACAAAAATATAAAGATGTAGGTTACGAATTGATAACAATGTTGATGTAATTTTGAAAAATATTTCAAAAACCATAAAATCTAAAGTGATAAATAAAGTAATATTTTTTCCAATTACTCTTATGAATTACTCTTTTATACTTTTTAAAAATATTTTTCAACTAAAATTCATCGTTTTAGCACTTTATACAAAAGGCTAGAAATGAGGCTACGAACTAATACAAATTTTATTAAATTTAATTTTTTATTATAAAAATAACAAATTCATTTTGAAAAATATTTAAAAAATTCTAAAATCCCTGAGACTGGATTGAGACGTGTGCTCACAAAAGCAGCACTGACCTGCTCAATCTTCGCTGTCGATCGGCATCGCTCCCATTTTCATATCGTTAATGATCCTTCACCCATATTGAAGTTCATATCACGCTGCGTTTGTGCAAACCGCAGTTTCCGGAAGTTACTCGAGAACGTGGGTGGGATTATACAATGTGCTTTTTTTCCCTGAACTTTTTTCTTCCTGAGTACGAATTTACCAATAATTGAAAAATATTCAATTATAATATTCAGTTATTCAATTAACAATTATTCAACTATAATATTGTTCAATTATAATGTAATTATTATTATTATTGATAGATTCGTTCAATAATTGAAAATTATGATTCAGCATTATTTTCAATTATAATGTTCAATTATTCAGTTATTCAATTCTACCATAATATTATTCAATTATAATATAGGTATTATTATTATTGGTAGATTCGTTCAATAATTGTTAATTGAATAGTTTTCAATTATGCCTTTCCTTTGCCTTTCCTTTGGGAAAAATGTGTTTCGGATTTTTCTGAAGATTTTGTGCTCATTGCCACTTTACGATTGCAACTTCCTCGTGATAAAGAGAAGAAAAAAAAAAATTTTTTGTTGCCGCACTCAAGGTTCTCGTGCGGATTCATTGCTCGCTCGGGGTTCTTAAGGGCACCGCATATATATATATATATATGGGGCATTCCATCCCAAAACGGGCAGTTTGAAAAATTTTTTTTTTATGTCCTCAAATTTTTTATATTTTTTAGTACCCATCGAAAGACCTTTGCTGGTAAATTTTGAGATTTTTTTGATTACTCGTTCAAAATACTAAAAAACTGCTCTTTTTCGGTATTTTGCTCATAACTTCTTTAATAATGGTCCAAATTAATATATTTTTTTTTTTTTAATTTTCGTTTTTTATGGTCTTTTCAGAAAAAAATACAACAAAAATATTCGACGTGTTTTTAAATGAGTTTTTTTTAGTTTTAAAGTTCAAATTGCGTTTTTAAAAGAAAGGGTATGTTTTGTTTTAAATATCTATCTATTCAACAACTTTTAAGACTAGTCCGATCGTGGCCCTTCCATAACTACTATTTTTTTTCGATTTTTGAAAATATATATATATATTTTTTTTAAATTATTATGAATACCAATTTTCGTTACTGTATAGTATTTTTTTTCATTATTTAGAATTTATTTTGGGTCTTTTTTTTTTAACTTTAAAAAAAAATTTAGTTTTCAAAAATCAAAAAAAAAAATAGTAGTTATGGAAACGATCGCCCACGATCAAACTAGTCTTAAAAGTTGTTGAATAGATAGATGTTTAAAACAAAAAATAAAAAATAAAAAAAATAAAAAAATACACTCACTTTTAAAAACGCGATTCAAAGCTTAAAACTAAAAAAAACTCATTCAAAAACACGCAGAATATTTGTGTTGTATTTTTTCCTAAAAAGGCCACAAAAAAACAAAAATTTTCAAAAAACAAATTTTTAATTTGGACCATTATTAAAGAAGTTATGACCAAAATACCGAAAAAGAACAGTTTTTTTGTTGATTTAATATCCTTTGAACGGGTAATCAAAAAAATCTCAAAATTTACCAGCAAGGGTCTTTTGATGGGTACTACAAAATATAAAAAATGTGAGGAAATGAAAAAAAAAGTTTTTCAAAATGTCCGTTTTGGAATGGAACGCCCCATATATATATACCCAAAGAATAATGAGAAACCGGACGTTGGCCGGTTTGCTACCAGGATTGCTGTGAGAGGGAAGGGAAACGCAATAAAACACGGTTCTACGGCCTTGTGCCCGATCTTACTCTACATTTCGTCCTCTCTCGTGGCCCCCTTTTGCATCTCTTCCTCTTCCTGCATTTTTGCTCTAGAACAATTCCTCCTCGTCGTTCCTTTCGCGAAGAAACTCCGTGCTAACGACCCCCGTGCACGTTTTCATCGGCGTCCGCAGCGCCATCTTCAAAGCAGGCCAAAAGATATTCTGTGTATTACTACCGATCGTTTGGAGTGACATTGTGCCATCATTTACGACAAGGGTACTTTTTTAGGCCATTTCATTGGGGAAGGCTAACTGCGAGGATGAAAAGAGTAAAATGGCACGAGAAAATTATAGCAATAACATCTCTACCGGTTTGTACTCTCCCGGGGAGAAATTTTCCCTAGATACGGCCCTGCCCTTAGAACTGTACCATTTTATAACTTTACTGAAAAATTATGTTTGGAAAAAAGGTTCACTATTATTTAAGCCAGTGGATTCGGGAAGAGTAACTGTGAAAAGGAAATGGAGTAAAATGGCACGAGAAAATTAGAGCAATAACATCGCTACCGGTTTAAACTCTTCCGGGGAGAATTTTCCCCTAGATACGGCCCTGCCATTAGAACTGTACTATTTTGTAACTCTACTGAAGAATGATGTTTGGAAAAAATGTTCACTATTTCTTAAGCCATTATGACATGAGAAAATTAACGCAATAACATCTCTACCGGTTTAAACTCTACGGGGAGAAATTATCCCTAGATACGGCCCTGCCATTAAAACTGTACTATTTTATAACTCTACTGAAGAATCATGTTTGGAAAAAATGTTCACTATTTTTTAAGCCATTATGACATGAGAAAATGACATTAGAAAATTAACGCAATAACATCTCTACGGATTTAAACTCTCCAGGGGAGAAATTTTCTCTTGCTACGGCCCTGCCATTAAAACTGAACTATTTTATAACTCTACTGAAGAATTATGTTTGGAAAAAATGTTCACTTTTTTGAAGCCATTATGACATGAGAAAATGACATAAGAAAATTAACGCAATAACATCTCTACCGATTTAAACTCCCCCGAGGAGAAATTTTCCCTGGATACGGCCCTGCCTTTAAAACTGTACTATTTTATAACTACTGAAGAATGATGTTTGGAAAAAATGTTCACTATTTTTTAAGCCATTATGACATGAGAAAATGTCATAAGAAAATTAACGCAATAACATCTTTACCGATTTAAACTCTCCCGAGGAGAAATTTTCCCTAGATACGGCCCTGCCATTAAAACTGTACCATTTTATAACTCTACTGAATAATGATGTCTCTAGCAACAATTAGAAAAAACATCCCTACCAGAAAACAAACTTCCGGACTGAAAAATTACAGGAAATGGAGTAGAATGGCACGAGAAAATTAGAGCAATTACATCTCTACCGGTTTTAACTCTCCCGGGGAGAAATTTTCCCTAGATACGGCCCTGGCATTAAAACTGTACCATTTTATAACTCTACTGAAGAATAGTGTCTCTATCGAGTATTAGAAAAAACAACTCTACCGAAAAACAAATCTCCGGACTGCAAAACATTTTCACCATCTTTTAAGCCATTGGATTCGGTGAGGGAAATATAAATGAAAAAAAAAAAATTATTCATTTAAGATTAATAAAATTTTATCGAAATATTAATAATTTTTTTAATAAATTGAACCCTTTTTCCCAGTTTGCGATTTAATTGACCGGGACAAATTTCCACGTTCAAAAGTCGTATTACTTCGAGTGGAATGCCTTATGTACGCTTAATATAGCAACGTCGGAGTGCGTAATACACTTTATAGTACAGTATATATGCAATATGTGTATGGAGTAGAAACGGGGCTCTCTCTGTCTCTGGGCTTGTGCGTAGGCGTATCGCTAACCGTTTCATTCACACGCGGAATCGCGTACGGGACCCTCGTGGTGGCGCTACTATGTATGTATATATATCCAAAGAGGAAAAGAATTTCAAGTGTTTCCTTCTCCGCTGTTCGAGTGACCTGAGCTAAAAAAAATGGGATTGCATTACTTCCACGATTGAATTAATTCCCCCCCCCCCCCCGCTCTCTCTTTTTCTGTTTTACTGCGAGAAAAGAAAAATTATATCAATATCTATAGGAATACGATTTGCGTAGCCATTTTTTAAAAATTATTTACAAAATGGCGACGAACCGATTTTTTTTTCATTTTCAAGGCCCTTTTTTTATTCCAGCAGGTTCAAAAATAGTAATTACCAAATTTTTTAAATTGGCTATGTACAGATGCTGCCAGTGCGATTTTTTGAAAAATTTATATGAAAAAAAAAAACAATTGAAAATTGACTAATAACTTTTTGAGTATATGCTGGGACAGGGTCGAAAAAAATAATTTTGAAAAAAAAACGCATGTAAGGGTTTCGCTATCCTGACCTCCTCTCACTAAAGTGTCTGTAACTCAGTGAATTTTTAGTATTTTAATCACTGAATTTATAAAAGTATTTTCAGACTTTTACTTGATTTACGATAAAAATTAATTTAATTATGTTAATAATCAGAATGATAAAGAATTTAGGTAATGATAAAGATTTTTTTAAATCGACTAAAGTTTCAGATATTTATTATTATTATTATTATTATTATTATTATTTATATCTGAAACTTTATTTTATTTAAAAAAATCTTTATCATTACCCAAATTCTTTTTCACTCTAATGATTAACAACATTTTTTAAAAACTTGATTAAAAATTAAATAAATTTTTATCGTGAATGAAGTCATCGTCCGAAAATACTTTTTACGTTTCAAGGCTGTCATCCTCCTTAACCTTTAATAGTCACACCGGTTTTAAATCCATTTTCTTCCATAAAATAACGCTTATCCCAGAAAAACAAACGTATCATATTTTCGGAAAAAATCCTCATTTAAAATGTTAAAACAAATATACTTTTATTTTTTAGATAAAAAATTAACTCTTCTGTATTGATTTTTGAAAAGTCATCTTTTAGAAAGATTTTTTTGTGTATATTTAAAATCACACTTTTCGAAAATAATCGACATGGTCGTGCAGAAAGGAGTATTTTTTTGTATTATTTTTCAATACTTCATCACGTTGCAAAATGATTGGGGAGATTTCGACCCACAAAGACTTTAACGTAATTTTTTCGAGGTGTGACTTGAGGATTAATTCCACAGCTTTGCACGTGTAAAGCCAGGCTCTTGATTGGCAATTCGTGAGTTATACGAAGTTTGTCATACGATCCTCAATCAGCTGACATAAATAGGATTTTATATCGCTGCCGAGGGCAAATTAGATTGAGCGGAGTAAGAGGAGGAGATTTGTACTACAAGCATATTTACACCGTCCATTCATTCCGATGCTTCATTGTCTGGCGATCTTCCCATCGCTCCTCGAAAATATAACGCAAGCACAAATATCTCTGTACAAATATGCACGCGCAACTGTATGCGCTTACAGTGAGAAATGAGCTAACTGCAGGCATCAGCAAAGCCACTCGACGCTCTTCGTGTTACCGCGCTCTCTCCCTCTCTCTCGCTCTCTCTCTCTCTCTCTCTCTCTCTCTCTCTCTCTCTCTCTCTCTCTCTCTCTCTCTCTCTCTCTCTCTCTCTCTCGCCCTCTCTCTCTTTCTCGCTCTCTCTCTTTCTCTCTCTCTCTCTCTCTCTCTCTCTCTCTCTCTCTCTCTCGCTCGCTCGCTCGCTCTCTCTCTCTCCTGTTTATCACTGCCTTAATGCATGTATATGGGTGGCTTTGCTCTCCTCCCCCACATTAGCCTGAGAGTGTCGAATAACCCGAGCAGTGAGTGCCAACTAACGCTCTAATCATCGCGTCGTGCCGCCTCCGAGATTTGTATTTCATAACAATCGAGAAAGAGAGAGAGAGAGAGAGAGAGAGAGAGAGAGAGCTGATCCGCAAAACACCAGCTCAAATTATGATGGCAATCGTTAAACTCAAATTCCATAACAAAAGGATTCCTTTCTGTCCATCTTGTAATCTTTGCCATTTTTTTGCGTTCATTAACGCAGCACTTGTAAAAATGTCGATTGGGGCAAAATGATCCCTGGACCATTTTACCCCAATTAATTTTGTTGTAGATGTCAGACTTTTGTAGTGTTTAAGTCTAAGGCCCGAATATTAAGTTCTTAAGATCTATCTTAAGATTAAACTTAAGATCAAACTTTCCATTGAACTCAAGTTGGAACTTGAGATTAAACTTAAGTTCCAATTTAAGATGAATCTTAAGTTCCAATTTAAGATGAATCTTAAGTTTGAACTCGAGTATCGTTATGAGTTCATACTTGAGTTCAAACTTTATTGCGAACTTAAGTATGAACTTAAGTTAAAACTCAAATTTGGTTTGAAGTTTGATTTTACGATCCATCTTGAGCTTGAACTTAAGTTCGATCAAACTTCTTTCATAGCCTCTCTCGACCGTGTTTTTTGACATTAGTTGTCAAAATAATTAAGTTTGATCGAACTCAAGTTTAAGCTCAAGATGGATCTTAAGTTCAAACTTCAACCTAAATTTAGGTTCGAACTTAAGATCGATCTGACGTTCGCACTAAAATTTGAACTTCAGTATGAACTTATAGTGACACTCAAGTTCAAACTTAAGATTCATCTTTAATTGGAACTCAAGTTCGATCTTTTGTTTCAATTTGAGTTCAATGGAAAGTTTGATCTTTAGATCGATCGTAAGATAGATCTTAAGTTTGAGCTTAAGATCGATCCTAAGATAGATCTTAAAATTTGGGCCTAGGGCTGCATTTTTTGTAATAGATGAAATAAAAATTTGTTTAGTCGCTTGAATTCAGTACTAGATTCTTGGGGATCATTTTACCCCATCAGGGGGGTCATTTTACATCGTGAGGGGAATCATTTTGCCCCAGATGGGGGATCGTTTTGCCCATATGTCGAAAATGGTCCTTTTGTGGGAGTTCGGAGAAATGTTGAAAACTTAAAAATTAAAGTTTAAATACTTATGAGGATCATAAAAGAATTAGTTAAATCTAATTCTGAATCTAATTAAAAGTATTAGAAACGTAAAAACACTAGTTAAATAACTATATTTTGACTACATATTTATGGAAAAAATTAAATCGTCATCCTTCACATTGAAAAAGCATTTTTCCCTTAAGGGGATCATTTTGGACATCTTTCCCCCACTTTTTGATAACGGAAATTTGCAATTTTATTTATATCGATAAAATATTATGATTTCAGTTCAAAGCATTTTAAAAATAGTTTGTCAAATTTCAAATTCAAATCGATAAAAAAACAGAGGGCAATTGAATACAGAGGAAAGGTGTCCAAAATGATCCCCATGGGTAAAATGATCCCTCCTGATCTAAAATGACTACATTTTGCACATCTAAAATATTTATTTTTTCTTTGTTTCAAGTATTTAACTGTTACTAACGCATCTTAAATTCCTCTGAAGTGCATAATTTTATGTTGAACTGATTTGAATCAGTTTAGTTGAGTTAGTTTTACGCTTGACGTGTAAGAATAGCGGTTGGGGTAAAATGATCCCACGCCATGAGGATTGGGGTAAAATGATCCCCGAATCATTTTATCCCATTAAATCTTGCTTTGTTGAAATAAAAATATGTTAAATCATTTCAATTCAGTACTAGTTACTCGGGGATCATTTTACCCCATGGGGGTTCATTTTGCCTCATGGGGGATCATTTTACCCCATGGGGGATCATTTTGCCTCAGATGGGGGGATCTTTTTGTCCATACGTGCTTGATTTGTAGAATTTAGATATATGAAAAATTTTAAATTTAAATATTTGTTAGAAAATCGTAAAAGGATTAGTTGAATAATTATTATTTTACTATATATTGATGGAAAAAAATAAATTTTGATCCTTTATATCGAAAGAACATTTTTCCCTCGAGGGGATCATTTTGGACACCTTTCGCCTACTATAAAAATGCCAACATGACGACGAATGAAACTGTAAGTATGCACTCGCCCGGGCGTAATAGTCCTCCGGTATAACTCCGCTGATGCTACTCCCGCCGAGTATAGGGTGGAACTTCCGTTTCCGGTCCCGAACGTGCCGGCGTACTCTTCGACCGTAAGGTCGCACGGTACCTCCGCGAGAGTCGGCTTGGCGTCGTTGTTCCCCGCCCAAGTACCGTTTTTATTAAAACTTTTTTTTTATCATAAAAATTTAAACAAGATTTATTGAAGAACAAAAATTGACTGCACACACCCATTATTAAGAAATATTTTTTGCCATTAAAATTTATATGAGGAATTTATTACACGCAAATGTAATAAAAAATCGACATATTGCATTAATTCTATATACATTTCCTCACCAAGATGTTTTTAGACTTTCAAAAAAATTTTTAGAATCTGCATCCATTGAGTTGTTATTTTAAAATTTGACACCAACTATTATTGTCACTTGGTGAATGTATTTAAAAAAATTCATCTCAATGGACGGAAAAATTTGCCAGATTTTGTCACTTATACGTCTGGAAATATTTTTCTAAATTTAATTTCTTGCCATTTTCGGACATTTTCGAAAATTTCATTTTTTATATAAGAGAAATTGAAGAAATTTTTGAGAAATTGAAATCAATAATGAGTTTCCAAAATATTATAACGTCGTTTAATTTTATCTAATTTCAATACAATTGCGTGCCATTTTGGGACATTTTAGAAAATCTCATTTTTTATATGAGCCCAAACCTTTATTTATGAGGAAATGCAATGAATAATTAGTTTTCAAAATATTATTACATCGTTTAATTTTTTCTACTCCAATTTTAATTTGATTTAATTATAATACAATTTCTTGCCATTTTGGGACATTTTAGAGAATTTCATTTTTTATATGAGACCAAAGCTTTCTTTATGAGAAATTGAAATTAATAATGAGTTTCCAAAATATCATAACGTCGTTTAATTTCACTTAATTTCAATATAATTGCGTGCCATTTTGGGACATTTTAGAAAATCACATTTTTATGAGACCAAACCTTTATTTATGTGGAAGCGCAATGTATAATTAGTTTTCAAAATATTATTACGTCGTTTAATTTTTTCTACTCCAATTTAAATTTGATTTAATTTTAATAAAATTGCCCGTCATTTTAAGACGTTTTAGAAAATCTAATCTTTTATATGGGATCAAAACTTGCTTTATCAGAAACTAAAATTAATAATCAGTTTCTAAAATATTGTAACGTCGTTTAATTTAATTTACTCCAATTTTAATTTGATTTAATTTTAATACAATTTCTTGCCATTTTAGGACATTTCTGAAATTTTCATTTTTTATATGAGGCATTTCTGAATTTTTTTTTTTTTAGCCAGATGTTATCTGGCTTAAAAAAAAAATCTATAGCTCATCTAATCGTGCATTAATTAAGTAATAAAAATCAAGCTGTCTACCGCTCATTTCGTCCCACGCGGTCGTGTTTCAAATTAACAATTAAATATAATTGAATTAGAGGGAAGGAATTTTTCGACTGTACATTTGAGCCCTCCGCTCTTCCCTCCTCTCTCTCTCTCTCTCTCTCTCTCACTCACTCTCTCCGCAGAACAATATTCTCACAGAAAATCTTCGACAATGACCCGAAGTCGTGTCCAGGCCTGGATAAATTCCAGAGTGGGATAATCGGGGCACAAGACACCCCCACAAAAAAAAAGAACTTAAGGGGTTATACGCAGTCAGGAAGTCGAAAAAAGCGATTTTTCAAGAATTTTTTCTGGAAAGACATTTAAATTGATTAACGTAAAAATTTGTATACATATTTTTGTAACTCTTAACTCAATTTTCAAATTTCTCTTTTTAAAAAATAATTATTTTTGAAGCCGCTGTAACCGATCTCCGAGAGGTCTTCTAAAAAAAAAGTGTCTCGCGGTGATCACGATATCTCTAGATTGGATCATCCAAAATCTGAAAACAAAAAAGATTTCGTTAATAGAAGGTATAATCTAGTATCTGATCGAAGGAATAAGCAGAATATCAATTTTTAACAAAATGCCGGCACCTCCAAAAAAAAATCGATTTTTGGTGAAAATTTTTGTCTTAAATTGTTTATAAAATAAAGAATATTTATCGGTAAAAAAAACCTTCGATCAAATACTAAAAAATATATTCATTGAGCTTGTGTAAAAATTTGAGACTGATCGGTTGTGCCGTTTCTGAGAAATCTTGGTCACCGACTCTAAAAACACAGTTTTGAGAAAAGCGCGTTCAAAGTTTCAAAAACACTTTACACATAATAATTAAGAATGTTTAAATTTAATATAGAGAGAAAATTCTGAAAAAATTCATATGGGTTCAGAAAAATTAACGCATTCGATTTGTTTAAGAAAAAAAGAACTTACCGAAAAATTGTTTAATAATTATTTGTTTAAACAATTTATTAACAACTTTTGGTCAATATTATTATTGATAATTGTTGTTAATAGCATGTCAAATGTTGCTGAATTTTTTCAGATTTTTATTGTATGACGAAGTACGGAAATTTCAATCAAATACAATTTTTGGCTGGGACTGTGTATGGGGCATTCCATACCAAGTCGACCTGAGTGTGACCCTCGACCTCGCCGATTTCGTTTACGATTTTTTATATGATTATTCCAACCCAAAATAGCATTCAGGATTTTTTTGTTCGAATTTTTAAAACCAAATTTGAGTACGTTATGATTTTTTACATCCTTAAGGGTTTACAAATATGCCTGTAACTTCGAAAATATTTGTCGGATTAACATGAAATTTTTTTTGTATGTGAATGAAAGAAATGGATTTTTTGAAAATCCTGCTTGCGTTTAATCCCTGAATGCCCCATACTGGACTCTCTTTTGGGTTTTTGGCTCCATTCACGTTCAGATCAGAAAGCCTCGTGAGACATTTGTCAACGTTGTCCAAGATCCAGAAGTGAAAGAGAGAGAGAGACGAAAAGCCTTTATCCCTCGTTGACGTCCAATTTATTAATTTACGGAGGGATAATGGACCGTAGAATCGAGTCAGAGACTCTTCCCTCGCTTTTCTCTTCTTTGCAGTCGCATTCACGTTCGGCGAGGTTCAATGATCCTCTAGTTTCGTCCTCGCGACGTTAAAAATGACATTTACAGCGGCCTATAAATTAACGTCTCATAAATAATACGCCGATGGGGGAAAAAATACCCCCCCCCCTCCCCTCCCCCAGATCATTTATTCAGTGCGACTCGACGATAAGAGGGTCATTAATGCGAATAAATCGTTCTTTTTTCCGCGGTAGAGAAACTTTTCTCTCATTAATCCTCTGGACAAGGCTCCAGCATGCCCGCATTCCATACTCGCCTGGATAAATTGCAATGCATGTGTTTACAAATCGGAGATATTTTCCATTACGTGAATACAGAGGATCAGGAAAATCGGCAGAAGTTAGAAAATTTCAGGACATTTTAGGACATATTATGACATTTTAGGAAATCAATGTTTACGTTTGGATTGTTAATGTGAAACCCAAAAAAAAGTTTTTTCTAAATTATCGCCCCTTAAGAGTGTATTTTTAAAGTCGAGAATTTTTTTGAAATTTTCTTTGGGGTTGCCTTTGAGGGGTTGCTTTTAGTAAAAGTCGCAAAATCATTTTTTCCATTATTTTTGTTGACAGTATTTGAGGTTATAGATCATCAATATTTCTGAAAATTTTGCAGATTTTTATGGATCAAAAATTTCATCATTTTTGAAAAATTATTTTTTTATGATGCATATTTTGGATTTTATTAATGAAAAATGTTCTTTTTTTTGCTCAAAATCAAGGGCTTCACTTTGAACACTCGCCATTTTGTTTTAAATTAATAAATTTGGCAATTTTGTCGATTAATTACTTACTATCGATTAATTACTATCGAAATTTGGATTTTTGAATTTTTTGATGATCTGAGTCCCATTTAATAAAAATTAGGAAAAATAATTTCTCAAAAATTCGAATACTTTGTAATCATTCAAATAAATAAGAAGAAAGAAAAGAAATAGGCATTTTAAACATATGATATATTAAAAAACGAGATATATTGAAAAATATATTTTATTTATTATTTTTTCATAGC